>JACYFF010031959.1:53113072-53170291 GCA_017589665.1 Selenicereus undatus | reverse complement strand
GTTAATCTTCCTCTTCCACGTGGCACTTGCTGCTTTCATGAGTCAAACGATGACTAAGCTCAAGCTACCAGCATAGCACACACACACCTTGAAGGAGAACACCCACCTAAGAGGGAAAACTCCTAGGCTAAGCAACCAGGCTGCTAGGTGGTGCATACGGGCCGAAGTTCCATGCTATTGGGCCACTGGATTTTGATGACTAATATGTGGTTTTCTTCAATGGGAGGAAAACTCAAGGTGTCTAGAAACCCTCCCTTCTGAAAATTACGATTTGGATATCATTAAGTACCTTAATCAGCCAGATCTTTTCAGTCATGCAGTTTGAGATGCTTGCTGGGTGGTTTGACAAAATCAGCTAAGCTGGACCCCTTAACGTGCTCTTCTGGGTTTGTGCTTAACATAAAAAATAAAGTAGATGTCCTAAATGAATTAAAAACAAAAGAATTACATAATTTGGATGTTGTTTAAACTATGAAATAATAAAAACAAAACCGAGCAAAAACTGTCCCAAAACTGCAGCCTCGACAGTTTGAGTTTAAGAGCTAAGTTGAATTAGCAAACAAAGTTCAAACGAGCTAAAACTTGTTTTTCTGGAAAGCTAGCTTCTTAGAATTTAAACCCATGAAAAGTTAATTGATTTAAACCGCAAATAGGACTAAGTAAGTAAGCTCAGAAAATCGAGTATGCTGCTGGATTTAATCCGACAACTAGCTCTTCTTAAATTTGCAAAAATCTGATTAAGTCCTTGAACTTTGATGAGTAATTTGGATTACCTTGGCTACTATGGACCTCTAAATTAGATTTCCTCGAGGGATTTTCATAATCCTCCCATTGTTGAGAAGGATTTGCCCTCAAATCCAATGGGTAAGCATGGATGAATTGAACTCTAGCTTAAAAATGACCCTCCTCTTTTGTTTTTCTGCTATGACTTGGTAGGAGGATTTGGTTTTTTGAAATTTGGACTTGACCAACTCATAGTAAAACACCTGTTTTAAGGGTTTATCATAAGCAAGTAATGAGTGCAATTGCTTATTTTTTTTTTTTAAGCTTATTCTTAATCTTTGTTTGCTTCAACTCAAACCTTGGTGGAATGTAGTGACTTGTAAGTACCGTCGCTTTCGTTTTGCTCACCCAAGTCATGAAATTCACTCAAGGTTTTTGTCAAGATCAGTGTCTCCTCTTCGGTGACCATCTCTACAACCTCTTCTTGATCCTCCAAAGTTAATTCCTGGTTTCAGGGCTCAGTTCCATGTTGAAGCTCATACTCAATTTCCTCTTGCTCCATCTCAAACCCTTGCGGACTGCTTAAATGGGAGATGATTCATTAGCACCCTTTTCATCATTAAGCTCATCAGAAGTTAAAGTCTCTTCTTTGGTGCAATCAACATTACTCAAATCCAACACTGCATCTTCGTCTTCATTTTCACTTACCTCTTTGACAACCTGCTCACTAGCTTCCAAACCGATTTGGTTTTTTTCTCGAGCTAAGTCTTTGTGTGGGGTTGAAAGGGGTATAACCGCTGGCTTAGGGACTTCTTTTTGTAGGAAGGAAGGGGGTATAACTGTGGGTTCAGATTTAATGGGTTGGCTTTTTATTGTTGTTTAACTTTGGAAGCTTGATTGCACTCTTTTTCATGAAGGTACAAAAGTGTCAGAAAATGGCTTTTAAGTTTAGATCTCAACTTCTCCCCTGTTTAGATTTTCCTTTTTCCCTTCTAACTCACACAGCACACAACTTAGTCCACCAAATTTGGGCGTACTTTCTCAGCCTAAGAGCAATAAGCTTAGCCTTCATTTCCTCAGGGACTTTGTGATAATCAAAGATTCTTTCAACATTATAAAGCCATCTCAAGAATTCATTAGGATCAAGTTTCTCTTCAAACTTTGGAACCTTAACCTCATGATCATTAAGGTCATGTCATCTTTTTTCTCTGAACTAGTGCCTAAAACATTTATTGTGACTCTTCAACTCTTCTTTCTGATTCTTCAAATCTTCATTAGGTAAGGTCATTGCTTCGAAGTTCTTCATAAGAGCTTCGAAGCTCTCTTAAAGAGTCATACTACTCATGTTGATGACTAAACAAGAACAAAGGCTATTTTTGGTGGTTTTTTTGGAAATTTTGTGGCGTAGGAGGGAGGAACATGTACGGATTCTGATAACAGGCCATGGGAGAAACTTGCTCTAACGCCAAAACTGATGTATCTCTCAAGGGTAAATCCTTAAAGAAACACAAGGGATATTTTGTACTTAGAATCAAATGATTCTAAGGGGGAAAAGAGAGAAGGATAGAGAACTAAATTAATCTTTAGATACAGAAACACCACTAAAGTCAAATCTAGGTGAAAACTAAACTCTCACTTAGATACATATTTCACCACTAAGCTTGAGTTTAGAGCCCTTAAGCTTAATTAGAATACAGATATCACCACCTAATAAAGGCTTAAGACTCACTTGATCACCACTCTAGCCGGCCTAGTTAGAGATAAACAAGTAGAGAATTTAAAGTAACACATAGAGAAGTTTATGACTCAACTTCTAATTTCAATTTCTCAACAATTTTGTACAAAAGGAATGGCTAGGCTACTTATAATGGCACGTCAAACACTTTCCTTAGTCATTAGGTAATCAATTAAAGATCACTTATACTTTAAGGAAGCTCACTAAGTATAATTGTATATCCTAGTACATGGTTTAGCACGTAACTAAACTAAAACAAGTACAAATGAATACAATGGCTTAAAACTAATTAACTTAAACTAGTCCTTGATGATTGTAGGCTGCATGAGTCATGTTTCCGCCCTCGGAAGGAAAGAACACACAACTGCGATCTCAAAAGTAGGAGAGGAATGCATGCTTGACACCTCATGTTGAAGTGGGTGACTGAATGCTTTCAAAATGGGTGAATCTTCCTCTTCCACGTGGCACTTGCTGCTTTCACGAGTTACCTCATGACTAAGCTCAAGATACCAGAATAGAACACACACACCTTGAAGGAGAAAACACACCTAAGAGGGAAAACTCCAAGGCTAAGCAACAAGGCTGCTAGGTGGCGTATACTAGCCAAAGTTCCATGATATTGGGCCACTATATTTTGATGATTATTCTATGGTTTTGTACTATGGGGGGAAACCTCAATATGTCTAGAAACCCCTCCTTTTTGAAAATCACTATTTGGTCATCATTAAGTACCTTAATCAGCCAGATCTTTTCAGTCATGTAGTTTCATATTCCTGTTGGGTAGTTTGACAGGATAAGCTAAACTGGATGCCTTAATGTGCTCTTATGGCTTTGTCCTTAACATAACAAATAAAGTAGACATCCTAAATGAACTAAAAAAAAATAGTTACATAATTTGGATGTCGTTTGGACTATGAAACAATAAAAAGAAAACCAAGTAAAAACAGTCCCAAAACTGCTGCCTGGACAGTTTGAGTTTAAGAGCTCAGTTGAATTACCAAATGAAGTCCAAACAAGCTGAAACTTAGTTTTCTTGATAGATAACTTCTTGGAATTGAAACACATAAAAAATTAATTGACTTAAACCTCAAATAGGCTGAACTAATTAAGGTCACAAGACTGGGTATGCTGTTGTATTTAATCCGACAGCTAGCTCTTCTTGAATTTGCAAAAATCTGATTACGTCCTTGAACTTTGATGACTAATTTGGATTACCTTGGCTAATATGGATCTCTAAATTAGATTTCCTAGAGGGATTTACATCAGCCTCCCCTTGTTGAGAAGGATTTGCCCTCAAATCCAATGTGTAAGCATGGATGAATTGGACTCTGGCTGAAAAATGACCCTCGTCTTTTGTTTTCTGCTATTACTTGGTAGGAGGATTTGGTTTTTTGAAATTTGGACTTGACTAAATCAAGGTAAAACACCTTTTTTAAGGGTTTATCATAAGCAAGTAATGAGTCCAATTGCTTATTTTTTTGTTGAAGCTTATTCTCAATCTTTGTTTGCTTCAACTCAAACCTTGGTGTATTGTTCATGGAATGTAATGACTTGTAAGCATCGTCACTTTCGTTTTGCTCACCCAAGTCATGACATTCACTCAAGGTTTTTGTCTAGATCAGTGTCTACTCTTCCTCAACCTTCTCTACAACCTCTTCTTGATCCTTCAAGGTTAATTCCTGGTCACAGGGCTCAGTTCCATGTTAAAGCTCAGGCTCAATTTCCTCATGCTCCATCTCAAACCCTTGTGGATTGCTTAAGATGACAGATGATTCATTAGCACCCTTTTCATCATTAAGCTCATCAGAACTTAAAGTCGCTTCTTTGGTGTCATCCAGATTACTCAAATCCAACACTGTATCTCCATCTTCATTTTCACTAACCTCTTTGACAACCTCATCACTAGCTTCCAAGCCAATTAGGTTTTTTTGTTGAGCTAAGTCTTTTTGTGGGGTTGAAAGGGGTATAACCTCAGGTTCAGGGACTTCTTTCTGTGGCAAGGAAGGGAGTATAACTGTGGGTTCATAGAAATCCTTCTTGAATGGTATGGCTTTTGTTATTGTTTAGCTTTGCAAGCTTGATTACACTCTTTTTCATGAAGGTACAAAAGGGTCAGAAAACGATTTCTAAGTTTAGATCTCATCTTCTTCCATGTTTGGATTTTGCTCCTTTTCCTTCTAACTCACACAGCACACAAGTAAGTCCACCAAATTGAGGGGTACTTTTTCAGCGTAAGAGCAATAAGCTTAACCTTCATTTCCTCAGCGACTTTGTGATAATTAAAGATTCTTTTAACATTATAAAACCATCTCAAGAATTCGTAGGGATCAAGTTTCCCCTCAAACTTTGGAACCTTGACCTCATGATCATTAAGGTCAGGTCGTCTTTTTTCTCTGAACTGGCACCTAAAACATTTATTGTGGCTCTTCAACTCTTCTTTTCGATTCTTCAACTCTTAGTCAAGTGAGGTCATTGCTTTGAAGTTCTTCATGACAGCTTCGAACCTCCCTTCAGGAGTCAAATGACTCATGTTGAAGGCTAAAGTAGAACCAAGGCTATTTTTGGTGTTTTTTTTTAGAAATTTTATGGCATGGCAGGGAGTAATGTGTATGGAGTTCGATAACAGACCAAGGATGAAACTTGCTCTGATACCAAAACTGATGTATGTCTAAAGGGTAAATCCTTAAAGAAACACAAGGGGGATTTTGTACTTGGAATCAAATGATTCTAGGTGCGAAAAAGAGAGGAGCATAGAGAACTAAATTAATCTTTAGATACGGAAACACCACCAAAGATGAATCTAGCTGAAAACTAAACTCTCACTTAGATACATATTTCACCACTAAGCTTGAGTTTAGGGCCCTTAAGCTCAATTAGGATACAGATATCACCACCTAATCAAGGCTTAAGATTCACTTGATCACCACTCTAACCGACCAAATTAGAGAAAAGCAAGTAGAGAATTTAAAGTAACACATGGAGGAGTTTATAACTCAACTTCTAATTTCAATTTCTCAACACTTTTGTACAAAACGAATGGCTAGGCTACTTATAATGGAACATCCAAGACTTGTCTTAGTCATTAAGTAATCAGTTAAAGATCACTTAATGTTTAAGGAAGCTCACTAAGTATAATTACATATCTTAATACACAGTTTAGCACTTAACTGAACTAAAACAAGTACAAATGAATACATTGCCTTAAAACTAATTAACTTAAGCTAGTCCTTGATGACTATAGGCTGCATGAGTCATGTTTCCTCCCTTGGAAGGAAAGAACACACGACTGCCGTCTCAAAAGTAGGAGAGGAATGCATGCTTGACACCTCGTGCTGAAGTGGGCGAACGAATGCTTGCAAAATGGGTGAATCCTCCTATTCCACGTGGAACTTGCTACTGTCATGAGTCACCTAGTGACTAAGCTCAAGCTACCAGCATAGCGCGCGCACACACACACACACACACACACCTTGTAGGAGAAAACCCACCTAAGCACACACACACACACACACACACACACACACACACACACCTTGTAGGAGAAAACCCACCTAAGAGGGAAAACTCCTAGGCTAAGCAACTAGGCTGCTAGGTGGCACATACTGACCCAAGTTCCATGCTATTGTGCCACTGTATTTTTGTGACTAATATGTGGTTTTCTTCAATGGGGGAAATCTCAAGATGTCTAGAAATGCCCCCTTTTTAAAAATCATGATTTGGACAACATTACGTACTAGCATAGCACACCAGATCTTTTCAACGATGCAGTTTCAGATGCCTGCTGGGTAGTTTGAAAAAATAAGCTAAACTGGACCCCTTAACGTGCTGTTCTAGCTTTGTCCTTAGCATAACAAATAAACTTGACATCCTAAATGACCTAACAAAAAAATAGTTACATAATTTGGATGCCGTTTGAACTATGAAATAATAAAAATAAAACCCAGTAAAAACTGTCCCAAAATTGGAGCCTAGACAGTTTGAGTTTAAGAGCTAAGTTGGATTACCAAACGATGTCCAAACGAGCTGAAACTTGTTTTCTGGAAAGCTAACTTCTTGGACTTTAAACCCACGAAAAATTAATATACTTAAACCTCAAATAGGCCTAAGTAATTAAGGTCACAAGACCGGGTATGCTGCTGGATTTAATCCGACAACTAGCTCTTCTTGAATTTGCAAAAATCTGATCAAGGCCTTGAACTTTGATGACTAATTTAGATTACCGTGGCTGCTATGGACCTCCAAATTAGAGGTCCTTGAGGGATTTACATCATCCTCCCCTTGTTGAGAAGGATTTGCCCTCAAATCCAACGGGGAAGAATGGATGAATTGGACTCCGGCTGAAAAATGACCCTCCTCTTTTGCTTTTCTGCTATGACCTAGTAGGAGGATTTGGTTTTGTGAAATTTGGACTTGAGTAACACATGGTAAAACACCTTTTCTAAGGGTTTATCATAAGCAAGTAATGAGTCCAATTGCTTATTTTTTTTTTGTTGAAGCTTATTCTCAATCTTTGTTTGCTTAAACTTAAACCTTGGTGTATTATTCATGGAATGTAATGACTTGTAATCACCGTCGCTTTCGTTTTGTTGACCCAAGTCATGAAATTCACTCAAGGTTTTTGTCAAGATGAGTGTCTCCTCTTCATCGACCATCTCTACAACCTCTTCTTGATCCTTCAAGGTTAATTCTTGGTTTTAGTCTTTTTTGCTCACCCAAGTCATGTAATGATTTGGTTTTTTCGTCGAGCTAAGTCTTTTTGTGGGGTCGAAAGGGGGTATAACCGCGGGCTCAGGGACTTGTCTTTGTAAGAAGGAAGGGGGTATAACTGTGGGTTCAGAGAAATGTCTCTTGAATGGTTTGGCTTTTTGTATGGTTTGGCTTTTTGTTGTTGTTTAGCTTTGCGAGCTTGATTACACTCTTTTTCATGAAGGTACAAAAGAGTCAGAAAACGATTTTTTAGTTTAGATCTCATCATCTCCCATATTTGGATTTTGCTCTTTTCCCTTCAAACTCACACAACACACAAGTTAGTCCACCAAATTTAGGCGTACTTTCTCAGCCTAAGAGCAACAAGCCTAACCTTCACTTCCTTAGGGACATTGTGATAATCAATGATTCTTTCAACTTTATAAATCCATCTCAAGAATTCATCGGTATCAAGTTTCTTTTCAAACTTTCGAACCTTAACCTCAATATCATTAAGGTCAGGTCGTCTTTTTTCTCTGAACTAGCACCTAAAACATTTATTGTGAATCTTTAACTCCTCTTTTTGATTCTTCAACTCTTCATTAGGTGAGGTCATTGCTTCAAAGTTCTTCATGAGGGCTTTTAACGTCTCTTCAAGAGTCATACTACTCATGTTGAGGGCTAACCAAGAACCAAGGCCATTTTTGGTGTTTTTTTGGAAATTTTGTGGCGTTGCAAGGAGGAACGTGTAGGGATTCTGATAACATACCAAGGGAGAAACTTGCTCTGATACCAAAATTGATGTATCTCTAAAGGGTAAATCCTTAAAGAAACACAACGGGGATTTTGTATTTAGAATCAAATGATTCTAAGGGGGGAAAAGAGAGAAGAATAGAAAACTAAATTAATCTTTAGATATAGAAACACCACTAAAGTCCAATCTAGGTGAAAACTAAACACTCAGTTAGCTACAGATTTCACCACTAAGCTTGAGTTTAGAGCCCTTAAGCTTAATTAGGATACAAATATCACCACCTAATTAAGGCTTAAGATTCACTTGATCACCACTCTAACCAGCCTAGTTAGAGATAAGCAAGTAGAGAATTTAAAGTAACACATAGAGGAGTTTATAACTCAACTTCTAATTTCAATTTCTCAACACTTTTGTACAAAAGAAATGGCTATGCTACTTATAATGGCACGTCTAAGACTTGCCTTAGTCATTAGGTAATCAATTAAAGATCACTTAATGCTTAAGGAAGCTCACTAAGTATAATTGCATATCCTAATACACCGTTTAGCACTGAACTGAGCTAAAACAAGTACAAATGAATACAATGCCTTAAAACTAATTAACTTAAGCTAGTCCTTGATGATTGTACCTTGCATAAGTCATGTTTCCTCCCTTGGAAGGAAAGAACACATAGCTACCATCTCGTATGTAGGAGAGGAATGCATTCTTGACACCTCGTGCTGAAGTGGGCGAATGAATGCTTGAAAAATGGGTGAATCTTCCTCTTCCACGTGGCAGTTGCTGCTTTCACGAGTCACTTTGTGACTAAGCTCAAGCTACCAGCATAGCACGCACACACCTTGAAGGAGAAAATCCAGCTAAGAGGGAAAACTCCTAGGCCAAGTTGCTAGGTGGTGCATACTGGTTGAAGTTCCATGCTATTAGGCCACTACATTTGGGTGACTAATCTATGATTTTCTTCAATGGGGGGAAACCTGAAGATGTCTAGAACCCCCCTTGTTTTAAAATCACAATTTGGACATCATTAATTGCCTTAATAAGCAAGATCTTTTCAACGATGCAGCTTCAGACTCCTACTGGGTAGTTTGACAAAATTAGCTAAACTAGACCCCTTAACATGCTCTTCTAGGTTTGTGCTTAACATAACCAATAAACTAGACATCGTAATTGAACTAGCAAAATAATAATTACATAATTTGGATGTCGTTTCGACTAGGAAATAATAAAAATAAAAACGAGTGAAAATTGTCCCAAAACTGCAGCCTGGACAGTTTGAGTTTAAGAGCTAAGTTGAATTACTAAACGAGCTGAAACTTGTTTTTCTAGAAAGCTAACTTCTTGGACTTTAAACCCATGAAAAATTAATTGACTTAAACCTCAAATAGGCCTAAGTAATTATGGTTACAAGGCCGGGTATGCTGCTGGATTTAATCCGACAACTAGCTCTTCTTGAATTTACAAAAATCTAATCAAGTCCTTGAACTTTGATAACTAATTTGGATTACCTTGGCTGCTTTGGACTACCAAATTAGAGTTCCTTGATGGATTTACATCATCCTCCCCTTGTTAAGAAGGATTTGCCCTCAAATCCAATGGGTAAGGATGGATGAATTGGACTCCGATTGAAAAATGACCCTCCTTTTTTGATTTTCTGCTATGACTTGGTTGGAGGATTTGGTTTTGTGAAATTTGGACTTCACTAACACATGGTGAAATACCATTTTCAAGGGTTTATCATAAGCAAGTAAGGATTTCAATTGCTTACTTTTTCTTTGAAGCTTATTCCCAATCGTTGTTTGCTTAAACTCATACCTTGGTGTATTCATGGAATGTAATGACTTGTAAGCGCCGTCACTTTTGTTTTGCTGACCCAAGTCATAAAATTCACTCAAGGGTTTTGTCAAGATCAGTGTCTCCTCTTCGTCGACCATCTCTACAACCTCTTCTTGATCCTCCAAGGTTAATTCCTGGTTTTAGGGCTCAGTTCTATATTGAGGCTCAGAATCAATTTCCTCTTGCTCCATCTCAAACCCTTGCGGACTGCTTAAGATGAGAGATGATTCATTAGCACCCTTTTCATCATTAAGCTCATTAGAACATAATGTCTCTTCTTTGGTGCCATCAAGATTACCCAAATGCAACACTGCATCTCCATCTTCATTTTCACTTACCTCTTTGGCAACCTTCTCACCAGCTTCCAAACCAATTTGGTTTTTTTGTTGAGCTAAGTCTTTTTGTGGGGTCGAAAGGGGTATAACCGCTTTCTCAGGGACTTCTTTTTGTAGGATGGAAGGGGGTATAACTGTGGGCTTAGAGAAATGTCTCTTGAATGGTTGCGCTTTTTGTTGTTGCTTAGCTTTACGAGCTTGATTACACTCTTTTTCATAAAGGTACAAAAGGGTCATAAAATGGTTTTTAAGTATGGGGCTTATCTTCTCCAATGTTTGGATTTTGCTCTTTTTCCTTCTAACTCAGACAGCACACAAGTTAGTCCACCAAATTTAGGTGTACTTTCTCAGCCTAAGAGAACTAAGCTTAACCATCATTTCCTCACAGACTTTGTGATAATCAATGATTCTTTCAACATTATCACGCCATCTCAAGAATTCATCGGGATCAAGTTTCTTTTCAAACTTTGGAACCTTGACCTCATGATCATTAAGGTTAGGTCGCCTTTTTTCTCTGAACTAACGCCTAAAACATTTATTGTGACTCTTTAACTCTTTTTTCTAATTCTTCGACTCTTCATTGGGTGAGGTCATTGCTTTGAAGTTCTTCATGAGAGCTTTGAACATCTCTTCAAGAGTCATACTTCTCATGTTGAAGGCTAACCAAGAACCAAGGCTATTTTTGATGTTTTTTTAAAAAATTTTGGGGCGTGCCAAGGATGAGCATGTTGGGATTTTGATAACAGACCAAGGGAGAAACTTGCTCTGATACCAAAACTGTTGTGTCTCTCAAGGGTAAATCCTTAAAGAAACACAAGGGGCATTTTGTACTTAGAATCAAATGATTCTGAGGGGGAAAAAGAGAGAAGGATAGAGAACTAAATTAATCTTTAGATACAGAAACACCACTAAAGTCTAATCTAGGTGAAAACTAAACTCTCACTTAGATACAGATTTCACCACTAAGCTTGAGGTTAGAGCCCTTAACCTTAATTAGGATACAGATATCACCACCCAATTAAGGCTAAAGACTCACTTGATCACCACTCTAACCGGCCTAGTTCGAGATAAGCAAGCAGAGAATTTAAAGTAACACACAGAAGAGTTTATAACTCAACTTCTAATTTCAATTTCTCAACACTTTTGTACCAAAGGAATGGCTAGGCTACTTATAATGGCACATCCAAGACTTGCCTTAGTCATTAGGTAATCAATTAAATATCACTTAATGCTTAAGGAAGCTTACTAAGTATAATTGCATATCCTAATACACGATTTAGCACTTAACTGAACTAAAACAAGCACAAATGAATACAATGGCTTAAAACTAATTAACTTAAGCTAGTCCTTGATGATTGTACGCTCTGCATGAGTCATGTTTCCTCCCTTGGAAGGAAAGAACACATAGCTACCATCTCTCAAGTAGGAGAGGAATGCATGCTTGACACCTCGTGCTGAAGTGGGCGAATGAATGCTTGCAAAATGGGTGAATCTTCCTCTTCCACGTGGCACTTGCTGTTTTCATGAGTCACCTTGTTACTAAGCTCAAGCTACCAACATATTGCACACACACCTTGAAGGAGAAAACCCACCTAAGAGGGAAAACTCCTAGGCTAAGCAACCAGGCTGCTAGGTGGCACATACTGGCCGAAGTTCCATGCTATTGGGCCACTGCATTTTGGTGACTAATATGTGGTTTTCTTCAATGGGGGCAAACCTTAAGATGTACAGAAACCCCCCCCCCTTTTTGAAAATCACGATTTGGACATCATTAAGTATGTTAATTAGCCGGATCTTTTCAACAATGCAATTTCAGACGCCTGCTGGGTAGTTTGACAAAATCAGCTAAATTAGACCCCTTAACATGCTCTTTTTGCTTTGTCCTTAACATAACCAATAAACTAGACATCCTAACTGAACTAACAAAAAAATAATTACATAATTTGGATATCGTTTGAACTATGAAATAATAAAACCAAAACCAAGTAAAAACTTTCCCAAAACTGCAGCCTGGACAGTCTAAGTTTAAGAGTTAAGTTGAGTTACCAAACGAAGTCCAAATGAACTGAAACTTATTTTTCTGGAAAGCCAACTTCTTGGACTATAAACCCATGAAAAATTAATATACATAAACCTCAAATAGCCCTAAGTAATTAAGGTCACAAGACTGGGTATACTGCTTAATTTAATCCGACAACTAGCTCTTCTTGAATTTACAAAAATTTGATCAAGTCCTTGAACTTTGATGACTAATTTGGATTACCTTGGCTGCTATGGACCTCCAAATTAGAATTCCTTAAGGGATTTACATAATCCTCCCTTTATTGAGAAGGATTTGCCCTCAAATCCAATGGGGAAGCATGGATGAATTGGGCTCCGGCTGAAAAATGACCCTCCTCTTTTGCTTTTGTGCTATGACTTGGTACGAGGATTTGGTTTTGTGAAATTTAGACTTGACTAACACATGGAAAAACACATTTTTTAAGGGTTTATCATAAGCAAGTAATGAGTCCAATCACTTATTTTTTTGGTTGAAGCTTATTCTCAATCTTTGTTTGCTTAAACTCAAACCTGGGTGTATTATTCATCGAATCTAATGACTTGTAAGCACCGTCACTTTCATTTTTCTTAACCAAGTCATGAAATTCACTCAAGGTTTTTCTCAAGATCAGTGTCTCCTCTTCGTCGACCATCTCTACAACCTCTTCTTGATCCTCTAAGGTTAATTCCTGGCTTTAGGGCTCAGTTCCATGTTGAAGCTCAGAGTCATTTTCCACTTGCTCCATGTCAAACCATTGCAGACTGCTTAAGATGAGAGATGACTCATTAGCACCCTTTTCATCATTAAGCTCATCAGAACTTAAAGTCTCTTCTTTGGTGCCATCAAGATTACTCAAATCCAACACTACATCTCCATCATTATTTTCACTTACCTCTTTGACAACCTCCTCACTAGCTTCCAAACCAATTTGGTTCTTTTGTTGACCTAAGTCTTTTTGTCGGGTCGAAAAGGGTATAACTGTGGGCTCAGGGACATCTGTTTGCAGGAAGGAAGGGGGTATAACTTTGGGTTCAGAGAAAGCTCTCTTGAATGGTTTGGCTTTCTTTGCGAGCTTGATTACACTCTTTTTCATGATGGTACAAAAGGGTCAGAAAACGATTTTTAAGTTTAGATCTCATCTTCTCCCATGTTCGGATTTTGCTCTTTTTCCTTCAAACTCACACAACACACAAGTTAGTCCACCAAAGATAGGCGTACTTTCTCAGCCAAAGGGCAACAAGCTTAACCTTCATTTCCTCAGGGACTTTGTGATAATCAAAGATTCTTTCAACATTATAAAGCCATCTCCAGAATTCATTGGGATTAAGTTTCTCTTCAAACTTTGGAACCTTAACCTCATGATCATTAAGGTCAGGTCGTCTTTTTTCTCTAAACTAGCGCCTAAAACATTTATTGTGACTCTTTACCTATTCTTTCTAATTGTTCTACTCTTCATAAGGTGAGGTCATTGCTTCGACGTTCTTCATGAGAGCTTTGAACATCTATTCAAGAGTCATACTTCTCATGTTGAAGGCTAACCAAGAACCAAGGCTATTTTTGGTGTTTTTTTGGGAAATTTTGGGGCGTGGCAGGGATGAGCGTGTTGGGATTCTGATAACATACCAAGGGAGAAACTTGCTCTGATACCAAAACTGATGTGTCTCTCAAGGGTAAATCCTTAAAGAAACACGGGGGTTTTGTACTTAGAATCAAATGATTCTAAGGGGGAAAAAGAGAGAAGGATAGAGAACTAAATAAATTTTTAGATACAGAAACACCACTAAAGTCTAATCTAGGTGAAAACTAAACTCTCACTTAGATACAGATTCTACCACTAAGCTTGAGTTTAGAGCCCTTAAGCTTAATTTAACACTAGGAATGTTGAGAGAGAATGGAGAGAGTTTTCACAACTCAAAGTTCAAATTCATTTAAAAAGTCTTCTCTTACAACCTAAGGCCTCCCTTATATAATGGGAGCCTCTAACAAGCTGAAACAAAGGGGGAACAAAGGGCCTTACATGTCTAAAAAGCAAAAGGAGATCAAAAAGCAATGACAAAAGCTGAAAAGTGCTTTATGCTTTTGTCAGCAACTTTTTAGTTTACAAAGGTCAACTTTAAATAGCTATATCTCCTAGATTTCTCACTCACATTGGGTGAAACAGACCTTTCTGGAAAGCTTAGGAAGTCAGCTTCCACTTGCCTTATGTTTTTAGCAATTTGGAGCTACCTTTTGGGAGATATAGGGCAAAAGGTACAGCATATTTAGACTAGGATAGTTTCTGTAGCATCTGGAAAAAGGCTCCAATTGACTTATTGCCTAGAAACCTAACCTAGAACTCTTTATATGTCCTTGAAGCTGACATATTAGGGGTTCAAAAAGTAGATTTTCAGCCTCTTAAGTCGACCTTAAGCTTGGGTAATCAGGCTTGCAAAACCGGACCAAATTCTGACCGAACTGGGCAGCAGGTCATTGGTGTTGTTCATGATGTTCTTGACCATTGCTTGCACTTCTTCGACTTCCTTGATGGTGCTGGGCTCTTGTGGGATGGAGGGGGAGAGGTTGGAAGGGTTATGAAGATGGTCCCCGTCAGTTGTGGAGGTAGACTTTGCTATTGAGTTTGGTTTTTTTTTGTGGAATGGGAGGAATAGGGCTGTCTATTCTTCTTTTGCTGCTCAACCTTGTGAGCCATCACACATACTTCATCAAAAGAAGTGTAAGCTTGTAAATCAACAATATTAGCATACCTAGGATCAAGACCCCCTAAGTACCTAACGATTGTTTGCTCTTCTGGTTCGTGCAAATCACACTTGATTACAAGCTTTTCAAACTCACGGGTGTACTCTTCTACACTCAAGTTACCTTGGTTCAAGTGGTGAAGTTAAGAGTAACAATCTTGAGCATAGGTAGGAGGAAGAAACTGAATTTTAAGCATAGATTTCATCTTCTCCCATGTTCTGATTTTGGACTTCCTTTCTCTAGCTCTTTTGGCACACAAATTTGTCCACCAAGGAGAAGCATACTGACGGAGTCTTATGGCAACCAACTTCACCTTCTTATCTTCAGGGATGTCCTTGTACTCAAAAACTCTGTCAATCGAGTGTATCAAATCCAAGAACTTTTCAGGATCAAGCTTGCCTTCATATTTTATAATTTACACTTTGAAATCATTTGCATTTGCATGAATCCGTGGGTCTGTTCTTGCCACCCTTAAGGGTTCATCTTCACTAGATGAATCCAAAGTATGACTAGACACTTGTTCTTGCCTTTGGGAATCAGATTAGAGTGGCTCTTTATTGGCTAGTTGCTTTTGCTTCAAAAATGCACCGAGCTGTTTTCGAAGATACTTATTTTGAGCCTTAGTTTCTTGCTCACGTTGAGCCTCTTCACTAAGGGTCTTCATTAGTGTCTCACTCTGCTTCATTGGTGCTTTAAACCTCTCACTCGGAACCAACCTTTTAGCAAGGGGAGTTCCAATCCTATTCCTAAGCCACAAAACCCATTCCCTTCCTTCCTTCAAAGAACCCCAGCACCACAAAAGAACCAAACACCTCAAAATAGATCCCATCCTAATCTCATGAGTAAAAGAAGGTGTTTTAAATGTCAAGGGATTGGGCATATAGCTTTGGAGTGTCCAAACAGAAAGGTGATTACCTTAGCCGAATGGACAGTCGCGAAGGAGAGTTTTGAAGAAGAGGAAAATGAAGCTGAAAGTGAACCAGAACTTGAGGAAACTCAAGAAGAAGTTGTTGAAGAGGCTGATGAAGGGGAACACTTGGTTTGAAGGAGAGTTCTAAGCAACCAAAGAGGAGTTAGAGATGAGCAAAGAGAAAACATATTCCACACCCGGTGTACTGCCCAAGGGAGAGTGTGCTCTTTGATCATTGATGGAGGGAGCTGTGCAAGCGTGGTTTCTCTAAGCATGATTGAGAAGCTAGGCTTGCAAACAATGACTCATCCACATCCTTACAACATCCAATCGCTGAATCAAAGCAAAGGAATCTAGGTGAACTCTCGGTGTTTGATCTCTTTCTCCATTGGAAAGAACTATCAAGATGAGTTATGGTGTGATGTTATTCATATGGATGCATGTCATATGCTTTTAGGGAGACCATGGTTGTATGACCGAAAGCTTATGCATAATGGCTACCTAAATACTTACTCATTTACCAAGGATGGCAAGAAGATCACCCTAGCTACTTTACCCCCATCCAAACTGCACGAAATTCAGCAACAAAATAAGCCCAAACACAATGATTGCCTACTGTCCGTGAGTGAACCAGTTCTAAAGGCTTCCCAATATGAGTTTAGAGCCTTTAAAGAGTGGATATTAAGCATGTAAGATGAACCAGAAATTTTGATGCCCACTCATCCCATAGCAAGAGCACTCATTGAAAACTTCTGTCACTTCTTTCCTGAGGAGATACCTACGGGTTTGCCTCCTAAGAGGGACATCTAGCATCACATTGATCTTATTCCAGGTTCCATCCTACCGAATAAACCAGTATACAGGATGAATCTTAAAGACACCATGGAGATTCAAAGACACCATGGAGATTCAAAGACAGGTTGAAGAATTGAAAGCGAAGGGCTTGATCCACAAGTCCTTAAGCTCATGTGCCCTCCTAGCTCTTTTGGTGCCTAAGAAGGATAGAGGAATGAGAATGTGTGTTGATAGCAGGGCCATTAACAAGATCACCATCAAGTACAGGTACCTAATTCCTAGACTTGAAGACATGCTGGATAAGTTATATGCCTTCAAGGAGTTCTCCAAGATTGATCTTCGAAGTGGTTACTACCAAATCAGAATTAGAGAAGGTGATGAATCGAAGATAGCTTTCAAGACTAAAGAAGGGCTTTATGAGTGGTTGGTAATGCCCTTTTGTCTTTCAAATGCACCTAGTACTTTCATGAGGTTAATGAACCAAGTGTTTAGACCTTACATTGGAAAGTTTGTGGTAGTATACTTTGATGATATTCTAAGAATGAGCATGAACATCAAGATCACTTAACTCAAGTTATGCTTGTCTTGGAACGTGAGAAGTTATTTGGTAACCTTAAGAAATGTGCTTTCTTTACTCCTGAAGTTACATTTCTTGGTTATATTGTTACTGGAGATGGTATTAAGGTAGATGAAAGAAAGGTTAAGGCTATTCGGTCTTGGCCAATACCAAAAGAGCATACATGATGCTTGAGCTTTCCATGGACTAGCTTCTTTCTATAGGAGGTTTATACGTGGTTTCAGCACCATTGTCGCTCCTATGACTGAAGTTATCAAGGGTACATCATTTGCATGGAATCCAAAAGCACAATCTGCCTTTGAGGAGATCAAAGCAAGACTTACTCAAGCACCTGTTCTAGCCTTGTCATGCTTTAGTAAGGTCTTTGAAGTTGAGTGTGATGCCTCTGGTGTTGGTATTAGTGAAGTTTTTACTCAAGAAGGTAAACCTCTAACCTTCTTTAGTGAGAAATTATATGATTCAAGAAGAAAGTACTCCACTTATGATAAGGAATTCTATGCCATTGTGAGATGTTTAGAGCATTGGAGTAATTATTTTATTGCAAGTGAGTTTATCTTACATTTTAATCATGAAGCTTTAAAGTATATACAAGGCCAGCATAAGTTGAACTCACGGCATGCCAAATGGGTTGCGTTTATGCAGTCATATCACTTCACCATCAAGCATAAATTAGGTAAACTCAATTAAGGTCCAGATGCTCTATCTCAGAGGTATCTTTTGTTGTTTCAATTAGATGCCTGTGTACTTGGTTTTGAGCATCTAAGGGCTTTATATGACAAATATGAAGACTTTAGGGAGTTGTATGCTGATTGTTCTAAACACCTCAAAGGAGACTTTCTAATCTAGGAGGGATTTTTATTCAAAGGTACACAACTGTGTGTACCAAGGTGTAGCATAAGGGAGCTTCTAATCCGAGAAGTTCATGGAGGATCTTTGGCTGGACATTATGGAGAAAACAAGACAGTCACCATGCTAAGGGAGCACTATTATTGGCCAGCCATGGAGAGAGATGTGTAGGACATACTCAAGAGGTGTGGGACATATCAGGTGGCTAAAAGCCATTCTTTACGCCACGGCCTATACACACCTTTGTCTATTCCCACTTCACCATGGGTTGATGTAAGTATGGACTTCATTCTTAGACCGCCTAAAACCCAAAGGAAGAAGGATTCTATCTTTGTTGTGGTTGATATGTTTTCTAAGATGTCTCATTTCATTCCATGCAACAAGACTAACGATGCTACACATATAGCTGAGTTGTATTTTAGGGAGGTGATAAGATTACATGGTATTCCCAGGTCCATTGTTTCTGATAGGGATACCAAGTTTTTGAGTCATTTTTGGATTACTTTGTGGAAGAACTTAGGCACTAAGCTGAAATATAGTACTACTTGTCATCCACAAACTAATGGGCGAACTAAGGTTACTAATCGAACCTTAGGAACACTCCTATGAGCTTTGATTTAGCCTCATGCTAAAGCTTGGGATTTGCTTTTACCTCATGCAGAGTTTGCTTACAACAGGACACCAAGCAAGGCTACTGGTCTTTCCCCTTTCAAGGCGGTCTATAGACTTGATCCCCTTAGCCTACTTGATCTGACACGACGACCTATGGACCAAAAGCCAAGTGCTGATGTAGCATTAAGGATAGAAGAAATCAAGAAGATTCATGGGTTGGTAAACAGCAAGATTGAGAAGACTAGTGCAGCATATCAAGCTCAAGCCAACAAACCCAAGAAGAGAGTGGTTTTTCAACCTGGAGACCTCGTATGGTTTCACCTTAGGAAGGAAAGATTTCCATCCAAAAGGAAGAATAAGCTCATGCCAAGGGTTGATGGTTCATTTGAGGTACTTGAATGTATTAATGACAATGCTCATAAGGTTGATTTACCAGGTGACTATGGAGTTTCAGCCACGTTCAGTGTAGTTGATTTGAAAGCTTACCAAGAAGATGATTACCTTGCTGATTTGAGGATCAAATCTTCTCAACAAGGGGAGGATGATGGAGTCCATACCAACCAAGATTGGGAAGAACGTCCAACAAGTCAATCAAGGTCCATTGCAGACTCCAAAGTCCAAGCAATGGCTCAAATGACAAAGAAGAGCCAAATTGAAGTAACCGGGTTTGAATACCAGAAATTGCCCGATTTTGTTCATTTCATTACTTAAGCTACATTGTGGCTTAAGCCTTGAATTGTTACATTTTTGGAATCCTTATGATGTCTACTTTCAGGTCCAAGCATTTATTTCCATTCATGCTCACAAGAAGATGGGAGATCAAGGCCTTTTGTCAAACCATCCAGTTTTGGTAAAAAACTATACAGTTAAATGTTTTAGTAGAATTACCCTACTTAAACATGGTTTAACATTGATTTCTTTGTGGGGCAGGTTTGTACACACCCTAAGGTTTCCCCCGATGGCCTGAAAACAAAATCATGCTCACTTTTGTTAAGCTTAAAATAGGTGTGAAAACTGGCTCCATTCTGCCCGTGAACCCGGTTTAGTGTAAACTGGTTATTTTGCCTCAATTCATGGGTTTGCTGCACTCTAGCTAGAGTGGCACACACTCCAAGGCTTAGCACACATCCCAATGCTTCTAGAAGGCAATCATCAGCTGTAATCTTGAAAAGAGCAACCAATAGCAAGCAAGCTGCAAAAGGGAATGTCTCACGGCTCTCATTGATCAGCTGAAAAGGGGTTCTACTTTACGGCTGCCCCCTTTCCATTTGCTAGACAATCTAGTTGTATTAAGCTTAAATAAGCATGGTTAATAAGTAAACATCATTTGTTTTGATTTCTTTGATGATTTCGATGCAACTAGATTAGTTGTAATCAAGCTTTGTACACGGTTAGCCTAAACCGTGAGGATTAGCCTTAGTTAATACCTTTCCTCCCTAGGAAGGAAAGCTTAGGTGTGTCCTTGCTAGGCTTGTAATCTTAAGGCATTCACTACCTTTTGCTGGTTCATAAGCTTTGATATTCAGAATACATTTTAAGAGCTTTTTGCTTTCGAATTTCAAAAACTTCACTTGGTTATCCTTAATTGGTCTATTAAGGTGGTGTTCAAGTAAGTCCTAATCTTTGTTTAAGTGGTGATTTTGTATCTTAATCAAAGTTTAGGGACCTTAAGCTTATGTTTGGTGCTGTTTCTGTATCCAAACATCAGTTTAGTTCTATCAAACTTCTTGATTATCTACACAGGTTCAAGGAGAGCTAAGCTAGTTTTCAGTTTACAAATCGTGCGCTTCTGATCTCTAGCTCTAGTTTTCATTCCTTCCCTTGAAGATACATCACACTAAGCAATGGCTCCAATGCTCTAAACAACGAACAATAACATAGAATTCCTTGTCATAAGTGGAGTATTTCCTTCTTAAATCACATAATTTCTCACTAATAAAGCCTACTGGTTTACCTTCATGGGTAAGAACACCACCAATTCCCACTCCAAATGCATCACGATGTATCTGTCAAGGGTCTAAGCTAAAACTCAATTCAAGAGTGAAAGCTTAAAACCAATTAAGAGTACAATCAAGGAAAACTTAACAGAATGGCACGTTAAGAGCTGGTTGTGAATTAGCTAAAACGTAAGGAAGGGAATGGATTTAGAATCAAAGGATTCTAAATGGAAAAGAAAAAGAAAGAATTCAACAAACACTCAAACCTGATTTGAAGTGCTTAAGGAAAACAAGCTGAAATCAAGCGTGAGTTTAAGTGAATTCGCGAATGCATAAATGAATGATTGATAATCTAAACCCTCTCTTAGATACAGAAAGACCACTAAGATAGAGTTTAGGGCCCTTAACCTTAATTAGGACATAGAAACCCCACCTAATTAAGAGTTAAGACTTACTTGATCACCACCTTAATCGGCCTAATTAAGGATAAGCAAGTGAAGTGTTTAAGGGAACAAAAGCAGAAATGCTCTCAATTCTGTTTTTTCATTCAAAATTCAGGTGAATATTACAAAGTGGCCGTGACTACATATTAATACATGGCCAAGCAAGCACCAAAGTAGCAAAGTAAGCTGATGGAGGTTTCCTCTCTTGGAAGGAAACGTCTAAGTATGCTTAGCTAGGTGCTTAAGACTAATCTAGTTTACAACCCTGATTAATCTGAGCTAATTACAATAAGAATTCAATGAAAACAAAACAAATGATCATAATAATCCTTAATACGTGTATTTAAGCCTAATACATCAACTTTACCAGAGAAAATTAAGAAATAGCAGCCATAAAGCAAAACCCCTTTTCTGCTGTCCAATGAAAATGCAAGGTGGTGATTCTTCCTTTGTTTTCTCATTGGTTCAGACACTTCAATGTTGTTTCTTCAGCAAATGATGATGGTTCTAGCAGCCTTGGATGTGGTTTGATGTAGGCAAGTAACCAAGCAGCTGAGAAAACCCAAATGAGAAAGAAAAACACCTAGTTGCTTAATCGAGTTCTAGAAGCTCCAAAATAGCCCGATTTTCTAACCTTGTTTCCACCAATCAAAAGTTAGTTTGATTTTGATTTAAGGCTATGGGGGGGAAACCTTAGGGTGTGTACAAACACCCCTACAAAGAAATCAAGGTTAAATCATGTTTAAGTAGAATATTTCTACTAAAACATTTTACCATGCCGATTCGAACCAAAACTGGCAGCTTGAACAAAATGGCTTGATTTCTTCACTTTGGCTAAGCATGAATTGTTTTTCTTGCTTGGAACTGAAATTTAAAATCGAGGGGAACAAAAAAAATGTAAAAATCCAAGACTTAAACCATAATGTAGCTTAAGAAATCACATACTCAAAATCGGGTACATTCTGCTTCAAGTGGGTAGTTTGGATAGCCTGGGTTTATTGGCTGAGTTGGATGGGTAAATGAAGTCCAAATGAGGTGAAACTTATTTTTATGGAAATCTAAATTCTTGAAACTCAAATCCATTGCAAAATATTAGACTTAAACCTCAAAGAGGCCTAAGTAATTAAGCTCTCAAAAACCAGGTTTGCTGCTGGAATTTGCTAGTGACTTGCTATTTTGCTTGTTTAACAAAATGTGGATGATTTATTCAACTTGGGGCCAGAAAAATAAGATTACCTTGACTGATTTGATTCTCTAAATTAAGGGGCATGGAGAGATCTCCATCATCCTCCCCTTGTTGAGAAAGATTTGATCTCAAATTAATTTAGGTAATCACCTTCCATTCTTGTCTCAATTCTGGCTAAAATAATATCATCCATTCAAATAAGTCTCTTATGATCTTAGAGACTCTTTTGCTTTCATTCCCCTTGCTGATTTGAATGTTGTTTTGGGGAGGACCCTTCGAACTTGCCTTGAACCACTTCCTCAAGTGCTTTTAATTCAGAATTAGGAGCTTCAAGTAATGGTTCCCCAAAAGTGAGAAAAAGGCTGAGATGCTCATGGCTTCTTCGTGGGTGGTTGGTGTCCAAAGTGAGCATATCACCTTCATCTGCTTCCACTACTATCTCCTCTAGAGCTTCCTCAAATTCACCTTCAATACTCTCCTCATTTTCCTCCTCTAACTCCACCTCCTCTACTGCCTTCCATTCAGCTAGTGCAAAAAAATCTTCAGTTTGTACAATCTGAAGCCAAGTCTCCAAATCCTTGGCACTTAAAAAACCTTTGGATGCCCCTAAGAAGGGGTTTAGGTCTATGTTGTGGGGGTAGGCTTTGCTGTGGAGTTTGGTTTTTTTGTGGAATGAGAGGAATGGGTGTCGTGGGTTCACGGTTTGTTCATGGGGTGAGGGTTTTGGAAACTCATGCTTAAGGGGCTTTTTATTCTTCTTTTGTTGCTGATGCAAACCAAGGGCCAGAACAAGACCCTCACCACGAACGGGAGAAGACCTTGCTGCTTAGCCACCAGCAACACCAATTTTGTGAGGTCATTCAACTCAGTCTGGAAGCTGTTTTAGGGAGATGATTGCTTTGCTAGACACCCTAGCATTTTTGGTGATCAAGCTAAGTCATTTTGAGGCTCACACAACAGCCTTAGTTCAGTCCAGTTCAAAATAAAAGGCATCATGCAATCAGCCTATTTAGGGTGTTCTGTCTGCTTCCTGTAACTCAAGCTTGTCCAAGGAAACCTATCCCTTTTGATCAGTACCCTAACTCATTTATCAACTCATAATCAACTCCTAAATTATGAAGGTTACTGGATTTTGCCCTGGATTTATTTTTTTGATAACAATAGGTTAGCAGCAGGTTAGTAGTAGCAGCAGCAGTTCAAAGGGAGAATTTTATCTCCAACTTAGCAGCTCATTTTGGCAAGTATAAGGGTTTGAAAATGTGTCTAAATATTTATCCAGTAAGGCCCTAAAGTTACAGAATCAGATCTTTTAGCATTAACTTTTAACCAGCACCAGAATGCAAGAAATGCTCTATTGTCCATTGGATTTCAGTGTGTTGTACTTGCTGGTAGGCTGAGTTAGGTCGATGTAATCAGCTGCAAAAATCCTCCTAAAGCCATCATTAGCAAGTGCCTTGATGCTATTAAGGGTTCACACCTCAGTAATGGAGATAAGTAAAGGGTTTAGGTGTTAAGGATCCAGCCAGCTATTGTTTTAAGTTAGTTTATTTCAGTTTCAGTTTTCTTGTTTTAACTAGAATTAGTTGTAGCTGTTGATCTTTTGATTGAGGCCATGTATTTAAGGCTTGTTTTCACTTGTAATAGATAGATTATTAATGAATGAAAATCTCCTTTGCTGGTTTAAGCAAAATTCTCTTCAAATCTCTCTAACTTTATCCTGTTCAAGTGGTGTTGAGAGTGATTCTTTATCTATTCCTCTGGTGCATTTGTTTTAGGGGGTTTAGTGGCGAATCCTTGTTGTTCTGGTTGGTGGATTAACTTCCTTTAGACCAGTTCATATCTTCCACGTTGAGTTGCTTGCTTTGTCAAGTATTTAGGCCAGCAAGTTCAGCGTACATCAGCTGCTCAACCTTGTGAGCCAGCACACAAACTTTATCAAAAGTGGTGTACGCTTGCAAATCAACCACATTAGGATACTTAGGATCAAGTCCTCCTAAGTACCTAACAATGGTTTGCTCTTCTAGTTCTTGTAAATCACATTTCATCACAAGCTTTTCAAACTCACGTGTGTACTCTTCCACAATCAAGTTACCTTGGTTCAAGTGGTGGAGTTAAGAGTAACAATCTTGAACATAGATAGGAGGAAGAATGCGAGCTTTAGTCTCCTATGTTCTGATTGTGGTCTTCCTTTCTCTAACTCTTTTGGCACACAAATTAGTCCACCAAAGAGATGCATACTTATAGAGTCTCAAAGCAACTAGCTTCACTTGCTTCTCTTCAGGGATGTCCTTGTACTAAAAATCTCTCTCAACTGTGTGTAACCAATCCAAAACTCTTCAGGATCAAGCTTGCCTTCATATTCTAGAATTTCCACTTTGAAATCGTTTGAACTAGCTTGAATTCATGGGTATGGCCTTTCCATCCTTAATGGTTCATCCTCACTAGATGAATCAAGAGTATGGCTAAACACTTGTTCTTGCCTTTTAGGATCAAATTGGAGTGGTTCTTCATTGACTTGTTGCTTCTGCTTCAAAAATGAACCAAGCTGTTTTCGAAGATACTCATTTTGAGCTTGAGTCTCTTGCTCACGTTGAGAATCCTCATTGATTTTCTTCAACAACAACTCATTCTGCCTCATGAGTGCTTCAAATCTCTCTTCCAAACTCATACTAGTACTCATCATGAAAGTTGCTCTGATATGAAATATGATGTATATGTCAAGGGTCTATGCTAAAACTCAATTCAAGAGTGAAAGCCTAAAACCAAGAGATAGTACAATCAAGGAAAACTTAAGAGAATGGCACGTTAAGAGCTGGTTGTGAATAAGCTAAAACGTAACGAAGGGAATGGATTTAGAATCAAAGGATTGTAAATGGAAAAGGAAAAGAAAAAATTCAACAAACACTCAAACCTGATTTCAAGTGCATAAGGAAAACAAGCTGAAATCAAACGTGAGTTTAAGTGAATCCGCAAATGCATAAATGAATGATTGATAATCTAAACCCTCTCTTACACACAGAAAGACCACTAAGATAGAGTTTAGGGCCCTTAACCTTAATTAGGACATAGAAACCCCACCTAATTAAGAGTTAAGACTTACTTGATCACCACCTTAATCGGCCTAATTAAGGATAAGCAAGTGAAGTGTTTAAGGGAACGAAAGCAGAAATGCTCTTAATTCTGGTTTTTCATTCAAAATTCAGGTGTATATTACAAAGTGGCCGTGACTATATATTAATATATGGCCAAGCAAGCACCTAAGTAGCAAAGCAAGTTGATGGAGGTTTCCTCTATAGGAACAAAACATCTTAGTATGCTTAGCTAGGTGCTTAGGACTAATCTAGTTTACAACCTTGATTAAACTAAGCTAATTACAACCAGAATTCAAAGAAAACAAAACAAATGATCATATTAGTGATTAACGCATGTATTCAAGCCTAATACATCAGCTTTACTAGAGAAAATTAAGAAATAGCAGCCATAAAGCAAAACACCTTTTCGGTTGTCCAATGAAAATGCAAGGTGCTGATTCTTCCTTTGTTTTCTCATTGGTTCACACACTTTAATGTTATTTCTTCGGCAAATGATGATGGTTCTAGCAGCCTTGGACATGGTTTGATGTAGGCAAGTAACCAAGCAGCTAAAAAAACCCACTTGAGAAAGAAAAACACCTAGGTGCTTGACTGGGTTCTAGAAGCTCGAAAACAACCCAGTTTTCTGACCTTGTTTCCACCAATCAAAAGTTAGTTTGATTTTGATTTCATGCGGGGGGGGGGGACCTTAACGTGTGTACAAACACCCCTGCAGAGAAATCATGGTTAAATCATGCTTAAGTAGAAGATTTGTACTAAAACATTTTACCGTGCAGATTTGGACCAAAACTAGCAGGTTGAACAAAATGGCCTAATTTTATACTTTGGCTGAGCATGATTAGTTTTTCTTGCTTGGACCTGAAATTTAACATCTAGGGGAACCCAAAAATTTAAAAATCCAAGACTTAAACCATAATGTAGCTTAAGAAATCACATACTCAAAACCGGGTACATTTTGGTTCAACTGGGCAGTTTGGATAGCTTGGGTTTATTGGCTGTGTTCGATGGGTAAATGAAGTCCAAATGAGCTGAAACTTGTTTTTCTTTAAAGCTAACTTCTTCAAATTCAAATCTATTATAAAATATTAGACTGAAACCTCAAATAGGCCTAAGTAATTAAGCTCTAAAAAACCATATTTGCTGCGGGAATTAACCTGTTACCTATTGTTTTACTTCTTTAACAAAATGTGGATGATTTATTCAACTTGTGGCCAGCAAAATAAGATTACCTTGAATGATTTGGTTCTCTAAACTAAGGGGCATGGAGAGGTCTCTATCACATCACATTTAACTTCAAAAACTCTTTCAAAGCCCGACAAGGCTAAAACACGTGCATGAGTTAGTATCTTCTTCACTTCTTCAAAGGCAGATTGTGCTTTGGGAGTCCATTTGAAGGATGTTCCCTTAAGCACCTTAGTCATAGGGGCCGTTATAGTGCTGAAGTTTTGAATAAACGTCCTATAAAAGGAAGCAAATCCATGAAAGCTTCGTACATTATGAATGCTTTGGGGTTGAGGCCAAGACCGAATAGCTTCTAGTTTACTCTCATTTGCCTTAATGCCTTCTCCAAGAACAATGTGACCTAAGCATGCAACTTCTTAAGTGACAAAAGTACATCTCTTATGATTACCATACAACTTTTCACGTTCAAGGACAAACATGACTTAGTTTAGATGATTCTGATGTGCTTGCTCATCTTTTGAATATACCAGAATGTCATCGAAGTAGATCACCACGAATTTACCAATGAAAGGCTTGAATACTTGATTCATTAGCCTCATGAATGTATTGGGAGCATTAAAAAGGCCAAAAGGCATGACAAGCCATTCATACAAACCTCCTTCAGTCTTGAATGCCGTATTCCATTCATCTCCCTCTCGGATTCTGATTTGGTAGTATCCACTCCTAAGATCAGTCTTTAAGAACACTTTTGAGCCATGTAGTTCATCTAGCATATCTTCAAGTCTAGGTATGGGATACCTATACTTGATGGTGATTTTGTTTGTGGCTCTGCTATCCATACACATTCGGTGGCTTCCATCTTTCTTAGGAACCAACAAGGCAGGTATGGCACAATGACTTAAGGACTCACGTACAAGTCCCTTTGACATCAACTCTTCAAGTTGCCTTTGAATCTCCATGGTTTCCTTTGGGTTCATCCTATAAGCTAGCTTATTAGGAAGGATTGAACTACGAATGAGATCAATGTGATGTTGGATATCTCTTTTAGGAGGCAAACCTGTGGGTATGTCCTCAGGAAACAAGTGACAGAACTTTTTCATGAGTGATTTGGCAATGAGGTGAGTGGGCATGGGTGATTCTGGTTCGTCTTGGATGTTTAGAATCCATTCTTGAAAAGCTTTAAATTCATGATATGACGCCTTTAAGAGGGGTTCACTAAATGATAGCAAACAACCAGAATGATCAAGCTTTTTTGTGGGTTTGGTTTTGAGTTTGAATGGTGATAATCGCTTTAAGGTAATCTTATTTCCTCCTTTAGAAAAAGAGTATGTATTCTGGAAACCATCATGCATTACCTTCCTGTCATACAACCATGGCCTGCATAGTGAAACATGGCATGCACCCAAGGGTATAACGTCACACCAAAGCTCATCTTGGTTGATCTTACCAATGGACAAGGAAATAAGGCACCGTGAGTTAACTTGTAGTCCCTTGCTTTGGTCTAGCCATTGAATGTTGTAAGGATGGGGATGGGCCGTAGCTTACAACCCTAGTTTCTCATTCATACTAAGAGAAATTACATTAGCACAACTCCCACCATCAATAATTATAGAACAAACCTTGTCTTGAACCGCACACCTCGTATGAAAGATGTTCTCTCTTTGCTCATCTTTAGCGCCTTTCTGGCCATTTAAGACTCTTCTCAAAACCAACATTTGACGCTCATTAGCTTCTTCTTTAACCTCCTGTAGGTTTTCCTCAAGGTTTTCTTCACTTTTACCTTCAATTTCCTCCTCTTTCTCTTGTTCATCCACGACTCCCCATTCGGCTAATGTGATAACCTTTCTGTTTGGACAATCCGAGGCTATGTGGCCTAATCCTTGGCACTTGAAACACCTTCTAGTGCTCATGGGATTAGGGTTAGGTCTGGTTGGAGGTGTTTGGTGCTTTTCTGGCGTTGAGGTTCTTTGTGGATCGGAAGGGAAAGGAATTGTAGGCTAAGGAGGTGGATTAGAACTGGCTTTGTTAAAGGGTGTGTTTCGGGTATAAGGCTTGGAATTTAGAGGTTTAAAGGGCTGTTTAGCCTTCTTTTGTTGTTCCACGTTGGGGGCTAGCACGCAAACCTCATCAAAAGAAGTATAAGCTTGTAATTCAACAACATTAGAATACCTTGGATCAAGTCCTCCCAAGTATGTAAATATTGTTTGTTCTTCTGGCTCTTGTAAATCACACTTAATCACAAGCTTTCCGAACTCTCGAGTGTATTCTTCGACACTCAGATTGCCTTGGTTCAGATAATGAAGTTGAGAATAGCAATCTTGTACATAAGTAGGTGGAAGAAACCTAGCCTTTAGCTTAGATTTCTTCTTTTCCTAAGTTCTGATTTTGGACTTTTATTCTCTAACTCTTTTACCACACAAGTTAGTCCACCAAAGAGAAGCATACTCACGTAGTCTCAAGGCCACCAACTTCACTTTGTTATCTTCAGGAAAATCCTTGTACTCAAAAACTCTTTCCACCGTGTTTAACCAATCCAAGAACTCTTCTGGATCAAGCTTGCCTTCGTATTCTAGAATTTTAACTCTAAAATCGTTAGAGTTTGCTTGCATTTGTGGGTCTGGCCCAGCTATTCTTAATGGTTCATCTTCACTAGATGAATCAAGAGTATGACTAAACACTTGTTCTAGCCTCCTTCGTTCGGATTGGAGAGGCTATTCACACATCTTTTGCTTTTGCTTCAAAAAAGTACCCAATTTTTTACGTAGGTACTCACTCTTAGCCTTCAACTCTTGATTAGAACTCTTGAGTTCTTGAATAGAAGTAGTAATATCATGATTACTCTTCAAAACAGCATTAAGTTTTTCTTCTAAACTCAAACTAGTACTCATGATGCCACCGGTTTAAGGATAGAATAGAAATGGAGTTTGTGTTTGGGAACAGTGTTTAGGAATGAATCTGGAAGTGTGGGGAGTACACCAGGCCAAGGAGAAACTTAGCCCTTATACCAAATATGATGTAAAGCTCAAGGGATTAAGCTTACAATCAAAGGAATGCAAAGAAACAAGCAAAGTACTCACAGTTCTTCAATCGGTGTCAGTGAATCCGAAATTGAAATGGAAGAATGAGATAGGACTGAACTTGAGTTTTGGATATAGAATCACCACCAAAACAAAGGTTAGGGCCCCTAAACTTGATTAAGATATAGTAATCACCACTTAAACAATATTAGGACTAAGCCTGAACACCACCTTACTCGACATAGTTAAGGATAAGCAAGTTTAGTCTTTTTGGTTTCAAGGAGCAATGCTCTCTTTTCTCTCTAAAAGTCACGAAATCTGACTGACAAAATGAAAGAGTGCAAGCCATATAGCCAAGCAACCATGCAAGCTACTCTAGCCTAGGGAGTGAGGTTCCTTCACAATTAGGAAACCTCTTAAACAAGCTTGGTTCACAATTTAAGCTAACCCGTGAGATACTAGCTAGTTTACAACCCTACTCCTTGCCAATTACAGCCATTGCCTCTATTTTAACCAATCAGAATTACAGCTCACAAGATTATGAAGTAAGTAAGAAAGCAAATACAAAAGCAAGCAGCTCTTAACATGTGAGAGTAAAAGTATAAAAGAAGCTTGTCTCCGAGTTCCTTTACGGCTGGCCAATGGCTGAAGTCTTCCTTTCTCTACTTGTTTTCCATTGGTTAGCTCGGTGGTTCTTCTATGATTGTGTCCAAACGCCTTCTAGAGACCTGATCATTCACCTAGACTAGGATTGGATGAGTAAAGCTATCAACCACCAAATGCACCAATTAGGTGCAACCGGGCTGCTATTGGTAGAATTTAGTGTCCAATTAGAGGCCACGTTTCTCAGGGAAAACGTGGGCATAACTCAGCTTGCCATACATGGCTGGAAAGCCTGAGAATTATTCCAACAACTCTAGGTGGAATTACTCAATTTAGAGCGCATTTGCCTGTCCAAAAGATCAAAATACCCGGACTGGTCTAAACCGAGTTCCAGCCGGCATGGTTTGAAAGATTGACCTGGTTCTTCATCTTCCACTTGACTTAACTTGATTTAATCACTTGGACCAGGTAGTTAACATCTTGAGGACCTAAAACATAGGAAAATTAAGGACTTAAACCTCATGGAGGCCTAAGTAATTAGAAACACAAAATCGAGCTTGAAAAATGTTTTAAACCTGTAGGGTTTTGTTTGTGTTTCTAGCAAAAGGGGTGATGTTTTCAAGCTTCACTAAGGCAAGGATTTGCAAAAGTGAATCAAGAATGCATTTGGGTAGAAAGGTGAAAATGGAACCCAAGTAACCAAGAACCAAGATAGAAACAAGTGGACTAGCAAGGGTGATTGAAGACCCACCTTGGTTTGCACACTTAGGCAATCTTCTTCCTTCAACTAAATTACAGAAATGAATCACCTTCTTAGTTGAATTAAGAAGACCTAGAGATCCACTTGAGGTTGCCAAACACTCAAGATATTACACTAGGAATTTTGAGAGAAATGGAAAGAGTTTTCACAACTCAAAGTTCAAATTCATTCATCAAGTGTTCCTTGACAGCCCGAGGCCTCCCTTATATAGTGGAAAACCTTTAACAAGCTGTAAGAAAGGGGGGACAAGAGTTCTTACACGTCCAACAGCAAGAGGAGACCAAAAAGCAAAAACAAAATCTGAAAAGTTCTTTTTGCTTTTGTTAGCAACTTTTCAGTTTACATAGGTCAACTTCAAACAGCTACATCTCCTAGGTTTCTCACTCAAATTGGGTCAACCTTTTCGAAAAGCTCTGGAAGTCCTCTTTCACGTGCCTCAAGTTGCAGGCCATTTGGAGCTACCGTTTGGGATATATGGGGCAAAAGGAGTAGCATATGCAGACTGGGAAAATTTCTACAGCATCTAGAAAAAGGCTCCAATTGACTTACTTCCTAGAGACCTAACCTAGAACTCTTTATATGTACTTGAATCTGACATATTAAGGGTTCCAAAAAGTAAATTTGCAGCCTCTTCAGTCGACCTTAAGCTTGGGTAATTAGGCTTGTAAAACCGGACCAAATTCTGGTCGAACTGGCCAGCATGTGCAATGTGTGGTTGATGACTTCTTGGACCATTGCATGAACCTCTTTGACCTCCTTGGTGTTTTCAGGGTCCTTTAGGCTTGTGGGTTGGTCTTTACTTGGTTCTAAAGGATGGTCCCCATCATACTCCCCGGATTGGTTGGAGTTTGACGTCAAACTCGGAAATTGATAATCTTCATCATAATATGGACTAAGGTCAGCCACATTGAAGGTGGCCGAGACTCCATACTCTCCTGGGAGGTCAATCTTGTAAGCATTAGGACAAATCTTCTTAATGACTTCAAATGGGCCATCCGACCTTCGCATGAGCTTGGATTTGCGCTTGCTAGGGAACCTCTCTTTCCTCAAATGAATCCAAACCAAGTCTCCCGATTGAAATTAAGCATCTTTCCTATGCTTGTTGGCTCGTTGCTTGGCTTGCTCATTGGATTTCTCAATCCTTTCCCTCACCTTGGTGTGTAACTCTTGAATTTCTTTGGCCCTCTTGTCGGCTTCCCAACTAAACTTGGTTGGATTTGGCATTGGAACCAAGTCTAGGGGGGTTCTTAAATTGTAACCATACACTAGTTGGAAAGGTGAAAGAGAAGTAGTCTTGCTAGGAGCTCGGTTGAAGGCAAATTCTGCATGAGGAAGCAACTCATCCCACCCTTTGATGCTCTTCTTGACTAGAACTCTAAGCAAAGTGCCCTAAGTCCTATTAGTCACTTCAGTTTGACCGTCGGTTTGGGGATGGCATGTGGTGCTAAACTTGAGGTGAGTGCCAAACTTTCTCCACAAGGTAAGCCAAAAGTGACTTAGGAAGTTGGTGTCCCTATCCGACACCATGCTTCTTGGAATTCCATGGAGACGAACGATCTCCCTAAACTAGAGGTTGGCAATAGAGTAAGCATCATTGGTGGTATGGCATGATATGAAATGTGCCATTTTTTAGAATCGGTCCACCACCACCATGATTGAATCTTTGTGCCTTTGGGTTCTTGGCAAACCCGTGATGAAGTCTAGGCTTACTCCTCCCAAGGGCCTTGAGGAACGGGGAGAGGAGTGTATATACCTTGGGGCTGTGAGTGACTATTGGCTTGTTGGCAAGTAGAACACCTTCTCATATAATGCTCTACATCCTTGGACATGCTTGGCAATTAACAGTGTTCCTTGAGCATGGAACAAGTCTTCTCAATGCCAAAGTGTCCGACCAAAGCCCCACCAGGTAGCTGTTTGATGGGATCCTAGCCACTAAAGATCTTGTCCATGATGATACAAGTCCTACATGGCCAAGAACAAGGTCTCAAGTGAAGAAAATGGCTCAATTGTTGCAAGAAAGTGAAGCTAGCACAAACGGGTTCACTAGCCTCAAAGTGCCCGGTTTTGTGCATTCGATCTCCTAAGCTACATTGTAGCTTATGACTAACATTTTTACATTTTTGGAATCCTTTTGATGTTGTTTTGCAGGTCCATGCATGAGTTTCGAGTCATACCCTCAAGAGGATTGAAGATCAAGGTCAATTTGCAAGCTACTCCATTTTGCCCCGGTTTTGCGCGATTGGAAGTATTAATTTGATTAACCCTCAAAACCCTTTTGCAACCTTGATTTTCTTGGGGGGGGGGATTCTACACATCCTAAAATTACCCCCCACCTTTAAAATCCCAGCCATGGTCAATTTTCCTATGCAAACAAAAAGCATAAAAAACCGGTCAGCAAAGCTTGAACCCAGTTCAAGTGAACCGGTTTTTCTTCCCCCTAAACTAGTCGGCCAGCCCCCTTGCAAATTGAATGGCACACTCTCCAACCTTGGCACACACCCCTAACTACTTTAGCATTGGCTGGCCCTTGAAGAAGAAACCAATAAGAGCAAGACAAAGAGAAGAATGGTGCCGCGTTGTGATTGGCTAGCCGTAATTTGCCATGCATATTTCGACTAGGCACATGCTCTTCCTTGCCTTTGCTGAATGTTTAAATAGCTAAGCAAGTGTTTAAGGTTGTATAATTAGTCTAGACAATATTTTACTTCATGTATTTGATGTATTAATTCTAGTTAATGATGTTTGTACCTAGATTAGATTAACTAGTGATATTAGCCACTAAACATTTCCTCACTAGGAAGGAAAGGGGATGGGGACGTGTGAAGCTAGTAGCCTTGGCCATTTTGCTGCTTCATAAAAGCTTTCAAAGGCCATTGCTTTATTTCATAAGTTGTTGAATGAAAATCCAAGTTTGAGAGCATTTGCTTTCTTCTTACTAAACTCTTGCTTGCTTATCCTTAATTAGGCCAATTAAGGTGGTGTCCAAGTGAGTCTTAACCTTGATTAAGTGGTGATTCTGTATCTTAATCAAGATTAAGGGCCCTAAGCTTGAAGGTTGGTGGTGATTTTGTATCCAATCTCAGGTTTAGTTCTATCCTATTCTAGTTTCATCTCCATGATTTGCTTAGTGAAGTAATTAGCTTGGATTATAAGTTGATTGCTTTTACTTAGCTAATCTTACTCTTCCATTCACTTCCCCACTTCAAATACTCTCTTTTACATCCATTTTCACCATTTACCATTCACCAAAAGAAGCAAAAACCAAAGTAACCTACAAAGGCATTCAACCGTGCCTTTTTTTCCTTCCTCACGGTTTTTGGGACAGCAAAGTGGCACGGTCTGACCGTGTTCATAGGCACGACCGTGCCACCTAGGCCGTGACCCAAACTTGAGTTTTTCTCTTCCATTTGATGTGAGTTAGCTTGGGTAGTGATTTCCCTTGACACTTACAACATATTTGGTATCAGAGCTTAGGTTTCTCCTAGGCCTTGTGTACCCTTTCCTCTTCCACAAATCATTCCACTTCCCCTTTCTCACAAATTCAGTTAACCCTTTGTTTTTACAACCTATTCTACCATGACTTCAACTAGCATATCATTGGAAGAAAGGTTTGAAGCCTTGAAGAAACGAAATGAGTTCTTGGCTAGCAAAATTCGAGAAGATTCTCAAAGAAGCCAAGAAGCTCAGGCATAGAATGAGTATCTTCGAAAGCAGTTGGGTTCTTTCATGAAGCAAAAGCAAAAGATGAATGAAGATACCCTTCAATCTGAACCAAGGGCACGTGAAGAAGTCTTCAGCCATGATATTGATTCCTCAAGTGAAGAAGAAGTGCCTAGAATGGTTAGAGGAGAACCACGGATGCATGCTAACAACAATGATTTCAGAGTTGAAGTTCTTGAGTTCGAAGGTAAGCTTGATCCTGAAGAGTTTATTGATTGGTTGCATACAGTTGAAAGAGTCTTTGAATATAAAGACATACCTGATGATAAGAAGGTTAAATTGGTTGCTTTAAGGCCTAGAAAGTATGCATCCTTATGGTGGACAAATTTGAATGCTAAGAGGCTTAGAGAAAGGAAGTCTAGAATTCGAACATGGGAAAAAAATGAATTCTAATCTTAAGGCATGTTTTCTTCCACCAACATATGTTCAAGATTGCTATGCTCAATTTCATAATCTCACTCAAGGTAATATGACTGTTGAAGAATATACCTGTGAGTTTGAGAAATTGATGATTAAATGTGATATTCAAGAGCCTGAAGAACAAACCATAGTTAGATACTTGGGTGGTGTTGATCCTAGGTATTCTAATGTGGTAGAATTGCAAGCCTATACATCCTTTGATGAAGTTTGTGTACTAGCTCATAAAGTGGAACAACAAAAGAAGGCTAAGCAACCCCACAAACCTCAAATTGCCAAGCCTTTCATTAGGAACCAACCCTTTAACAAGGGGAGTTCCAATCCACCCCCTAAGCCGCAAATGCCCTTTCCTCCTAACCCACAAAGAACCATAGCACCTCAAAAGGCTCCAGCAACCCCATATCGCCCTCACCCTAACCCAATGAGTAATAGAAGGTGTTTCAAATGTCAAGGTCTTGGTCTTATTGCTTCTGATTGTCCAAACAAAAAGGTTATTACTCTAGCAGAATGGACAGTTGTTAAAGAAGACTTTGAAGAGGAGGAAAATGAAGAAGAAAATAAGCTAGAAACTGAAGAGGCTCATGAAGAAGTTGAGGAAGAAGCTGATGAAGCTGAGATGTTGGTACTGAGAAGAGTTTTGAATGGCCACAAAAGCACCAAGGATGAACAACGAGACAATATCTTCCACACCCGGTGTACAGTCCAAGGCAAGGTTTGTTCTCTAATTGTTGATGGTGGTAGTTGTGCTAATGTGGTTTCTCTTACTATGATTGAGAAGCTAGGTTTGCAAGCTTCAGCTCATCCACATCTGACAACATACAATGGTTGAATCAAAGCAAGGGTCTTCAAGTCAACTCCCGGTGTCTTATTTCTTTATCAATTGACAAGAGTTACCAGGATCAGCTTTGGTGTGATGTAATACCCATGGATGCTTGTCACATCTTGCTGGGCAGGCCACGGTTATATGACAGGAAGGTTATGCATGATGGATTTCTTAATACCTACTCCTTATTCAAGGAAGGCAAGAAGATCACTTTGAAGGCATTATCCCCATCCGAGCTCCACAAAAATAAACCCACAAAAGGTCATGACCAATCTGGTTGCTTACTTACCTTTAGTAAAACTCTTTTGAAGGCTGAAAATCATGAATTCAAAGCTTTTAAAGAGTGGATCTTAACCCTACAAGATGAACTAGAAAACCCCATGCCAACTCACCCTTTTGCCAAAACACTCATCCAAAAATTCTGTCATCTATTCCCAGAAGAGATACCCTTGGGCTTACCCCTTAAAAGGGATATCCAACACCACATTGACCTCATCCCAGGATCCATTCTCCCAAATAAGTCAACTTACATAATGAATCCAAAGGAAACCATGGAAATTCAAAGGCAAGTGGAAGAATTGATGTCCAAGGGCCTTGTACGTGAGTCACTTAGCCCATGTGTCGTACCTGCTTTATTGGTTCCCAAGAAGGATGGTAGTCAACGAATGTGTGTGGACAGCAGGGCCATCAACAAGATCACTATCAAGTATAGGTACCCCATACCTAGACTTGAAGATATGCTGGATGAACTGCATGGCTCTAAGGTATTTTCAAAGATTGATCTAAGAAGTGGCTACTACCAGATTCACATCAGAGAAGGAGATGAGTGGAAGACTGCATTCAAAACCAAGGGAGGATTATATGAATGGCTTGTTATGCCATTTGGTCTTTCAAATGCTCCTATTACATTCATGCGGCTTATGAATCAAGTGTTCAAACCCTTTATTGGCAAGTTCATGGTGGTCTACTTTGATGATATTCTTATTTATTCTAAGGACGAACAAGCACACCAAGATCATCTCACTCAGATTATGCATGTCCTGGAACGTGAGCAGTTATATGGTAATCTTAAAAAGTGTACCTTTTTCACTAATGAAGTTACCTTCTTAGGTTACATTGTATCAAGTGAAGGTGTCAAGGTAGATGAAGGGAAGATAGAGGCTATTCGCAGCTGGCCCCAACCACAAAGTATACATGATGTTTGAAGCTTCCATGGTTTGGCTTCATTTTACAGGAGATTTATTAGAAGCTTCAGCACCATTATGTCCCCTATGACTGAAGTGCTTAAAGGATCATCATTTCAATGGAATCCTAAGGCACAATCTGCTTTTGAAGAAATAAAGAAGAAGCTCACTCAAGCACTTGTACCTACATTGCTATGTTTTGAAAAGGTGTTCAAGGTTGAATGTGATGCATATGGCGTTGGAATTGGAGGAGTTCTAACTCAAGAAGGTAAACCTATAGCCTTCTTGATGTAAGTGTCAAGGGAAAACACTACCCAAGCCACTACACATCAAAGGGAGAAGAAAAGGAGAGAAAAGGCCACGGCAAGAGGTGGCACGGTCGTGCCTAAGGGCACGGGTAGGCCGTGCCAACTTGCTGCCCACAAAAACCGTGAAGTGAAGAATAGGCACGGTTTGGGCTCTTTTGAGTTGTGGTTCGTTTTTGGCAACTTTTGGCGAATGGGAAATGTTGAAAATGGTTATGTAAGATGGTATTTGAGGTAAGAAAGGGAGTAGAAGTGGAAGATTAGCAAAGTAAAAGTAATTAAGCACTAATCCATGCTAATCACTTCACTAAGCAAATCATGGAGATGAATCTAGAATAGGATAGAACTAAACTTAAGATTGGATACAGAATCACCACCAACCTTAAAGTTTAGGGCCCTTAAGCTTGATTAAGATACAGAATCCCCACTTAATCAAGATTAAGACTCACTTGGACACCACTTAGTTTGGCCTAAACTAAGATAAGCAAGCAAGGATTTGTGTTTGAGAGAAAACAAGCTCTCTAGGCTTTCAAGCTGAAAAATTCTGAGATGATTCTTCTTCCTTGGCCAAAATGGCCTTACATACTAGTTGGAAATACAACACTAGGCTAAGAAAGGTCCACATCACTTTCCTTCCTAGTGAGGAAAAGTGTTAGGACTAACCTAATGACAAGATTAACTACTAATACAACTAGTTACAACAATACATGATTAACTAACATCTAATACATCAAACTATGCATCTAATCCTTGCCTAGCTTGATTACATAATACTTAGGACCTTGATTAACACTAACTCATGCTGAGATTGAAGGCCACTTGCACATGGGCAGCCAAAGTGTGTTGAAGAAGAAAACGGCTAGCCAATCACAAGCAAGCACATGGTGACACCAATCTTCATCCCATTGGTTGTTCTTTTCAAGGCTTTGTTCATTCCAAGACAACTTGAAGAGTGTGCCAATCTTGAGAAGCAATTTGCAGCATGGTTGTGGAGAGGGTGGCCGGCCATATGGGGGAAAAATAAACCGGGTTTGACAAAACCGGTTTTGGTGAACCGGTTTGGCTCGGTTTTTTGGTGCAATTTTTTTGTGGTGCAAAAATGGCTATAACTTGAATTTTAAAGGTGGGGGGGGTAGTTTTAGGACGTGTAGAATCCCCCCCCTCAATAAGATCAAGGTTTCGACATGGTTTTGTGGGTTAAATAAATCATTACTGCAAACCGCGCAAAACCGAACAAAAATTGGGGTTACTTCGAAAATGAGTTGATCTCCAATCCCTTTGAATGTATGACTTGAAACTCTTTTTATACCTGCAAAAACAACACCAAAAGGATTCCAAAAATGCAAAAATGTTAGTCATAAGCTACAATGTAGCTTAGGAAATCGAATGCACAAAACCGGGCACTTTGAAACTAGTGAACCCGTTTGTGCCAACTCCTTCATCCAACATAAGAGCCATTCTCTTGGTTTGTGATCTTGTTCTTGGACGTGATGGAATGTTTTCCTCATGAACATGATCTGGACTAGATGGGTTTCCATCACTTCTTTAGTGAAAAACTCTGTGACTCAAGAAGAAAGTACTCCACGTATGACAAGGAATTCTATGCTATCATTCGATGTCTAGAGCATTGGAGTCATTATTTGGTGGCTAGTGAGTTTATACTTCATTCTGATCATGAAGCCTTGAAGTACATCCAAGGTCAACACAAGCTTAACTCACGCCATGCAAAATGGGTTGAGTTCCTTCAGTCATTCCATTTCACCATCAAGCATAAATCAGGAAAGCTGAATCAAGGTGCAGATGCATTATCTAGAAGGTATCTTCTATTATTTCAATTAGATGCTCTTATTCTTGGCTTTGAGCAACTCAAGAGTTTATATGCAAAAGATGAAGACCTTGGGAGTATATTTGCTACATGTTCAAAACACCCCAAGGGAGATTTTCTAGTCCAAGATGGTTATTTATTCAAAGGAGTGCGATTGTGTATTCCTAAGTGTAGCACACATGAACTTCTAATCAGGGAGGTTCATGGAGGTTCTTTAGCAGGTCATTTTGGAGAGTCCAAGACCCTTACCATGCTAAGGGAACATTATTATTGGCCTGGAATGCAGAAAGATGTTCAAGATATCCTTAGAAGATGTGGAACATGCCAAATTGCCAAAAGTCATACTCTACTGCAAGGCTTACACACTCCATTGCTCGTACCAACTCTACCATGGGTGGATGTAAGTATGGATTTTATTTTGGGACTACCAAAGACTCAAAGAGGCAAGGACTCAATATTTGTGGTGGTAGACAGGTTTTCAAAGATGGCGCATTTCATTCCATGCAACAAAACCAATGATGTTACACACCTTGTCGAGCTCTATTTCAGGGAGGTAACAAGATTACATGGTATTCCTAAGTCTATTGTTTCAGATAGGGATACAAAGTTTCTAAGTCATTTTTGGATTACACTTTGGAAGAAACTTGGTACTAAATTGCTATTTAGTACTACTTGTCACCCCCAAACTGATGGACAAACTGAGGTAACTAATCGAACCTTAGGTACTCTTCTAAGGGCATTGATTAAACCTCATGTTAAAGCCTGGGATTTACTCTTACCACATGCTGAGTTTGCATATAACAGGGCACCTAGCAAAGCTACAGGTCTTTCACCATTCAAGGTGGTGTATGGGATTGATCCATTGAGTCCTAATGATCTTACTCCACAGACCCAAGACCAAAAGCCCCATGTTGATGCAGCAACAAGAGTAAAAGAGATCCAAAAGCTCCATGAGTTGGTGAAGGTAAGAATTGAAAAGACCAATGCAGCATATGAAGCACACGCCAACAAGCATAGGAGAAAGATCGTGTTTCCACCTGGAGACTTAGTATGGATTCACCTAAGGAAGGAAAGATTTCCTTGTAAGAGGAAGAACAAGCTTCTACCAAGAGTTGAAGGTCCATTTGAAGTCTTGGAAAGAGTTAATGACAATGCTTATAAGGTTGATCTCCCAGGTGATTATGAAGTCTCTGCCACTTTCAATGTGGCTAATTTGAGTCCATTTTACCCCGATGTCCCTCCACAAGATTTGAGGGTCAAATCTTTTCAACAAGGGGAGGATGATGGGATCCTAGCCACTGAAGATCTTGTCCATGATGATACAAGTCCTACACGCCCAAGAACATGGTCTCAAGTGAAGAAAATGGCTCAATTGTTGCAAGAAAGTGAAGCTAGCACAAACGGGTTCACTAGCCTCAAAGTGCCCGGTTTTGTGCATTCGATCTCCTAAGCTACATTGTAGCTTATGGCTAACATTTTTGCATTTTTGGAATCCTTTTGATGTTGTTTTGCAGGTCCATGCATGAGTTTCAAGTCATACCCTCAAGAGGATTGAAGATTAAGGTCAATTTCCAAGCTACTCCATTTTGCCCCGGTTTTGCACGGTTGGAAGTATTAATTTGATTAACCCTCAAAACCCTTTTGTAACCTTGATTTTCTTGAGGGGGGGGGATTCTACACATCCTAAAATTACCCCCCCTTTAAAATCCCAGCCATGGTCAATTTTCCTATGCAAACAAAAAGCATAAAAAACCGGCCAGCAAAGCTTGAACCAAGTTCAAGTGAACCAGTTTTTCTTCCCCCTAAACCAATCGGCCAGCCCCCTTGCAACTTGAATGGCACACTCTCCAACCTTGGCACACGCCCCTAACTACTCTAGCATTGGCTGCCCCTTGAAGAAGAAACCAATAAGAGCAAGACAAAGAGAAGAATGGTGTCGCGTTGTGATTGGCTAGCCGTAATTTTCCATGCATATTTCGGCTAGGCACATGCTCTTCCTTGCCTTTGCTGAATGTTTAAGTAGCTAAGAAAGTGTTTAAGGTTGTATAATTAGTCTAGACAATATTTTACTTCATGTATTTGATGTATTAATTCTAGTTAATGATGTTTGTACCTAGATTAGCTTAACTAGTGATATTAGCCACTAAACATTTCCTCACTAGGAAGGAAAGGGGATAGGGACGTGTGAAGCTAGTAGCCTTGGCCATTTTGCTGCTTCATAAAAGCTTTCAAAGGCCATTGCTTCATTTCATAAGTTGTTGAATGAAATTCCAAGTTTGAGAGCATTTGCTTTCTTCTTACTAAACTCTTGCTTGCTTATCCTTAATTAGGCCAATTAAGGTGGTGTCCAAGTGAGTCTTAACCTTGATTAAGTGGTGATTCTGTATCTTAATCAAGATTAAGGGCCCTAAGCTTGAAGGTTGGCAGTAATTTTGTATCCAATCTCAGGTTTAGTTCTATCCTATTCTAATTTCATCTCCATGATTTGCTTAGTGAAGTAATTAGCTTGGATTATAAGTTAATTGCTTTTACTTAGCTAATCTTCCTCTTCCATTCACTTCCCCACTTCAAATACTCTCTTTTACATCCATTTTCACCATTTACCATTCACCAAAAGAAGCAAAAACCAAAGTAACCTACAAAGGCATTCAACCGTGCCTTTTTTTCCTTCCTCACGGTTTTTGGGACAGCAAAGTGGCACGGTCTGACCGTGTTCATAGGCACGACCGTGCCACCTAGGCCACGACCCAAACTTGAGTTTTTCTCTTCCATTTGATGTGAGTTAGCTTAGGTAGTGATTTCCCTTGACCCTTACATCACTGTTGAATCAAGAGTTCCCGAAACCCAGTCTTTGGTATGCATAGCCGGGTTCCTTTAAAGAGAAACCCATGCTCCAAGTGAAATAAACCATAGGCATGGATAAAGCACTTCTCATAAGCGTCCTTGAAGTCTTCATATTGGGCATACAACCCCTTAATAATCTCAAAACCAAGGACTTTGGATTCCAAGGTAGAGAGTAAGAGGTACCTTCTTGATAATGCATCATCCCCTTTGTTGAGTTGATCCGACTTGTGGTGGATCACAAAATGAAAGGCTTGGAGGTACTCAACCCGCTTTGCATGCCTTGGGTTGAGCTTGTGTTGCCCTTGCACAAATTTGAGAGCCTCATGATCCAAATGGAGAATGAATTCTCCTCCCACCAAGTATTGCCTCCAATGCTCCAAAGCTCACATAATGGCATAGAACTCCTTGTTATAAGTGGAGTACTTCCTCTTTGCATCATTGAGCTTCTCACTAAAGAATGCTAGGGGTCTCTTCTCTTGAGATAGGATAGCCCATATCCCCACACCGGAAGCATCACACTCCACTTCAAACACCTTGAAAAAGCTTGGAAGAGCTAGAACGGGTGCACTTATAAGGTTGCACTTGATTTCTTCAAAGGCTTTTTGAGCTTGCTTGGTCCATTCAAACCTTTTGGCCCTAAGCACCTCGGTCATGGGGGCAACAATGGTGCTAAAATCTCTCACAAACCTCCTATAGAAAGGGGCTAGGCCATGGAAGCTCCTAACTTCTTTAATTGAAGTAGGAACGGGCCAATCTCGGGTTGCTTAAATCTTGCTCTCATCAACATGAATCCCTTAGGCCGAAACAACATAGCCCAAAAATATAACTTGAGAAGTGAAAAAGTGGCACTTCTCCAAGTTTCCATAGAGCTCTTCTTGAGATAGAATACTCAAGACTTGTTGTAGATGATGGGCATGCTCTACTTCACTCTTGCTTTACACCAAGATGTCATTAAAGTAAACAACCAAGAACTTGGTTCATAAGCCTCGTAAAAGTACTTGGTGCATTTGTTAACCCGAATGGCATTATAAGCCACTCATAGAGACCTCATTTAGTCTTGAAGGTCGTCTTCCACTCATCTCTTTCATAAATCCGGATTTAGTAGTAGCCACTTCTAAGATCAATCTTAGAAAAGATGGTGGCTCCATGAAGCTCATCTAGGAGATCCTCCAACCGTGGAATAGGAAAGCGATATTTGATAGTGATTTTATTGATCGCCCTACTATTTTGTGTTGTATGGATCTTTTGGGAGGGAGGCCATGGGGGACCTCACTAGGGAAGACATGTTCAAAATCTTTGAGGAGAGGGTAAAGCAAAGGATGGGAAGAATCCTTGGCTTTGGCCGGTTCTTGGTTAAGTAAAATCCACTCCTTGAAATCGTCATATTCATGGAGTTAGGAATGGAGTAGTGTGGTGAGAAAGACATCCATGCTAGGACTGTCTTGTGGCCTTTTTTCTGAGTTGGATTTGAGAGGGGTAAGGGTGATCTTTTTGTGGTCTTTGGTAAATGTATATGTGTTCAACTGACCATCATGCATCACACTTCTATCAAAAAAGCATGGACGTCCCAAGAGGACATGACAAGCATCCATGGGCACAATATCACACCAAATCTCATCGTTATAGTTCTTGCCAATTGAAAAACCAAGTAAACAACGAGAAGAGATTTGCAAGTCTTTACCTTGATTGAGCCATTGTATGGTGTAAGGGCTTGGGTGTGGAGAGACCGAAAGCTTGAGCTTGTCCACTAGAGTCTTGGAGGCAACATTGGCAGAACTTCCACCATCAATTATAAGAGAGCAAACCTTCCTTTTCACGATACACCAGGTGTGGAAGATGTTCTCCCTTTGCTCCATGTCATGTTAGGAAGCAATACCACTCAAGGCTCTTCTTATCACAAGCATTTCTCCTTCATCGGGTCCCTTTTCAACTTCTTCAAGAGATTCGGTCATGAGAAGCTTCTTTTCTTCCTTATCATTGTCATCATCTAACTTCTCATAAGAAGCTTGATATTTGGCCAAAGTGACAATTCTTTTGTTGGGACACTCAGAAGCAAAGTGTCCATGGCCTTGACAACAGAAACATCTCTTCTTGTCACCGGGCTTTGGAGGTTGTTTTGAGGGGTTTGAGGGGGATTTGGTGGAGGGGGTCTTGTGTTTGAGTTTGGAGTTCATTTGGCAGGGTAGTATGGGGGCTTTTGGAATGGGTAAGGACAGGGGTTAGGCTGGGAGGCCATGCCCTTGCCCTTGGCTTTCTTTTGTGACTCCACTTTGGGAGCTAAAACACTAAGCTCATCTAAGGAAGTGTAAGGGTGGAGTTCAACAACATGAGCAATTTCATCATTCAAACCACTCAAGTATCTAATCAAAGTTTGAGACTCATCCTCCTTCAAATCACATTTGAACAATAATTGTTCAAACTCTCTAGTTTATTCTTCTACACTCTTAGACCCCTATTTGAGGTGGTGGAGTTTAAGGAAGTTGTCTTGCAAGTAATAGGGTGGCAAAAACTTGGACTTAAGTTTGGACTTCATTTTCTCCCAAGTTTTTATCTTCCCTTTTCCCTTCCTAACTCTCTTGGTCACAACATTTGACCACCAAATGGAAGCATACTTTCTAAGCTTTAAAGCAACAAGCTTTACCTTTCTTTCTTCGGTGATGTCCTTGAACTCGAAGACCCTTTCAACAGTTTGAAGCTAATCTAAGAATACATCCAGATCAAGTTGACCTTGAAAGTTGGGAATATCCACCTTGAAGTCATTGTAGCTTCGGTCTTGAGGCTTATGATGCCTCCTTGATCTTCTTGCATACACATCCTCAGCGGAGTCTTCAAGTGAGTTGCTTCCTTCTTCTTCTTCGGAGTCATTCAAGTCTTGTTTGCTTGCACTCCTAGAACTTCTCAAGTTCCTTCTCTTCTCTTGCATCATTCAACCAAGTTGTGATTGAAGGTACTTGACTTGGGCTTCCAACTCAGCCTTCTCTGTCAAAGCTTGCTCGGTCACTTGTTCGGGAGTAAGGCTTGTAGACATGATGGCTTTAGAGTGAGGAGTTGCTATTTTAGGATGGGGAGGGGGTGGCACAGTCCTGCCTATGGGCATAGGGTGGCCGTGCTGATATGCTAAAATGGGAAGGGGCGTGTTGGTGGTGGCACGGTGTAGCCGTGCTGCTTCTTTGGTTTGACATGGCTGGGAGTTTATAAGGGAACGTGTTTGGGCTGTTTTGTGGGTTTTTTGTGTTTGGGGGTTTTTGGGTGATGGAAGCTTAGCCAAGAGGGTGGCCTCAACTTTGATACCACTTCATGTATTCAAGCTTCACTAAGGCAAGGATTTGCAAAAGTGAATCAAGAATGCATTTGTTAAGAAAGGTGAAAATGGAACCCAAGTAACCAAGAACCAAGATAGAAACAAGTGGACTAGCAAGGGTGATTGAAGACCCACCTTGGTTTGCACACTTGGGTAATCTTCTTCCTTCAATTAAGTTGCAGAAATGAATCACCTTCTTAGTTGAATTAAGAAGACCTAGAGACACACTTGAGGTTGCCAAACACTCAAGATATAACACTAGGAATTTTCAGAGAAATGGAGAGAGTTTTCATAACTTAAAGTTCAAATTCATTCATTAAGTGTTTTTTGACAACCCAAGGCATCCCTTATATAGTGATGAACCTTTAACAAGCTAAAAGAAAGGGGGAACAAGAGTTCTTACATGTCCAACAGCAAGAGGAGAGCAAAAAGCAAAAACAAAATCTGAAAAGTGCTTTTTGCTTTTGTCAGTAACTTTTCAGTTTATATAGGTCAACTTAAAAAGGCTATAGCTCCTAGGTTTCTCACTCAAATGGGATGAAATAGACCTTTCTGGAAATCTCTGGAAGTCAGCTTCACGTGCCTCAAGTTACAGAACATTTGGAGCTATCGTTGGGGAGATATGGGGCAAAAGGCGCAGCATATGCAGACTGGGATAGTTTCTGCAACATCCGGAAAAAGGCTCCAATTGACTTATTTCCTAGAGACCTAACCTAAAAATGTTTATATTTCCCTGAAGCTGACATATTAAGGGTTCCAAAAAGTAAATTTTTATCCTCTTAAGTTCACCTTAAGCTTGGGTAGTTAGGCTTGCAAAACCGGGCTAAATTCTGGTCGAACTGGGTAGCATGTTTAATGCATGGTTGATGACTTCTTGGACCATGGCATGAACCTCTTTGACCCCCTTGGTGTTTTTAGGGTCCTTTAGGCTTGTTGTTTGGTCCTCACTTGGTTGTAAAGGATGGTCCCCATCAAGGGGAGCTATCCTTTGCACTTGGGACCTTGTTCTTGGACGTTCTAGACTTGTTTGGACATGAACTTGGTCTTGGATAGGTAGGACTCCATCATTGGGAAGTTGGAAAAATGTGAGTTCTTTTCACCCCAAGTCACCTTTTTGGGGTATGTTGTCTCTAAAGATGGAATCTCCATTAATCAAGCTAAGGTTGAAGCCATCAAGTCGTGGCCTACTCCTACTTTTGCCACCGAAGTTAGGAGCTTTCATGGCTTGGCATCTTTTCATAGGAGGTTCATCGAAGGGTTTAACACCCTCACGGCGCCCATCACCGAGTGTATGAAGAAGGGAGCATTTGAGTGGGCCAAGGTTGCCCATGACGCCTTTGAGAAGCTCAAAGCCAAGTTATGTGAGGCCCTAGTGTGAGCTCTCCCTGACTTTGACAAGCTCTTTGAAGTTGATTATGATGCAAGTGGAGTCAGTATAGCGACTGTCCTCATGCAAGATCAACAGCCCATTGCTTACTTTAGTGAGAAGCTCAATAGCTCAAGGAAGAACTACTCCACATATGACAAAGAGTTCTATGCTTTGGTAAGAGTGGTTGATCATTGGGCACATTACTTGAGGCCAAAACAGTTTGTACTTCACTCCGATCATGAGGCCTTAAAGTACTTGAATGGCCAACAATAAACTCAATCCAAGGCATGCTAAATGGGTTGAGTTCTTGGAAACTTTCTCCTTTGTGGCCAAACATAAGAAGGGGAGCCCTAATGTTGTGGTGGATGCACTATCAAGGAGGCATTCTGTTCGGGCCGTGATGGAAGCAAGGGTCCTAGGCTTCCAATTCTTCCATGAGCTCTACCAAGAAGATGAAGATTTCAAACACTATCTCCATGAGCATGAGGTCACAAGCATAGCCCCTACACTCTCCAAGAGGGCTTCTTATTCAACAGCAACAAGCTTTATACTCCAAAAGGACCAACCAAAAGCTTCTTGTCAAGGAAGTTCAAGGAGGAGGTCTAGTCGGCCACTTTGGAATCAATAAGACCATTGATAATGCTCAACGAACACTTCTTTTGGCCTAAGATGGGAGGTGATGTCCATGAGATGATTTATGAGTGTTCTATTTGTCAAAAGGCCAAGAGTCAATTCCACCAAGGTTGATACACTCCTTTGCCTATCCCTAAAAGTCCATGGGAGGATGTGAGCATGGATTTCAGAGTTGCTCTTCTAAGTACTCAAAGGGGTAAGGGTGCTATTATGTTGGTGGTGGATCGTTTCTCAAAGATGGCTCACTTTATTCCTTGTGAGAAGACCGATGATGCATCTCACATAGCCCATCTCTACTTCAAGGAAGTTATTAAGCTTCACGGTATTCCTAAGAGCATTGTGTCTGATCGGGACATGAAGTTTCTTAGTCACTTTTGGAGGTGGTTGTGAAGACTCCTTAGTACTAAGCTCTTGTACAGTACCTCCCACCATCCTCAAACGGATGAGTAGACCGAAGTCACCAACAAATCCCTTACTACTTTGCCTAGAAGCTTGGTGAGTAAAAGCATTAAGGAATCGGATCTCAAGCTTCCCCATGCTGAATTTTCATACAACCGCACTCGTAGCTTTCCTATGACCCATTCTCCCTTTGAATCATGCTATGGGATCAACCCACTAACTCCACTAGAACTCATACCACTTCCACTTGAGTCTAGACTAAGTTATGAGGCTGAGGAGAAACCAAGGGGGATGAAGAAGCTTCACCAACAGTGATGTATGTTGAAGGGATAACACATAAACTCAAGCTAGAATTCAGAAACTAAAGATTGAGCAAATTGAATTCAAGTAAGTCTAAGCATAACCCGTAGGATAATCAATGAAAGAAGGATAATCTACACCTTTGTTTATATACAGAAACACCACCAAACTCAAGTTTGGGGTCCCTAAACGTTGATTAAGATAAAGAAACACCACTTAATCAAGGATTAGTACTTACTTGATCACCACTTTAATCGACCATATTATGCATAACAAAGTGAAGTATTTAGGGTACGAAAGCTAGAATGCTCTCAAAATATTTTCATTCAAAAGTGAGTAATTGATCGGGACCATCCAACCAAACCTTTCATAACCCTTCCCAATGTTCCAGCCCCTATTAGGGAGTCCAATAAGGTTAAGGAAGTTCATGCCATGATCAGAAACCACTTCAACAAGGAAGATGATGGGCTACCCAGTTCATCCCAAAATTAGCTCGGTATTGTATCTCTGTTGGAGCAAATAATAGAAGGGGAAATTTTTAGCACGCACCACCCCCTTAAAGCTTGAAGTCTTAGGTTTCCAACAAAACCTTTTGCAGGCAATTGGAGTTCATTAGGTAAGTCAACCAAGCCAAAAACCAAAGACAGTGCACTGCAGGGCACAATCTAGCACAGTCCGAAAGAAGGGTCTGTTTGGTTGACCTACCTTGCTCCAAATTTTATCAAACTTTAGGGCATGAAAAGGCATCTAAATATTTATCAAATCATGGCCCTACAGTTAAGCTAATGGACCAGCTTATGTTGCTTTTATCCAGCCAAATTAGGGAAGAAATCCCTTTTACCCGGGTTTTAGGTGTGGCCGGCTGCCACCTTGGTTTTTGGTGGCCCACCTGTACTACTTACATGTTTAAGGCCCTAAGCCGCTGTACTTAGGTTGTTTGTAAGCTTGACACCTGAATTTGGAGATTATTAAGCTAATAAGGTGTCAAGGTTAGGCTAAATCTCTTATTTTATCAACTCGTTCTTGTAAGATAGCTTAGGCCATGTCATTTAGTCACAACTTCAGCTTCTAAACAACCCTTGGCCGAGTGCAAGAGAGGGATGTGTTATAAATAGCCCCTCTCTTCCATTTGCAAGGGTCTTTTTCCAAATTAAATACAAAAGTTGACCTTTGTCTCTCCAACTCCTAGTTATATATCTTAAGTGCGGCAACTTAATTGGTGTCTAGGTCTCTTTATCTCAATTAGGTGGTGATTCTCTATCCTCATTGATATAAGGAGATTGCCCTAGTGTTCAACAAGAGTGGCTTCATTGGATTGTCTCTTGAACACACTTGTGTTATCCTCTTGTTCTTCTTCGCATTCTCACTTTCTAATCTCCCTCACATCTACTCTCTCGGCAAGTCCAAGGTGAGATACATCAATTTTTCTCCCTTAACCACCTCTCTATTTTTCTCCCTTGCACGCTCCATACTGTGCCCAAGGCAGAACTTCAACATGAGCACCTCGTGCTGTACTGCACAACCGTGCCTCCTCCCTAGCACACTTGTTCAGTTCCAGCAGCCTAGCACGGCCAGACCGTGCTCCTTGCTTCCAGCCCCGAAACATCACACTTCCTACTCTACTACAACCATGTCTTCTAGCCTCACCTGGGAACAAGTTGCGGAGACCGTTCTTAAGGAGAAGGCTGATGTGGAGGCCAAGGTCAAGTACCTCCAAACTCAACTTGGCCAACTCCTAGAAGAAAAGAGAAGGAGTTTAAGAAACTCAAGAAGCCCCACGGAACAAGGGCCTCGAATTGATCTCTAGGAAGAACAAAGCTACCCCCATGAGTCTTCAAGTGAAGAAGGTGAATGAGGAAGGCCATTTCGACCTAGTGGCGGCGGAAATTTTGATTTCAAGGTGGACATCCATGAGTTTGAAGGCCACCTAGACCCGGATTTATTTCTAGATTGGTTTCGGACGGTTAAAAGAGTCTTTGACTACAAGGACATCCTGGATGAGAAAAAGGAAAAGCTTGTAGCCCTTAAGCTTCGCAAATATGCTTCAATTTGTGGGGCTCACTTAGTGACCAAGAAGGCAAGGAAGGGAAAAGGGGAAATCCGTACATGGGCACAAATGAGGGACAAACTAAAGGCCAAATTCCTACGCACCCACTACCTTTTTGATAATTACCTCAAATTTCATAACCTCAAAGAAGGTACCAAGAGTGTGGAAGAATATCCTAGGGAGTTTAAACAACTCCTCTTGAAATGTGATTTGAAGGAACAACAATGAAAAGTTGAACAACAATGAAAAGCCAAAGGGAAAGGGATTATGTCCAAACCCCCTACTCCGTCTTACCCTTTTCAAAGACCCCCAAACACATATCCTAGACCACAAGCTACACCATCTCCACGGCCAAATCCCCCAAATGCCCAAAACGTGCCTCAAAGAAACCCTCCCAAGCCGGAAAATAGGAGAAGATGTTTTCGGTCTCAAGGACTAGGGCACATTGCATCCGAATGCCCAAACAAGAGGATTGTTACCTCGGCTAAATTCCAAGCTTCCTTTGAGGAGGTTGGGGGAGAGGATGAAGGGGAGAAGGAACTATACTTGAATGAGTCCTTAGAGGAGGTTGAAGAAGGTCTAGAGGAAGGGGAACTTTTGCTAATTCCAAGAGCCTTAAGTGGCCTAGCTTCGCAAGATGAATTTGAGCAAAGAGTTTCCATACAAGGTGCGTCGTAGGTGGCAAAGTTTGCTCCCTTATCATTGATGGGGGGAGTTGTGCGAATGTGGCCTCACAATCCATGGTGGACAAGCTCAAGCTCTCGGTGATCCCCCACCCAAAGTCGTACACCATCCAATGGCTTAACCAAAGCAAAGGTTTGCAAATCTCTATTTGGTGTCTCTTATCTTTAAGCATTGAGAAACTTACAAGGATGAGATTTTATGCGATATCGTACAAATGGATGCTTGCCATTTCTTGTTGGGTCGGCCTTGGCTCTTCGATAGAAGGGTCATGCATGATGGCCGCATGAATACCTACCCCTTTATAAAGAACCACAAGAAGATCACCCTTACTCCACTTAAATCATCCGCCCCCCCCCCTCTAAACCCAAAGAAAACCCACAAATGGATGTCTTTCTCACCACCCTCCTATAGTCTTAAATGCATGAGTATGAGCCATACAAAGAGTGGATTTTGCTAGGCCAAGAACCGGCCCTAGCCACGACCTCAAGCCATCCAATGCTCACCCCTCTCCTACACACCTTCCAACATGTTTTCCTTCAAGAAACACCCCACGGTTTGCCCCTTAAAAGGTCTATCCAACACAAGTTTGACCTCTTTCCCGATTCCACCCTCCCAAACAAACCTGCCTATAGGATGAACCCCCAAGAAACCCAAGAAATCCACCGCCAAGTTTATGAACTCTTAGCCAAGGGGCTAATCCGTGAAAGCCTAAGCCCTTGTGTCGTCCCGACTCTACTAGTGCCCAAGAAAGATGGGAGCATGAGAATGTGTGTTGACAGTAGGGCCATCAACAAGATCACCACCAAGCATCGGTACCCCATTCCAAGATTGGAGGATTTACTTGATGCGCTTCATGGAGCCACTATCTTCTCCAAAATTGATATTAGAAGTGGCTACTACCAAATCCGGATCTTTGAAGGGATGAATGGAAGACGACTTTTAAAACCAAGGGCGGCCTCTATGAGTGGTTGGTCGTGCCATTTGGCTTGACTAATGCACATAGCACCTTCATGAGACTTATGAATGAGGTGCTTAGGCCGGTTATAAGCAAGTTTGTCACTGTGTATTTTGATGATATACTTGTGTATAGCTGGGATGCACAAGAGCATCCCGACCACCTCCAACAAGTTTTGAGAATCTTGTCCCAAGAAGAGCTTTATGGTAACCGTCAGAAGTGCCACTTCTTTACACCCCAAGTCATCTTCTTGGGTTATGTAGTTTCCGCTCAAGGAATCATGTGGATGAAGACAAGGTTAAGGCCATCCGTGAGTGGCCTACTCCCTTCTCCATGCATCAAGTCCGAAGCTTCCATGGTCTGGCCTCCTTCTATAGGAGATTTGTGAATGCCTTTAGTTCAATTGTCTCTCCCATGACCGAGGTTCTCAAGGGCAAGACCTTTGAGTGGAATGAACAAGCTCATTCGGCCTTTGAAGAAATCAAGAGAAGGCTTACAAGTGCTCCCATACTAGCACTCCCTAGCTTCTCCAAGGTCTTTGAGGTGGAGTGTGATGCCTCCGGAGTGGGCATAGGGGCTGTTTTGTCTTAAGAGAAGCGACCAATTGCATTCTTTAGTGAGAAGTTGAATGAAGCCAAGAGAAAGTACTCCACGAACAACAAGGAGTTCTTTGCAATAGTCCGGGCTTTGGAACATTGGAGACACTACCTAGTGGGGCCGAATTCATCCTACATTTGAACCATGAGGCCCTGAAGTTCATTCAAGGGCAACATAAGCTTAATCCCCGTCGGGCCCCAAGTAAAGCCACCTACCTTTCCCCGTATCAAGTGGTCTATGGGTACAATCCAAAGACTCCCTTGGACCTCACACCCATCCCCACTCCTAGGAAGTTTAGTTGGGAGGCCGAGAAACGAGCAAAGGAAATCAAAGACTTTCATGGTCAAGTTCAGGAGAGGATTGAGAAGTTCAATACCCAAGCCATGCATCAAGCCAATAAGCACAAGACGGAGGTCCATTTCCAGCCGGGGGACTTGGTGTGGATTCACATGAGGAAAGAAAGGTTCCCAAGCAAGCGCAAGTCCAAAATCATACCGAGATTGGATGGCCCCTATGAGATATTGGAGAAGGTCGGACATAATGCCTACAAGGTCGACTTACTTGATGAGTATGGGGTCTCCGCCACCTTCAATGTGGCTGAGGTCAACCATACTTTGAGGAAAATGAAGAAATCCCAAGTTTGAGGTCAAACTCCAACCCACTCGGGGAGGATGATGGGGACCATCCAACCAAACCTTTCATAACCCTTCCCAATGATACAGCCCCTGTTAGGGAGTCCAAGAAGGTTAAGGAAGTTCATTCCATGGTCAGAAACCACTTGAACAAGGAAGATCATGGGTTGCCCAGTTCATCCCGGAATTGGCCCGGTTTTGTATTTCTCTTGGAGCAAATTATAGAAGGGGAATTTTTTTGCACGATCCACCCCCTTAAAGCTTGAAGTCTTATATTTCTAGCAAGACCTTTTTTAAAGCATTTGGAGTTCATTTGGTCAGCCAACCAAGCCAAAAACCAAAGACAGCGCACTGTAGGGCGCAATCTAGTACAGTCCGAAAGAAGGGTCTGTTTGGTTGATCTACCTTGCTCCAACTTTTGTCAAACTTTAGGGCATGAAAAGGCATTTAAATATTTATCAAATCATGGCCCTAAAGTTGAGCCAAGGGACCAACTTGTGATGCTTTTATCCAGCCAAAGTAGGGAAGAAATCCCTTTTACCCGGGTTTTAGGTGTGCTCGGCTGCCACCTTGGTTTTTGGTGGCCCACCTGTACTACTTACAGGTTTAAGGCCCTAAGCTACTGTACTTAGGTTTTTTGTAAGCTTGACACCTGAATTTGGAGATTATTAAGCTAATAAGGTGTCAAGGTGAGGCTAAATCTCTTATTTTATCAACTTGTTCTTGTAAGATAGCTTAGGCCATGTCATTTAGTCACAACTTCAGCTTGTAAACAGCCCTTGGCCGAGTGCAAGAGAGGGATGTGTTATAAATACCCCCTCTCTTCCATTTGCAAGGGTCTTTTGCCAAATTAAATACAAAACTTGACCTTTGTCTCTCCAAATCCTAGTTATATATCTTAAGTGCGGCAACTTAAGTGGTGTCTAGGTCTCTTTATCTCAATTAGGTGGCGATTCTGTATCCTAATTGATCTAAGGAGATTGCCTTCGTGTTCAACAAGAGTGGCTCTGTTGGATTATCTCTTGAACACACTTGTGTTATCCTCTTGTTCTTCTTCTCATTCTCACTTTCTAATCTCCCTCACATCTACTCTCTTTGCAAGTGCAAGGTGAGATACATCAGTAATGAATTACAAATGGTCGTGAGTATGGTTTTAGTACGTGCCTAGCAAGTAGCCAACCACTCTAGCTAGCTGCTGGAAGTTTCCTTCGTGAGGAGGAAACGAATTAACTTAGCTAAATCCTCACGGTTAGTACAAAATAGAATACTAGCTTGCTTATCCTAAACTAATTACAATCAAAATACAAAGGAAAGCAAGACAAATGGTAATTACAATATTTAATACATGTAATTAACCCTAATACATCAGATTACTAAAGGGAAGGGGAGAAAAACAGCTGTAAAGTAGAAGTCCTTTTCGGCCAGCCAATCCGGGTGAAGAGAATGCTTTCTTCCTTTGCTTTTCTACTGGCTACTCTTCCCAACATACTAAATTTGCAACTCATAATTGTGTTTCTAGAGTTCTTGAAGCGTGTGTGAAGCTAGCAAGCAAGAACACAACTAAAGAAACTCATGGGAGAAGGAAAAACACGTAGCTGTTGTAAACCAGGTTCTAGGAGCAAAATTAACTTGGTTTTCTGACTTCGTTTAAACCAAGAAAAAGTGATCATGATTTTGATTTCAGGCCATGGGGGGAAACTTTAGGGTGCGTATAAACCCCGTGCAAACAAATCAAGGTTAAATCAAGTTTAAGTAGAAGATTTCAACTAAAACATTTTACCGTACAGTTTTGAACCAAAATTGGCAAGTTAGACAGAGTGCCTAGATCTCTTAACTAGGATTGTGCGTGATTGGAGTTTAATGCTTGGACCTGAAAGTTAACATCATGAGGAATCCAAAAATGTAAAAATATAAATCTTAAGCCGCAATTTAGCTTAAGAAATGAGATGAACAAAACCAGGCACATTCTGGTCATACAACTCAGTTACTTCCATTTGGCTCTTTTTCACAATGTGAGCCATTGCTTGGACTTTGGACCTTACGTAGGACCTTGTTGGACTTGTAGAACCTTCTTCCTTGTCTTGGTTGGTGGAGACTCCATCATCCTCCCCTTGTTGAGAAGATTTGATCCTCAAAGCAGTAAGGTAATCATCGACTTGGTAAGCACTCAAGTCAACTACATTGAATGTGGCTGAAACTCCATAGTCACCTAGGAAATCAACCTTATAAGCATTGTCATTTATGCATTCAAGTACCTTAAATGGACCACCTGCCCTTGGCATGAGTTTGTTCTTCCTTTTGGAAGGAAATCTCTCTTTCCTTAGGGGAATGCACACGAGGTCTCTAGGTTGAGACACCACCTTCTTCTTATGCCTTTTTGGCTTGAGCTTGATATGATGCATTTGTCTTCTCTATTCTGCTCCCTACCAACTGATGAATCTTTTGGATTTCTTCCACCCTTGAAGCTGCATCTGCACGTGGCTTTTGATCTAATGGCCGTGGGGTGAGATCAAGTGGACTAATAGGATCAATCCCATAGACCACCTTGAATGGTGATAGACCAGTAGCCTTGCTTGGAGCTCTGTTACAAGCAAACTTTACATGGGGTAAAAGCAAATCCCAAGCCTTGGCATGAGGTTTGATCAAAGTCCTTGGAAGTGTTCCTACAATTCGATTAGTAACCTTAGTTTGCCCATCAGTTTGTTGATGACAAGTGGTACTATACTTCTGTTTGGTACCTAATTTCTTCCACAAGGTAATCCAAAAATGGCTTAAAAACTTGGTATCCCGATCTGAAACAATTGATCTAGGTATACCATGTAATCTAGCCACCTCCCTGAAATACAACTCAGCAATGTGTGTAGCATCATTAGTCTTGTTGCATGGAATAAAATGAGACATTTTAGAAAATCTAGCTACTACAACAAAAATAGTCTTTGTGCCTTTGGGTCTTAGGCAGTCTAAGAATGAAATTTGTACTTACAACAACCCAATGAGTAGTAGGAATAGGTGGAGGTGCGTGTAGGTCGTGGGATAAGGAGTGACTTTTGGCCACTTGACAAGTCCCACACCTCTTTAGAATTTCTTGAACGTCCTTCTCCAAGGTTGTCCAGTAATAATGCTCCCTTGGCATAGTGAGTGTCTAGTTTTCACCATAATGACCAGCTAGAGAACCTCCATGAACTTCCCTTATTAGAAACTCTCCTGTGCTATACTTTGGTACACACAGCTGTGTACCCTTGAATAGAAACCCTTCTTGAATAAGAAAATCTCTTTTGGGGTGCTTTGAACAATTAGCAAACAACTCCCCAAAGTCTTCATCTTTAGCATACAAAGCTTTTAGATGCTCAAAACCAAGTACACAAGCATCTAATTAAACACAAAAGAAGATACCTATGAGATAGAGCATCTACACCTTAATTGAGTTTTCGAGATTTATTCTTGATTGTAAAGTGATATGATTAGAGAAACTCAACCCACTTGGCATGCCATGAATTTAACTTGTGTTGGCCTTGAATGTACTTCAAAGCTTCATGGTGAGAATGTGGGATAAACTCACTTGCAATCAAATAATGATTCCAATGCTCTAAAAGTCTCACAATGGCATAAAACTCTTCATCAGAGGTGGAGTATTTTCTTCTTGAATCACAAAGTTTCTCACAAAAGAAGGCTAAAGGTTTACCTTCCTAAGTAAGAACACTACTTATACCAACTCCAGAGGCATCACATTCAACTTCAATGACTTTGGTAAAGCACGGCAAAGCGAGAAATAGTGCTTGAGTAAGCCTTGTATTGACTTCTCCAAAGGCAGATTGAGCTTTTGGTGTCCATACAAATGAACGTTTGATAACTTCAGTCGCAGGAGTCATAATAGTGATAAAATGATGGGGATACCAATTATGCTACACATATATTTCTGAGCTGTATTTTAGGGAAGTGGTAAGATTACATGGTATTCCTAGGTCAATTGTTTTTGATAGGGATAATAAGTTTTTAAGCCATTTCTATATTACATTGTGGAATAAGTTAGGTACTAAACTCAAGTATCGTACTACTTGTCATACACAAACTGATGGGCAAACTGAGGTTACTAATTGAACCCTAGGAACACTTCTAAGGGCTTTGATTAAACCTCATGCCAAGGCTAGGGATTTGCTTTTACCCCATGCAGAGTTTGCTTACAACAAGGCTCCAAGCAAGGCTACTGGTATATTACCATTTAAGGTGGTCTATGGGATTGATCCTATTAGTTCACTTGATCTCACCCCACGACCATTAGATCAAAAGCCATATGTGGATGCAGCTTCAAGGGTAGAAAAAATCCAAAAGATTCATGAGTTGGTAAGGAGCAGAATAGAGAAGACAAATGCATCATATCAAG
>JACYFF010031959.1:53100933-53113062 GCA_017589665.1 Selenicereus undatus | reverse complement strand
ACCAAGCCGATTATTACCTTGCTGATTTGAGGATCAAATCTTCTCAACAAGTGCAGGATGATGGAGTCCCCACCAACCAAGACAAGGAAGAAGGTCCAACAAGTCCAACAAGGTCCTATACAAGCCCCAAAGCCCAAGCAATGGCTCAGATTGTGGGAAAGAGCCAAACTGAAGTAACCGGGTTGTACGACCAGAATGTGCCCGATTTTGTTCATCTCATTACTTAAGCTACATTTTGGCTTAATTTGATATTTTTACATTTTTGGGTTCCTCATGATGTCTACTCCAAGCATTAAATTCCATTCATGCATAATCGAAGTTAGGAGATCAAGGCATTTTGTCCAACCCGGTAGTTTTGGTTCAAAACTGCACGGTTAAATGTTTTAGTGGAAATCTTCTACTTAAACATGATTTAACCTTGATTTCTTTGCTGGGGGGTTTGTACACATCCTAAATTTTCCCCCCAAAGCCTAAAACAAGAATCATGATCACTTTTGGTTGGGTTTAAAGAAGTCAGAAAACCGGGTTTATTTTGCTCCTAGAACCCGGTTTGCAGCAACTTCAATTTTCTCCTTCTTCCATGGGTTTCCTTCGATGATTGCTTGCTTGCTAGCTTCACACACTCTTCAAGATTTCTAGAAACACAATCATGGGCTGCAGCTTCAGCATTTTAGGAAGAGAAACCAATGAGAAGCAAAATGAAGAAAACATGTCTCTACACTCGGATTGGTCAGCCGAAAAGGAGTTGAACGTTATAGCTGCTTTTCTTTTCTTCCCTTAGTATTTTGATTGTATTAAGACTAATTACATGTAATTAAGGATGTAAACATCATTTGTCTTGCTTTTTTTTTTTTCATTTTGATTGTAATTAGATTAGGTTAAGTGAGTTAGTATTTTGTTTAGTGTTAACTGTGAGGATTTGATTAAGTTATCACGTTTCCTCCTTAGGAAGGAAACCTCAACAGCTAACTTGGTTGTTTAGGTGCTAGCTAGGCTTGTACTAAAGACGTACTCACGGGCCTTTGCATTTCATTACTCACTTGAATGAAAAATCAGTTTGAGAGTATTTAGCTTTCGTCCACTAAAATACTTCACTTGCTTATCCTTAATTTGGTCGATTAAGGTGGTGATCAAGTAAGTCATAATCTTTGTTTAAGTGATGTTTTTGTATCTTAATCAAAGCTTAGGGACCCTAAACTTGAGTGTGGTGGTGTTTTTGTATCCAAACAAAGGTTTAGAACTATAATTCTTCCATTGATTATCCTACAGGTTTGCTTAAGCTTAGCTAGAATTTAGTTTGCTAAACCTTTAGTTCTTGAATTCTAGTTTGAGTTTTCGTGCTTTCCCTTCAAGATACATCGAACAAGAAGGTGAAGCTAGTAGCACTTAAGCTACGAAAATATGCCTCTTTACGGTGGGAAAACTTGGTGAAAAAGAGAGATTAGAGAGGTAAGGCGAAGATTAGAAGTTGGGAAAAGATGAGAGCCAAGTTGAAAGGTCGGGTTCCTTCCCCCTTCTTACCTTCAAGACGACTACTCTAAGCTCCACAATCTACAACAAGGAACTTTGAGCATTGAAGAATACACAAGGGAGTTTGAGAAGCTCTGGATTAAATGTGACATCCAAGAGAGTGAAGATCAAAGTTTTGTTAGATACTTGAGTGGCCTTGATCCGATCCAAGGTATGCTCATGTAGGTGAACTTCAACAATACCCCTCTTTTGATGATGTTTGTGTTTTCGCCCATAGAGTTCAGTAACAAAACAAGTCTAAACCCTTCAAGAAGGATCTACCCAAGCTTCCCTTACCCAAGAGCTCGCCTTTCAACGAGGGGAGTTTTCAAGCCCCTCCTAAACCCACTGCCACTCCCTCTAACCCACCTCCCAAAAACCCAAGTCCACAAAACAAGCCTCCTTACAATTTCAATGCCAATAGACGGTGTTACAAGTGCCAAGGCTTGGGTCACATAGCTTCGGAGTGCCCAAACCAAGGGGTTATCACCTTAGCCGAGTATGAAGCAACTTAAGTGGAGGAAGAAGAACAAGAAAGGGACTTATGTCTTATTGAGGGCATGGAAGAGGTTGTGGACGAAGCAGATGAAGGGGATTTGGTACTCATAAGAAGAACATTGAGTGGTCTCAAAGGGATTAAAGATGAGCAAAGGGAGAACATCTTCCACTCAGGATGCACGGTCAAAGGGAAGGTGTGTTCACTCATCATTGATAGTGGGAGTCGTACCAATGCTACATCCTCAAGCATGGTGGAGAAATTACAACTCCAAGCCACAGGTCACCCTCACCCGTACTCAATTCAACGGCTAAACCAAGGTAAAGGTCTTCAAGTTAGGTCTAGATGCCTTATTTCCTTAAGCATAGTTAAGAATTATCATGATGAACTATGGTGTGACATCATACTTATGGATACTTGTCATATCTTGTTAGGAAGACCTTGGTTGTTTGATAGGAGGGTCATGCATGATGGTTTCTTAAACACTTGCACCTTCACTAAAGATTGGAAGAAGATCACCCTAGCCCTACTTTCCCCCTCTCAACTCACAAAACCCAAGCCATAAAAGAACCAAGACCAAACTAAAATGTTACTTACCCTTGGAGAACCCTTTATTTAGGCCACGCAACATGAGTTCAAGGCCTTGAGAGATTGACTACTCCTCTTCCTCGAAGAAGCCAAAACTTCCCCCCCTCAAATTCACCCCTTAGCCACTTCATTACTCGAGTAGTTTTCCCATGTGTTCCCAGAAGATATACCCCATGGCCTCCCTCTATAAAGAACCGTCCAACATCACATTGATCTCATTCCCAGTGCTATCCTCCCAAACAAACCAACCTATAGAATGAGCCCAAAAGAAACCATGGAAATCCAAAAGCAAGTTGATGAGTTGATAGCCAAGGGTCTTGTGAGGGAAAGTCTTAGCCCATGTGTTGTACCTGCCCTCCTAGTCCCTAAGAAAGATGGTTCAATGAGGATGTGTGTGGATAGCCGAGCCATAAACAAGATCACCATTAAGTATAGGCGTCCCATACCTAGATTGGAGGATATGTTGGATGAGCTTCATGGTTGAAGAGTCTTTTCTAAAGTGGACTTAAGGAGTGGGTATTACCAAATTCGGATTAGGGAAAGGTATGAGTGGAAGACAACATTCAAAACCAAAGGGGGATTGTATAAGTGGTTGGTCATGCCCTTTGGACTTTCCAATGCCCTTAGCACTTTTATGAGACTAATGAACCTAGTGTTCAGACCATTCATTGGGCACTTTGTTGTGGTTTACTATGATGACATTTTGGTTTATAGTCAAAGTGAGAAAGAATACCTTGATTATCTCACCCAAGTCATGAAGGTCCTTGGGAAAGAAAAGCTTTATGGTAACTTGAAGAAGTGTTCATTCTTCACCCAAGAAGTCACATTTTTGGGCTACATTGTCACGACCTAAGGAATCAAGGTGGTTTGTGAGCCACTCTCCACTCTTGATCTCACCCCATGGTCCATGGACTCCAAGCCTAATGTGGAGGCAACCAAGAGAATCCAAAAGATCCAAGAGCTCTATTAGAAGATCAAGGGTAAGATTGAGCATTCCAATGCCTCTTACCAAGCCCAAGCAAACAAGTATAGAAAGAAAATCATCTTCAACCCCGGTGATCTCGTTTGGGTGCACTTAAGGAAAGAGCGTTTTCCCTCCAAACGCAAGTCAAAGCTCATGCCTATGGCCGATGGTCCTTTTAAAGTCTAGGAGAGGATTAACAACAATGCTTACAAGATCAATTTGCCCAGAGAGTATGGAGTATCTGCCCTCTTCAATGTGGCTAATTTATCACCATACTTGGAAGATGATACCTTGGAGAATTTGAGGGCAAATTCTTCTCAACAAGGGGAGGATGATGGGGATCAAGCCCCTAATGATCAAGTCAACATCCCTACTGCAACCAAGTCAAGAAAAGGAGTCCAAGGCACAAGAATTAGCTCAAATGATCAAGAACATCACGACTGCCCAATCTACCTAGAATCCAGCGCTCTGATTTTATGAGCTTGATTATTCAAGATTAAACTGGATTTAAGAAGCTGAAAATCCACTTTTTGGAACCCTTAATATGTCAGCTATAAGGACATATAAAGAGTTCTAGGTTAAATCATTGGGTAATAAGTCAAATGGGGTCACTTTTAGAATGCTGCAGAATCTAATCTAGTTTGGATAACCTAGACATTTTGGACCATATATTTCAAACGGTAGCTCAAAATCCATTCTTACTTAAGCCATCTAAAAATAGACTTTCCAAGCTTTCTAACAACACCTGTTGGAGCTAATATGGGAAAGAATTGTAGAAGTTATAATTGTTTGAAGTGGGAGGTTGTGCACTGAAAACGACAGGTAGCCTGCCACTATGACCTTTTCTCCTCTGCTTACTTTTTGGTTCTTTGCTCCCATTGGCTGTCTAGTTGAACACCAACACAGCTTGTAATCATCCCTTAGGCCTTCCCCCTCTATATATATGTTCATTCAAGGTTGTAACATTCAGATTTGACATATACGAAAGATAGAGATTATTCTCCCTCATTTGAACTGTGATGCTGACCAAGGGCCAGAATAAGACCCTGACCATGAACTAGAGAAGACCTTGCTTCTTAGCCTCCAGCAACACCAATTCTGTCAAGCCATTCAACTCAGTTTGGAAGCTATTTTAGTGAGATCATTGCTTTGCTTGAGACCCTAGCATTTCTTCTGATAAAGCTAAGTCATTTTTTAGGCTCACATAGCAGCCTTACTTCAGTCCAGTTCAAAATAAAAGGCATCCTGCAATAAGTTTATTTAGGTTGTTCTGCCTGCTTCCAGTAACTCAGGATTGTCCAAGGTAGCCAATCCCTTTTGATCAGTACCCTAACTCATTTATAAGCTCATACTCAGCTTCTAAATGATGAAGGTTACTAGATTTTGCCCTGGATTTATTTTCTGATAGCAGTAGGTCAGGAGCAGGTCCACAATAGCAGCAGCAGTTCAAAGGGAGAATTTTATCTCAAACTTAGCACCTTGTTTTGGCAAGTCTAAGGGTTTGAAAATGTGTCTAAATATTGATCCAGTAAGGCCTTGAAGTTGCAGAATCAGATCCTTTAACATCAGCTTTTAACGAGCAACAGAATGTAAGAAATACCCTGTTGTCCACGGTATTTCAGGGTCCTGTACTTGCTGGCCGGCTGAGTTAACTTGATGTAATCAGCTACAAATCCCATCTCAAGGCCATCATTAGCAAGTACCTTAACGCTATTAGGGGTTGACACCTCATTAATGGAGATAAGCAAAAGCACCAGAGGAATAGATAAAGAATCACTCTCAACACCAGCTGAACAGGATAAAGTTAGAGAGATTTGGAGAGAAATTTGCTTAAACCAGCAAAGGGGATTTTCATTCATCAATCCTCTGTGTATTACAAGGGAAAACAAGCCTTAAATACATGGCCTCAATCGAAAGATCAATTGCTAAAGCTGATTCTAGCTAAAACAAGAAAACTGAAACAGAAATAAACTTAAAACAGCAGTTGGCTGGATCCTTGACACCTAAACCCTTTACTTATCTCCATTACTGAGGTGTCAACCCTTAATAGCATCAAGGTACTTGCTAATGATGGCTTTCAGAGGAGTTTTGCAGCTGATTACATTGAGCTAACTCAGCTTGCCAGCAAGTACAACACATTAAAATCCAGTGGACAATAGGGTATTTCTTGTATTCTGGTGCCGGTTAAAAGAAGATGCTAAAAGATCTGATTCTATAACTTTAGGGCCTTGCTGGATAAATATTTAGACACGTTTTCAAACCCTAAATGTGCCAAAATGAGCTGCTAAGTTGGAGATAAAATTCTCCCCTTGAACAACTACTGCTGCTATGGACCTGTTGTTATCAGAAAATAAATCCAGGGTAAGATCTAGTAGCCTTCATCATTTAGGAGTTGAGTATGAGCTGATAAAAGGAGTTAGGGTACTGATCAAAAGGGATTTGCTTCCTTTGACAAGCCTGAGTTACTGGAAGCAGGCAGAACAACCTAAATAAACAGATTGTAAGATGCCTTTCATTTTGAACTGGACTGAACTAAGGCTGTTGTGTGAGCCTTAGAATGACTTAGCTTAATCAGATGAAATGCTAGGGTGTCCAGCAAAGCAATGATCTCCCTAAAATAGCTTCCAGACTGAGTTGAATGGCCTCATAGAATTGGTGTTGCTGGAGGCTAAGCAGCAAGGTGTTCTCTGGTTCATGATGAGGGTCTTGTTCTGGTCCTTGGTTTGCATCACTTGGAATGGGTTCAGGCCTTGGAGAGGATCATAGAGATCAAAGGATATTCTGGAGAAAAGGCCTTTAAGCCTACTGTTTTGAAGTTAAAACAGTATGCTTCACTTTGGTATGAGAACCTGAAGAGAACTAGGGCTTTGGAAGGCAAACCTAAGATCAAAACTTGGGTTAAACTGAAGAGGCACATGGATAAAAGGTTCTTGCCTACCACATACAAGCAAGAAATGTACTTGAAGGTCACCTCCTTGCAACAGGGAAGCATGAAGGCTGAAGAATACGTGAGGGAATTCGAGCAGTTGCAGATCAGGTGTGCCTTAAGGGTAGAACCTGAACAAACTATTGCCAGGTTTCTCAAAGGCTTAAACCTTGCTATCTTAGAAAGGGTTGAACTGCAACCACTCTGGACATTTGAAGATGCCTGCAAATTAGCTATTAAAGTTGAATAACAGCTTAAAACAAGGAGGCCTTACTCTTTTGCCCCTTCAAAACCTGTTGTACCAGTGAAGACTTTCAATTCTTACAAGCCAGAATCTGTCACTAAGGATGACAAGGACAAGGGAAAGGGAAAGGAGATTGCCAAGGAAGTGCTAAAGGGCCACAAGAGGTGTTTCAAGTGCCATGGCTATGGTCACTTTTAGGCAGATTGCCCCAACATAAGGGTACTCACAATCAGCGAGATTGCAGAACTAGATCACATGGACATAGAGGAGGATGAGGATGAAGAATTTGCTGATGAGGGTGAAACCTCTTACTTGCCACCTGAAGAGGGTGAAATGCTCATGATTAAGAGGGTTCTCCATGCCACTGAAGCCTCACTAGAAGTCAACCAAATAGAGCAAATATTCCACTCAAGATGCAAGGTAGCCAACAAGACATGCAACCTGATTATAGATGGGGGTAGCTGCACAAATGTAACTTCGACTGAAATGGTCAGTAAACTAAACCTAGTCACCATCACCCATCCTATACCTTACACCTTGCAGTGGCTTAAGAGAGGCAATGAGGTAACTGTTTCCAAGAAAACTTTGGTCCCTCTTCAATTGGTGAATATAAGGATGAAGTTCTGTGTGATGTCTTGCTAATGGATGCTTGTCACTTGCTCCTAGGCAGCCCTTGGCAGTTTGATAGGGACTGAAAGTACACATCTTGAGGACTCCAAAAATGTATAAATTCGTAACTTAAGCATTAGTATAGCTTAAGTTATGATTTAAACAAAACCGGGTTGTTTCTGGTTTGCTGGACAATTTTGACACATCTTGGTAAATGGCTGATTTGAACGACCAAATGAACTCCAAATTGGATGAAACTAGTCTTGTTGGAAAGCTGACATCGTAAACTTGAAATCCATGCAAAAACATTAGGCCTATACCATTTGGATGCTTGTCGAATTTGGCTTGCAAAAGAGGGTCAGTGCTGGATTCTTCCCTTTTGTCCTGCAATGAAACAACTAAAACAAAACTTGGTTGAATTATACAACCTTTAACCGGCATATTAGTAATGCCAAATTGATTTGATTCTTTTAAATCAAAGGGCGTGGTGACATCTCCATCATCCTCCCTTTGTTAAAAAAGATTTGTCCTCAAATCAACTTAGCTAGTAATAGGGGCTCTCCTTAATCCAATTCTGGTTGGAATAAGATTAGCCAAGAAAATAAGTCTCTTTTGGTCCTGGACACTTCTTTCTTCTTCTTCTCCTTAGGAATTTGAAGGATGCACGAAGGAGGTGTGGTGAACATGCTACGAACCAAATATGCAAAGTCACTTAACACAAGGTTAGGGGCTTTTGGAGAGGGTTCTGAAATGGTTTGACAGAATTTTTGTAGAGTGTTTGGACTTTGGGTGGGGGTGGCATGGGTAAGGTGGTGGGGGGGTGGTAGTGAGCTTGAACTCCCTTTGTTAAAAGGTTGTTGATGTGGTGGGAAGCATGGTTCATCTTGTACTTGGCTTAGAACTTCATTCAAAGCCAAAAGTTCTTCTTCACTAGCCTCTTCTTTGATGATCTCTTCTTGAGTTTCCTCAAGTAGGGGACCATTTGATTCTTCATGTTCTTCCTCATTCTTTTCTTCATTGGCTTCTAAGACTTGAGCCAAAGTGTATGCTTCTTTGTTGGGGCAGATTGAGGTAGAATGACCAATACCTTTACACTTAGAACATCTTTGCGTGCTCTTTGCAATAAGGGTAGTCTTCTTGTGAGGGACTAAGCTGAATCCGAACAACAACTCATGTTGTCTCATGCATGCATCAAATCTTTCTTCAAGACTCATGCTGAAACTCATGGTAGTACTTGATGTGAGGTAAGGGGAATGTGTTTGGATTTTGTGTTTTGGGAGCAAGGGTGCACCAGGCCAAGGATGAGACTTAGCTCTGATACCAAATATGATGTATCTGCCGATGACCAACCTAGGGTTCAATAGAATACAACTAACTTAGCAACCAAGGGAAGACAACATCAAGGGGAAACAAGTGAAAATGAACACATTAAATGATGGTTGTGAGGCATCAAGTACGTGGAGGGAGAATGGTGCTTAGAATCAAGTGATTCTAAGTGGGAAAACAATGATCTTTAATGTGAATTTGATGTACAACCAAGGGGGAAAATGGACCCAAGCTACAAACTAGCAAAAACACAACACAAAGATGAGAACTCACGGTTTTTGTGGGTGGCACGGTCGTGCCTAATGGCACGGGCAGGTCATGCCACTTCCCTGCCCATTTTGCCTAGCATGTTCCATGGTTCACGGTTTGGGGTGTTTTTGTGTTTGGGTTCAAACTAAGCCCAAAGGGAGTATTCTTAGCTAGAACTTAAGCATGGAGATGGACATGAACAAGCGCTATGGATGTGGAAGATGGAAAGGAGAATCAAAGTAAGAAATACTAACTTCAAAACAAAAGCTAGCAAATCACTTTAATCCTCTTAGGAAAAACCTTGAGTAATACAATCAAAGGATAGAACTAAACTCTTGGAAAGGATACAGAAACACCACCAATCCTTGAGTTTAGGGCCCTTAAGTTTGATTAAGATATAGAAACACCACTTAACCAAAGCTTAAGACTTCACTTGATCACCACTTAATTCGGCCTAAACTAAGATAAGCAAGCTAAGTATTTGAGGTTAGTGCCTAAGCACCAAGAAGGAGCCAATGCTCTCAACTTTGAGTTTTCTTTAATTCATCAAGGGTTATTTTTACAGGCTAGGCCATGGGGATGCTTTAATACGCAGCCAAGGCAAGCTAGTAAACAAGCAAAAGTACACTTCTAACCTTCCTTAATGCTTAGGAAAGGTTTAGAGCACTAATACAAGTTATTACAACCTGAATTGTGCTAAACTAGATTACAAGTTAACTAAACTTAATCTAATACATTGAAATACAAATCTAAACTATGTCTAAGCTATTAATACATCATTACACACTATGCTTAGCCTTAATTACATGCTGAGATTTCTCACTTTCGTCTCATTGGTCAGGCCAAAAGTAGAAAACCACTTTACGGCTAGCCAATGGGAAGCAAGCAACACATTGCCACCAATCAAGCTCTCATTGGACCATCTTTTGGCCATGCAACCAATCAATGAAGGCCTAGGGATGTGTGCCCATCATAGAGGGGCTTGCCAAGCTGCATTTGAGTGAAGAAAGATGGCTGGGAACTTAAGATACTTCAGCTTGTACAAAACCGGGTTTAGGGACAGTTTTGTCCGGTTTTTGTAGCAATTTGTAAGCAAAGCAAAAGTGAGTATGATTGTGATTTTAATCATGGGGGGGGGGGTAACTTTAGGATGTCTATAATCCCCCCCCAACAAAGAAATCAAGGTTAGGGTGACTTTAAATGGGTTAAATAAACTCAAACTTAAAACCGCGCAGATTAGAGCCTAATCTGACCAGTTTTGGAAAACTCCTTGTTTCTTCATCCACTTGTGTGCAATATTGGATTTTGATGCTTGGAACTGAAAGTACACATCTTGAGGACTCCAAAAATGTATAAATTCGTAACTTAAGCATTAGTATAGCTTAAGTTATGATTTAAACAAAACCGGGTTGTTTCTGGTTTGCTGGACAGTTTTGACACATCTTGGTAAATGGCTGATTTGAACGACGAAATGAACTCCAAATTGGATGAAACTAGTCTTGTTGGAAAGCTGACATCGTAAACTTGAAATCCATGCAAAAACATCAGGCCTAAACCATTTGGATGCTTGTCGAATTTGTCTTGCAAAAGAGGGTCAGTGTTGGATTCTTCCCTTTTGTCCTGCAATGAAACAACTAAAACAAAACTTGGTTGAATTATACAACCTTTAACCGGCATATTAGTAATGCCAAATTGATTTGATTCTTTTAAATCAAAGGGTGTGGTGACATCTCCATCAGACTTGCCCCCTGGCCCCCCTTCAAAAAGGGGAATAGAACACCAAATTGACTGACTCCCTCGGGCCCCACTACCTAACAAACCTGCCAACAGATGCAACCCTACTGAAACCAAGGAGCTGCAAAGGCAAGTGCAAGAACTGATTGATAGAGGCTATGTGAGGGAGAGCATAAGTCCACGCTCAGTTCCAACTTTATTGGTGCCAAAGAAAAATGGTAGTTGGAGGATGTGTAGATAGTAGAGCCATCAACAATATCATAATCAAGTATAGGTATCCCATCCCTAGACTTGATGACATGTTGGATGAGCTTCATAGTTTCAAGTTCTTCTCCGAGATAGATTTAAGAAGTGGTTATCATCAGATCAGAATGAGAGAAGGGGATGAATGGAAAACTGCCTTCAAAACAAAGCAAGGGCTTTATGAATGGCTTGTCATGCCATTTGGGTTGTCCAATGCCCCTAGCACATTCATGAGGCTGATGAATGAAGTACTTAGGCCCTACATAGGTCAGTTTGTGGTTGTATACTTTGATGACATCCTTGTATACAACAAAACTGAGCTTGACCACATTCAGCACCTTAAGCAAGTTTTCATTACCCTCAGAAGCCAGAAACTATATGGGAAGTTGGAGAAATGTGAATTCTTAGTACCAAGAGTTGTCTTCCTTAGGTATGTGGTTTCCTGTGATGGTATTCAAACGGATGAAACCAAAGTTGCGGCCATTAAATCCTGGCCAGTACCTACCTCAGTCATTGCAGTCAGAAGCTTCCATGGGTTAGCTTCCTTCTACAGAAGGTTCATCAGAGATTTCAGCACAATCATGGCTCCCCTTACTAAGTGCATGAAGAAGTGCAGCTTCTCCTGGCCTCCAGCGGCACAGAAGGCTTTTGAGACCATTAAGCAAAGGCTATGTGAAGCACCACTTCTAGCCTTGCCCAACTTTTAAGAATTATTTGAAGTAGAGTGTGATGCCAATGGGGTGGGCATTGGAGCTGTTCTTACACAACTCAGGAAGCCCCTGGCCTACTTCAGTGACAAAGTTAGTTCCCCTAAACTTAGTTACTCAAACTATGACAAAGAATTCTATGCCATAGTGAGGGCTTTGAGTCATTGGAGTCACCACCTGAAACCTAAGGCTTTTGTCCTACATTCAGATCATCAGGGTTGAAGGTATCTTAATGGCCAACCTAAGCTCAATGCCAGGCATGCCAAGTGGGTAGAGTTTCTACAAGCCTTCACCTTTCCTACCAGGCACAAGAAAGGAACTGAGAATGTAGTAGCAGATGCACCCTGAAGGAGGTATGCCTTGATTTCGGTTTTAGGTGCAAAGCTACTGGGATTGCAGTCTATTCAGGTCTACTACTCTGAAGACCCAACCTTTCAGGAGTTGGTGAGTAACACCCCAGCTCAAGGCCCTTATGTGACACAAGAAGTGATGTATTCTAGCTTCACTAATGCAAGATTAAGCAAAAGGGAAACA
>JACYFF010031959.1:53075080-53095933 GCA_017589665.1 Selenicereus undatus | reverse complement strand
GGAGGTTCACTTGCTGGACTTTTTGGGATGAACAAGACGTTGGAGATCCTTAAAGAGCATTTTTATTGGCCAAAAATAGGGGAAGATGTTCACAGAGTAGTGTTTAGATGCTCCATTTGTAATAAGGCTAAGAGCGAATTCCATCAAGGCCTTTATACACCCCTTCCAGTTCCATTAAGGCCTTGGGAAGAAGTCAGTATGGATTTTATTGTTGCTTTGCCTAGGACACAAAGAGGCAAGGATTCAGTTATGGTGGTGGTAGACAGATTCATCAAGATGGCTCATTTTATAGCATGTCATAGGGCTGATGATGCATCTCACATTGTTGATTTGTATCCAAGAGAGATCATCAAATTACATGGAGTCCCCAAGACCATTGTAAGTGATAGAGACACCAAGTTCTTGTCTCATTTTTGGAGGAGTTTATGGCATCTGTTGGGTACCAAGCTCCTGTACAACACCACTTGCCATCCTCAAACTGATGGTCACACTAAGGGTACCAACAAGACCTTGTCCACACTCCTTAGAACCATGGTACAGAAGAATCTGAAGGAATGGGATCTCAAGCTGCCTCATGCTGAGTTTGCTTACAACAGAACACCCACTAGAGCAACTGGTTGCTCACCTTTTGAGGCATTATATGGGATCAATCCCCTAACTCCTATGGGTCTTATTCCTCTGCCCACTGACTGCAAGGTTAGCTTCAAAGCTGAGAAGAGAGCCAAGGAAATGAAGAAACTTCATGAGCAGATTAGAGCTCACATTGACAAGGTTAATGAAACCTACAGAATTAAAGCCAACAAAAACAAAAAGGGCATGGAGTATCAGCTTGGTGATCTTGTCTGGTTGCACCTCTTGAAGGAGAGGTTTCCAACCAGGAGGAAAAGTAAGCTAAAGGCCAGAGGGGATGGACCTTTCAAGGTTCTTGCCAAGCTGGGAACCAATGCTTATAAACTAGAGCTTGCAGGAGACATGGTTGTTTCAGCCACATTTAATGTGGGTGATCTGAGTCCCGATGTAGGAGATGAGATCGTCTTTGGCGATTTGAGGGAAAATCCTCTCAAAGGAGGGGAGGATGATGCAGACCAAGGACCAGAACAAGATCCTCACCCTGAACCAGAGAAGACCTTGGTGCTTGGCCACCAGCAAAACTAATTCTGTGAGGCAATTCAACTGAATTTGGAGGCAATTTTAAGGAGATCATTGCCTTGTCGGACACCCTAGCATTTTCCTCTGATCGAGCTAAGTCATTTTGAGGCTCGCACAACAGCCTTAGTTAAGTCCAACTCAAAATAAAGGGCATCCTGCAATCAGCTTATTTAGGTTGTTCTGCCTGCTTCCAATAACTCAGGCTTGTCTAAGGAAGCCAATCCCTTTTGATTAGTACCCTAACTTATTTATCAGCTCATAATCAGCTCCTAAATGATGAAGGTTACTAGATTTTGCTCTGGATTTATTCCTAATAGTAGCAGGTGATGGGGACCATCTTCAAAACCCTCCTAACCTCTCCCCCTCCATCCCACAAGAGCCCATCACCGTCAAGGAAGTCAAAGAAGTGCAAGCAATGGTTAGGAACATCATGAAAAACACCAATGACCTGCTACCTAGTTTGGCCAGAATTTGGCCTGGTTTTGTAAGCTTGATTACCTAAGCTTAAGGTGGACTTAAGAGGCTAAAAATCTACTTTCTGGAACCCTTAATTTGTCAGCTTCAAGGAAATATAAAGAGTTCTAGGTTAGGTCTCTAGGCAATAAGTCAATTGGAGCCTTTTTCTAGATACTACAGAAACTATCCCAGCCTGCAGATGTTACACCTTTTGCCCTATGTCTCCCAAACGGCAACTCCAAATTGCTTCCAACTTGAGGCACGTGAAAGTTGACTTCCTAAGATTTCCATCAAGGTCTATTTCACCCAATGTGAGTGAGAAACCTAGGAGATATAGCTGTTTGAAGTTGACCTTTACAAACTGAAAAGTTGCTGACAAAAGCATAAAGCACTTTTCAGCTTTTGTCATTGCTTTTTAGTCTCCTCTTGCTTTTTGGATGTGTAAGGCCCTTTGGTCACCCTTTGTTTCAGCTTTTTAAAGGCTCCCATTATATAAGGGAGGCTTTACATTGTAAAAGAACAACTTTGAATGAATGTTAAACTTGAGTTATGAAAACTCTCTCTATTCTCTCTCAAATCCTAGTGTTATATCTTGAGTGTGGCAACCTCAAGTGGGTCTCTAGGTCTTCATCATTCAACTAAGAAGGTGATTAAGTTTTGTAACTTAGTTTAAGAAAGAAGATTGCCCAAGTGCGTGCAAACCAAGGTGGGTTCTTCAATCACCCTTGCTAGTGTTATATCTTTGTTCTTGTTTCCTTTGTTTCCATCCCTTTCAATTCTACCCATATGGATTCTTGATTCACTTTTACAAATTCTTGCCTTAGTGAAGCTTGAATACATCAAGTGGTATCAGAGCTTAGGCTACCCTCTTGGCTAAGCTTCCATCACCCAAACACATCCCCAAACACAAGAACCACAAAAGCAGCCCAAACACATTTCTGACAAATTTATAGCCATGTCAAAATAGAAAGGCAGCACAGCTACCCTATGCCACAGTGGCATGACTGTGACACCTCCTGAAACTCCACTCCCCCTTACAGCAGCCCAGCACGGGCACCCCGTGCCACCCCACACTACCGTGCCACATCCCAGTCAACAAAATTCACCTTCAGTCGATGCGCACACCCACACCGTGCCACCCCCTTCCCATCCCAAAACAACCACTCCTTACTCTAAAGCCATCATGTATACTAGCCTCACACCCAAGCAACTAGCTGAGGAAGCCCTTAGAGAGAAGGTCGGCTAGAAGCCCAAGTTTAGTATCTTCGATCTCAACTTGGTCAAATGATGCAAGAAGGGCAAGGCAGTTTACGGAGCTCAAGAAGCACAAGCAAGCAAGTAGATTCAAATGCTTCGGATGATGAAAGCAATTCCCTTGGTGATTCCAAAGAGGATGTATATGCAAGGAGATCAAGGAGGCATCATATGCCTCAAGACCGAAGCTACAATGACTTCAAGGTGGATATTCCCAAATTGGAAGGTCAACTTGATCCGGATGTATTCTTGGATTGGCTTTAAACCGTTGAAAGGGTCTTGGAGTTCAGCGACATCCCCGAAGAAGTTGCTTTAAAGCTTAGAAAGTGTGCTTCCATTTGGTGATCAAATGTTGTGACTAAGAGAGTTAGGAGGGTTAAAGGGAAGATAAGAGCTTGGGAGAAGATGAAGTCCAAACTTAAGTCCAAGTTTCTACCTCCCCATTATTTGCAAGACAACTTCCTTAAACTCCACCACCTCCTCCACCACCTCAAACAAGGGTTTAAGAGTGTAGAAGAATACACTAGAAAGTTTGAACAATTGGTTTTGAAGTGTGATTTGAAGCACGATGAGTCACAAACCTTGATTAGGTATTTGAGTGGCTTGAATGAAGAAATTGCTCATGTGGTTGAACTCCACCCTTACACCTCTTTAGATGAGCTTAGTGTCCTAGCTCATAAATTGGAGTTACAAAAGAGAGTCAAGGGCAAGGGCATGGCTTCCAAGCCTAATCCCCTGCCTTGCCCCTTTCAAAAGCTCTCATACAACCCTCCCAAACCTACTCCAAACATAAACACAAGACCCCCTCAAGATAGCCACTAAAACCCAGTGATAAGAGGAGATGTTTTCGTTGTCAAGGCCTTAGACACTTTGCTTTCGAGTGCCCCAACAAGAGAGTTGTGACTTTGGCCGAGTATCGAGCTTCTTTTGAGGAGCTAGAAGATCAGAGTGATGATGGAGGAAAGGAGCTTCTCATGACTGAAATCCTTGAAGAAGTTGAAGAAGGTCCCGATGAAATAGAGATGCTTGTGATAAGAAGAGCTTTGAGTGGTCTTGCTTCCTAAATTGACATGGAACAAAGGGAGAACATCTTCCACACCCGGTGTACCATGAAGGGGAAGGCTTGCTCTCTCATAATAGATGGGGGAAGTTATGCTAATGTAGCTTCCAAGACTCTTGTGGAGAAGCTCAGCCTCTCGGTCTCTCCACGCCCAAGCCCTTAGACCATCTAATGGTTCAATCAAGGTAAAGGCTTGCAAATCTGTTCTCATTGTTTACTTAGCTTTTCAATTGGCAAGAATTATAAGGATGAGATTCGGTGTGATATTGTGCCCATGGATGCTTGTAATGTCCTCTTGGGACGTCCATGGTTGTTTGATAGAAGTGTGATGCATGATGGTTGGTTGAACACTTATACATTTACCAAAGACCACAAGAAAATGACCCTCACCCCTCTCAAACCCACCTCTTAAAGAAAGCCCTATGACACTCCTAGCATGGATGCTTTCCTCACTACCCTTCTCCATTCCTAACTCCATGAATATGATGATTTCAAGGAGTGGAATCTACTTGGCCATGAATCGGCCAAAGCGAAGGATTCCTCCCATCCTTTGCTTTCCCCTCTCATAGAAGCCTTTGAACATGTCTTCCCTAGTGAGGTACCCCATGGCCTCCCTCTCAAAAGATCTTTACAACACAAAATTGACCTCATTCCCGATGCCACCCTCCCAAACAAGCCAACCTACCGTATGAACCCTCAAGAGACTCAAGAAGTGCAAAGGCACGTGGATGAGCTTCTTGCTAAGGGCTTAATCTGTGAAAGCCTTAGACCATGTGTCGTGCTACCCTTGCTTGTTCTTAAGAAAGATGGGTCAACGAGAATGTGTGTGGATAGTAGAGCGATCAACAAAATCACCATCAAATATCACTATCCTATTCCACGGTTGGAGGATCTCTTTGATGAGCTTCACGGAGCCACCATCTTTTCTAAGATTGATGTTAGAAGTGGCTACTACCAAATTCGGATCTATGAAGGAGATGAGTGGAAGACGACCTTCAAGACTAAAGGAGGTCTCTATGAATGATTTGTATTGCCATTCGGTTTGACAAATGCACCAAGAACTTTCATGAGGCTTATGAACCAAATTCTAAAGCCCCTTATTGGCAAGTTTGTTATTGTCTATTTTGATGACATATTGGTGTATAGCACGAGTGAAGAAGAGCATGCCAATCGTCTACATCAAGTCTTGCGTATCCTATCTCAAGAAGAGCCCTATGGAAACTTGGAGAAGTGTCACTTTTTCACTTCTCAAGTCATATTTTTGGGCTATGTTGTTTCGGCCCAAGGGATTCATGTTGATGAAAGCATGATCAAACCCATCTGTGAGTGGCCCGTGCCTACTTCAATTCAACAAGTTCGACGCTTTCATGGCCTAGCCTCTTTCTATAGGAGGTTTGTGACAAATTTTAGCACCACTATGGTCCCCATGACCAAGGTGGTCAAGGCCAAACGGTTTGAATGGACCAAACAAGCTCAAAGGGCCTTTGAAGGAATCAAGCTCAAACTCACTAGTGCACCTGTTCTTGCCCTTCCAAGATTCTCCAAAGTGTTTGAAATAGAATGTGATGCTTTCTGTGTGGGGATAGGGGCTATCCTATCTCAAGAGAAGAGGCCCTTAGGTTTCTCTAGTGAAAAACTCAATGATGCAAAGTGGAAGTACTCCACTTATGATAAGGACTTTTATGCAATTGTGAGAGCTTTGGAGCAATGGAGACACTACTTGGTTGGAGGAGAGTTCATACTCCATTCGGATCTTGAAGCTCTCAAAGTTCATCCAAGGGCAACACAAGCTCAACCCAAGTGATGGAGATCCATCCATGCCCTTGATTTAAAGAAGCAAACCAATCTAGGTAATTTCAGTTTGCTGGCCAATCTAGGCCCTTGATTTAAGTAATAAAACAACAGGTCGCAGGTTTAAGTCAGCAGCAAACTTGTTTTTGAGAGCTTAATTACTTAGGCCTCTTTGAGGTTTAAGTCTAATATTTTGCATTGGGATTGAAGTTCAGGAAGTCAAATTTGCACCAAAACAAGTTTCATCCCATTTGGACTTCATTTACCCACTCAAAATAGCCAATAAACCCAAGATATACAAACTGCCCAGTTCAACCAGAATGTACCCAGTTCTGGGTATGTGAATTCTTAGGCTTAATGGTGGTTTAATCTTAGATTTTTACCTTTTTGGAATCCCCAAGATCTCTACTTTCAGGTCCAAACATTAATTTCCAATCATGCATAAGAGAAGTTGGGAGATCAATGCCTTTTGTCAAATCGGCCAATTTTGGTTCAAAATTGCACGGTTAAATATTTTAGTAGAATTACCCTACTTAAACATGATTTAACCTTAATTTCTTTGTAAGGGGGGTTTGTACACACCCTAAGGTTTCCCCCCATGGCCTGAAAACCAAATCATAACCACTTTTGATAAGTTGAATTCAGGTTTGAAAAACCGGGTAAATTTCGCCCTTGAACCCAGTTTGGCAATAGCTGCTTGTTTTCCTCCTTCCGTGGGTTTACTCCTTTCTAGATAGAGTGGCACATGTCCCAAGGCATTTAGAAACTCAATCTTCAAGCTGTAAAAGGGAGTTTTCTAAAGAAGAATAACCAATGGGAAGCAAAGGTCGCAAAAGATGTCTCTTGAAGCTCATTGGCTAGCCGAAAAGTGGTTTTACTTTAGGGCTTCCCCCTTTCTATTTTGCTAGATTGCTACTTGTATTAGGATTAATTACATGTGGTTAAGGTTGTAAACATCATTTATCTTGTTTTCCTTTTCATTTGAATGTATTTAACTTAGGTTAATTCAGCTAAGTACACGGTTTGATGCTAACCATGGAGATTAGCTTAAGTTTAAACGTTTCCTCCATATAAAGGAAGCCTTTGGTGCTTGTTTACTTGCTTGGTAGCTTGTGATGCAGAACAAGAGCTAGTTCAAGACTATGATCCATAACCAGATAAGAGTGTGCTATTCAGTCACAAATAAGGCCTATTCTGTGAGGCAATACAGTTCAGTTTGGAAGCCACCTTGGGGAGATCCTTGCTTTGTTGGACACCCTAGCATCACTGCTAGCCAAACCAAGTCTTTTGAGGCTCATAGAATAGCCTTAGTTCAGTTCAGGTTAATAAAGGCAACCTGCAGTCAGCATGCTTAAGGTTATTTTATGCTTGCTTCCAGTAACTCAGTCATGCCAAAGGAATTCATTCCCTTTTGATCAGCACCCTAACTCATTTATCAGCTCACATTTAGCGCCTAAATGATAAAGGTTACTTGAATTATGCCATGGAATTTGATTCTGTTAGCAGCAGTTTAGCAGCAGCAATAGCAGTTTGAGGGAGGATTTTAGTCCTCCAACTTAGTAGTTCGTTTTGGTTAATCTAAGGGCATGGAAATGTGTCTAAATATTTTTCCGACAAGACCCTAAACTTGCAGATTCTACCTCCTTAGCATGAGCTTTTACCCAGCTTCAGAATGCAACAAATTCCCTTTTATCCATTGGATTTTAGGGTGCTGTACTTGCTGGCAGGTTTGCTTAACTCGGTGTAATCAGCTGCAAATCCCGACTCAAGGTCATCAGCAGCAGGTGCTTGGATGCTATTAAGGGTTGACACCTCAATAATGGAGATAAGGAAAGGGTTTAGGTGTCAAGAATCCCGCCAGCTGCTATTTAGGTTAGCTTAAGTCATTTTTCTGTTTTCTTATTTTGGACAGAAATGATTGTGGCCGTTGATCTTTTGATTTCAGCGAAGCATTTTAGGCTTGTTTTTAATTGTAACAAGCAGATCATGTTGAATGCAAAACTCCCTTTGCTAGTTTAAGCAAAACTCTCTATAATCTCTCTAGCTTTGGCCTGTCGAGGTGGTGTCTGAGAGTGATTCTTTATCAAATCCTCCTGGTGCATTTCTGCTTTAAGGGGTTGGTGATGAATCTTTGCTGTTCTAGTTGGTGGAATTAATTTCTTTATGCCAGTTCATATCTTCCATGTCTAGTTGCTAGCTGTTGTTAAGTCAAGCTTGCAGTTTCAGCATACATTAGCTAGTATCAGAGCCCAACTTGATTCTTGGTGAGTTGCTCCTATTATTATCCTTTATTATTTTCTCTCCTAGCTTTGGTCATTGGTTGTACATAAGAAAACCCTCTCAAACCACACAATTCCAGCCACAAAGAACCAAGCTCCTCAAACAGCCCCAGCATTTTGATTTTTCTCACCCAGCACCATGACAGAAAGGGAAAACACTTCCTCTCCAACCCAGTAACCTGTGAGAGTTCTTAGAGGTCCCTCTCTGGAGCAGGCTCATGAGCTTAGGAGAGATAGGGCTATTCTGAAAAAGCAAGAAAGCATCAGGACCCTTATAACTCATATTCAATAGCTCATGAATTAGCCTAGAGGAAGAGGAAGGGAACCACCTCAGGACCCTCCTAGAGGTTCTGATTCCCCTCCTAATTCTCAATATGGCAGTGAGCCTTCCATTGGAGATGCTCAGCCAAGGAGGAGAAGAATGCACAATGATGACCTCAAGGTCCTTAGAATAGAGGCCCCTGAATTTGATGGAAGTTTAAAACTTGAAGATTACTTCAAATGGGTTCAGGTTATGGAAAGAATCATAGAAATCAAGGGATATTCTAGAGAAAAGGCCTTCAAGCTTGCTATTTTGAAGCTAAAGCAGTATACTTCCCTGTGGTATGAGAACCTAAAGAGAACTCGGACATTGGAAGGTAAGCCTAAGGTCAAAACTTGGGTGAAACTGAAAAAACACACAGATAAGAGGTTCTTGTCAGCCACCTACAAGCAAGAGCTGCATCTAAAGGTCCCTTCCTTGCACCAAAGGAGTATAAAGGTTGAGGAATATATCATGGAGTTCGAGTAGTTGCAGACCATATGTGCCTTGAGGGAAGAACCTGAACAAACCATTGCCATGTTTCTTAAGGGCTTAAACTCTGCTATTTTGGGGAGGGTTGAGCTGCAGCCTTTCTAGACATTTGAAGATGCCTACAAACTAGCTGTTAAGGTAGAAAAATAGCTCAAATCCAGAAGACCCTACTCTACTGCCCTTCCTAAACCTGTTGTGCCAGTGAAACCTTTCAATTCCTACAAACTAAACGCCGCCCCTAAGGATGACAAGGGAAGGGGAAAGGAGATTGCTAGAGACCTTCCTAAAAGTCAGCAAAAATGTTTCAAGTGCCATGGCTATGGCCATTTTCAAGTAGATTGCCCCAACAGAAGGGTACTCACAATCAGAGAAATTGAAGAGCTAGATCACATGGAGGTAGAAGAGGATGAGGAAAAAGACTCTGCTAAAGAAGGTGAAATCTCTTACCTTCCACCTGAAGAAGGTGAGATGCTCATGGTCAAGAGGGTCCTTCATGCTACTGAAGCCCCACCTGAGGACAACTAAAGAGAGCAAATATTCCACTCCAGATGCAAGGTCGCCAACAAGACATGCAACCTGATTATAGATGGCGGTAGCTGCACTAATGTGGTTTCTACTGAAATGGTCAGCAAGCTGAATCTAGCCACCATCAGTCACGCTAGACCCTATACCTTGCAATGGCTTAAAAAGGGGAATGAGGTAACAGTTTCCAAACAAACCTTGGTTCCTTCTTCAATTGATGAATATGAGGATGATGTTCTGTGTGATGTCTTGATAATGGATGCTTGCCATTTGCTCCGAGGCAGACCTTGGCAGTTTGATAGGGATGTCATTCATCATGGCCAATCCAATACTTATTCCTTCAAACTGAAGGGTAAAAAGATGACACTGACCCCTTTACCCCCCAACCAAACATAAAAACTTAAAACTGGGAAGGTTGTATATAAAGAGTGTGCCTTACTTGTCAATGGGGGAAGAGTGGAAAGGGCTATCACCAAGGGAAAGCCTGTTTTTGCTGTCCTAATGCTGGAGTTTGTGTAAGGCCCGCACACCTTATTTTATATTAAGTTGTTCGTGACGCGTTTTTGCGTTATAAAAACCTATTTTATTTAACGATACGAGTTAAATTAATAGTGATGTGCCTATGTGAACGATAATTTCATAAAAAAAAATATATATATTTTCGTCGCTACTAATATTATTAGTATTATTAGTTTTGAAAATCCTTCAATGATTTTTAGTAAGCATTAATATAGATTATTAACGAGTACTAAATCGATTAGGAACCCGATTACGATTAGGTTGTCAACGTTACAAGCAGCTCGATAATTATTAAATTGAGCCTAGACGTGCTTGGGAATGAATAATTGATGAATGGTCGGGTTATCGATTATTGAATTTAGAGTTCGAGTTTCGAATTAGACTAGCGGTGTCAAATGTGAAACAGTTTGGGACAAAAAAAAAAGGAGTGGGAAGGGCATTTTAGTCATTGCGCGCAAACCCCCTTTTTTCCTCCTCTTCCCTATCGCGACCCCCTCTCCCTCTCCCTCCCTGACACCCTCTTTCTCTCTCCTCTCTGCTCTTCTCCTTCCTCCTCTCGTTGTCCTCCATACACACATAAAGGGAGCTCGAATTCGAGTAGAATTTCGCCACCCATAGCTGCAAAACCCCACCCATTCGACCACCCTCCAAGCTAGTATCAATTCGTGCGAATTAGGCTGAAATTCGAACAAGCCAACCGCTTTTCTTGGCGCTAAATTGAAGCTCGAACGCATGCCCTGGTATGGCCCTGAACTTCAACTCTTAGTTGCTTCAATTTCGTAGAAATTAAGGTAGAAATCACCTCCTATAACACCCGATTCAACCTCAAATCAGAAAGTGACTTTTGGGTTGGTTTTAGGGTTCGAATTTCGGGAATTTTTGCTTGATTTGGTCCTGTTCAAGCGTGGGTAAGCAAGAGGCAAAGGATTGGACTTGTTCAAGCCTCTAAAGTCGAGCCACAGCCGTGAATCGAACCTCTAGCTTGGGTTCAGGGTGAGGGTTCCTTTCCTCCTAAGTTGTTACTATTTTTAATGATTTTAACTAAATTTAGTTAGTGCATGTTGATTTTGAAGTTAGAAATTAGTTTGGGTAAATTGAGTATTAAGATTGAGAAATTACGAACATGGTGCTGATTTTGGGTCTTGTGGATGTCGAATTGATGATGCATGTTAATAACGAGACAGTAGAGAAATGCTTAATGAACAGAATGTTAGCATTGTGTTGTGAATCAAATAATTTATTAGTTCAAATTCCGTTTTGAAGCTTGAGGAGGCTAATCGAAGTAATTGTGGAATGAACTAAATTATGTCTAAAGGTTATGATTACATCAGTTCAGACATGTTAATAGTCTATTTGTAGTTATCTCAATGAAGTATTATGCTTATGGATATCGGTTAGCGAACTAAAAGGGGCAAAGTGTCATTTTAAAGTTTCGATTGCATCAGTTGGTTCACTTAAACACTATGTTGTTATTAACCATGGATGTAATGCCTATGTACGATCGTTTTATGTATTGTTGGTTTGTTGATGCATGTATGAAACCAAGTTAGTAGTTGGATGGCTTGAGGTGAAATTATTGAGTGGTTTGAGGTTCTTGTGGACGGTGCTGTGTGAGGAGGGAGCCTGGGTTGTGAATTACCACAATCGTGTAGGTTGCGAGCCCATTTGTGGCTTATTGGGCAGATTCTGCCAAGTTGTGATATGAAGTGTATGAATGTGCTATGTGTAAACCATTTTCCCCCGATATGCTATGTGACATTATGTGATTAATTCTTGAAACTTTATACGTCTTTAAAAAGAAAATGTCGTTTAGAAAGCTTGTTTTACACATTGAGAATCCTTCTAAGTTTATCAGTTGCCTATTCATGTGTTAGGACGTCTAAAGTGTAACAACAGGTCCTAAACCGCCGAACTGCTCAGTTAGTGACTCGACTGAATAGTCGATAGGTTTAGGAATTTTAAAAGCAAACTAAAAGTGAGTTCGAAAAGGGTTTTTAAGGCAATGGTTTGGGTCATGACCCCTCCTTGTGTTTAAAAGAATTTATGCAACTCGAAAAAGAGTACCTTAAGGTGCTAATTATAAAGCTTTAGCTTATTTGCATGTTGTTTGCTTACTTAAGTCTCTATTGAGTTTCGATGCACGATTTGGCAAACGTTTTACGTTTAAAAGAACCTTTTAAGCTAAAAAGTGAAGTCGTTTTTATGAGTTAGCAGTCATTTAAAGTTTATACGAAGCTTTTAAGCTAGAAATGAAGTCGTTTTACAAACTAGAAAACATTTTGCGTCTAGAAGAAGTTTCTTAAGTTAAAAACGAAGTCACTTTGTGAGTTAGTAGCCGTACTATGTTTATACGAAGCTTTTAAGTTCGAAACAAAATCGTTTTACAATTTAACAAGCTCATTACGTTTTTAAGAAGCTTTCAAGTTTCAAAGGAAGTCGATTTATGTGTTAATAAACTTATAACCTCTATAAGAAGTTTTTAAGCCAAAAACGAATGAACTATATGCATTTCAAAAGGTTATGGTAGTTTTGTTTAAAAAGCGAGTTTTCAACCAAGTAAGCATTTGAAACAGAGAAATGAAATATGTCTTTAAAGACTAGAAATGTGCTGGGAAGCTGGCCAAAGGGCAGAAACTGGATGCAAAGATTGCGTGAGCTGTTTCCCCCTAAAGAAATGTTAGGAACTGGACTCAAGATAGGAATTATCTTGGTGTGAGCTGTTCCTGGAAACTGGACGTAAAGATTGCGTGAGCTGTTTCCCCTAAAGAAATGTTAGGAACTGGACTCAAGATATGAATTATCTTGGTGTGAGTTGTTCCCCAGAGTTATGATGTGTGACGCGTAAGAAAACCTTGAGGGGGACTGGACTCACGATATGATTATCCTGGTGTGAGCTGTTGCCTCACAGAGGACAGTATCGAGGTTAGAGTTAATCTACTGAGACGCGTTTTGGCCAAAAGTTCAGTACGTATACCCCGGGGATAACGTAGAATAAGAGTGACGATCTCACTTTAGGGCAGTGTTGACCTCCCCTAGCCAGCACAATAAGATGTTTTTATGTTATAAGTATGTTCCTAATAAATAGGAAATTTGGTAATTTGCCATTCTAAGCAGTTCAGAAAAGAAAAGAAGTTCCTTTAAAGTGACACGAGCCTCAAGAGGCCAAGTAAAGTGTTTTTGAGAAAAGAAAGAAAGCTTTCAAATGTACACCTCTTCTTCCTCTTTTATGAAAGGATTTGCTAGTATAGTCAAATGAAGTTTCAAATGTCGCATCATTCGTTTCAATGTGCATATTCTATGAAAGTATGTTTCTTGATAAGTCTTTCTTACCAGTTTAGATGTTTTGAGAACTTTTAGAAAGAAATATAAGCTTTAAAGGAGTTGGTGGCGATTATAAACCCTTCTTGGTATTTATCAAGAGTCACTCTGTTTTCAAAAGTGAGTTTGAAAGCCTTTGTATTCAGTCTTGGTTGCATACTTATTTGTGTGCCTGAATGCCTCCTAGTAGGGAAGTTTGGTCATTGAGGGCCTAGAATTGAGTTAAATGGTTGGAATGAAGTTTATGGAGGGTAATCTTTCCTTGGGATCTATGATTGCCTAATATGATAGTAAAGTATGAATGCGTGATATGTGGCTATTATTAGTGTTATTGCTTGCAACAGTTTTGGGTTTGGAGTAGGGGAGTTCTCACTGAGCATGTGGTTGCTCACCCCATTACTCTTTCCCCTTCTTCCCCCAGGCTTTTGTTATGACAGGTGGAAGTCAAGCTACCTACGTGAGCTGGAGTTTACCCCTACTTGAAAGAGAGTCATGTGTGCTATATAGAAGTAGATTCATGTGATTAATGATGTAATATGACGTATTCCTAGTTTGTAAATGTTGTAAACTAAGCTTTCTAGCTCATATATTTCATATTGTTTATGAGTCGTTCTGTATGGCCGTGTGAGCCAACCATCTGAATAGTTAGATGTCTTCTCGGTTAAAGTTAGCTGTATTTTGGGATGTGAACCCAGTACTCTGGATGTGTGATCTGCTGAGTTGTATGTTTGATTCCTTTTTTTATTAATTAATTTTATGGTTGGTGTACTCCGGGCAAGCGACCCGTAGAGCTGTGGACTCTAGCATGTAGCCGTTGAGCTTGTTTTAGAAGTTTTAAATGTTCCTTTTTAACGCAGGGATTTGTTGTAAGGCTTTTAGCCTGGAAATGCTCAGTTTTCAGGGGAAACTCTGTATGTTTTGCCCGAGAAATTAAGTAAGAAGTAAGAAAACGAAACGCTCCTGACCCTAGGGGCTGGGGGTGTTACAGTCTACCCCTGCCTGACTAAGATACAACAACCTTACACCCTTCTATTTAGCCCTTGATAGAGGAGTTTCATAATGTTTTTTCCCAAGACTTACCCCCTGCCCTCCCTCCTAAAAGGGGTATAGAGCACTAAATTGACTTAGTCCTTGGAGCCCCATTGCCTAACAAGCCTGGCTACAAATGCAATCCTACTGAAACAAAGGAGCTGCAAACGCAAGTCCCTGAACTGATTGAGAGGGGTTACGTGAGGGAAAGCATGAGTCTATGTTCAGTCCTAGCATTGTTAGTGCCAAAGAAGGATGGCAGTTGGAGGATGTGTGTAGACAGTAGAGCCATCAACAACATCACAGTCAAGTATAGGTATTCTATTCCTAGACTTGATGATATGTTGGATGAACTGCATGGTTCCAAGATAGATTTAAGAAGTGGCTATCATCATATCAGAATGAGAGAAGGGAATGAATAGAAAACTGCTTTCAAGACAAAGCAAGGGCTTTATCAATGGCTTGTCATGCCATTTGGGTTGTCTAATGCACCTAGCACCTTTATGAGGTTGATGAATAAAGTGCTTAGGCCCTACATAGGTCTGTTTGTGGTTGTATATTTTGATGACATACTTGTATAAAGTAAAACTGAGTTTGATCACATTCAGCACCTTAAGCAGGTTTTCACCACCCTTAGAAGCCAGAAACTGTATGGGAAGTTGGAAAAGTGTGAGTTCTTTGTACCAAGGGTTATTTTCCTTGGTTATGTGGTGTCCTGTGATGGAATTCAGGTGTATGAAGCCAAGCTTGAGGCCATTAAATCCTGGCCAGTACCTAATTCAGTCACTGCAATCAGAAGCTTCCATGGATTAGCTTCCTTTACATGAGGTTTACCAAGGATTTCAGCACAATCATGGCTCCTGTTACTAAATACATGAAGAAGGGTAACTTTTCTTGGCCACCAACAGCACAGAAAGCCTTTGAAATCATCAAGAAGAGGTTATGTGAAGCACCAGTACTGGCCTTGCCTAATTTTGAAGAATTATTTGAGGTAAAGTGTGATGCCAGTGGGGTGGGAATTGGAGTTGTTCTTACACAACTCAAGAAACCTCTGGCCTACTTCAGTGAGAAGTTTAGTGGCCCAAAACTCAACTACTCAACCTATGACAAAGAATTCTATGCCATGGTTAGAGCTTTGAGTCACTAGAGTCACTACTTGAAGCCTAAGGCTTTTGTCCTACATTCAGATCATCAAGCATGGCAAGCATGCCAAATGGGTAGAGTTTCTACAAGCGTTCAGCTTTTCTGCCAAACATAAGAAGGGAATTGAGAATGTGGTAGCAAATGCACTCTCAAGGAGATATGCTTTGATCTCTGTGCTAGGTGCAAAGCTACTGGGATTGTAGTCCATTCAGGCGTACTACCTTGAAGACTCAACTTTCCAGGAGTTAGTCAGCAACACTCCAGCTCAAGGCCCTTATGTAATGCAAGATGGGTTTTTGTTCAAGGGAAACAAACTGTGTATTCCGGCATGTCCATCGAGGGAATTATTAGTGAGAGAAGCCCATGGGGGATCACTTGTTGGGCACTTTGGGATGAATAAGACCTTGGACATTTTGAAAGAGCACTTTCATTGGCCCAAAATGGGGGAAGATGTGCACAGGGTAGTGTCCAAGTGCTCCATTTGCCATAAAGCCAAGAGTTAGTTCCATCAGGGTCTTCACACATCCCTTCCTGTCCCATTAAGGCCTTGGGAGGATGTAAGTATGGATTTTGTTGTTGCTTTACCTAGGACACAGAGGGGTAAAGATTCAATAGTGGTAGTGGTGGACAGGTTCACCAAAATGGCACATTTTTACCTTGTCACAAGGCTGATGATGCCTCTGATATTGCTAATGTGTACCTTAGAGAAATCATCAGACTGCATGGAGTCCCCAAAACCATTGTAAGTGACAGGGACACTTAGTTTTTGTCTCATTTCTGGAGAAGCTTGGCATCTGTTAGGTACCAAGCTCCTATATAGCATAACCTTCCATCCTCAAATTGATGGCCAAACTGAGGTCACCAATAGAACACTGTCCACCCTCCTAAGAACCATGGTCCAGAAGAACTTGAAAGAATGGGATGTCAAATGCTGAGTTTGCTTACAACAGAAAACCTGTTAGGGCTACTGGTTGTTCATCTTTTAAGGCATTGTATGGGATTAACCCCCTGGCCCTTGTTGATCTTATTCCTCTACCTACTGACTATAAGGTCAGTTTTGAGGCTGAAAAGAGGGCCAAAGAAATGAAGAGGCTTCATGAACAGATTAGAGCACACATTGAGAAGGTTAATGAAGCCTACAAAGCTAAGGCCAACCATAACAGGAAAGGCATGGAGTTTCAGCCTGGGGACCTTGTTTGGTTGCACCTCAGGAAGTAGAGGTTCCCCACCAGGAGGAAAAGTAAGTTGATTGCAAGAGGGGGTGGGCCTTTCAAAGTTCTAGTAAGGGTAGGAGCCAATGCAAACAAACTGGAACTCCCAGGGAACATGGATATTTCAGCCACCGTCAATGTGGGTGATCTGAGTCCTTACATAGAGGATGAAATTGACTTTGGAGATTTGAGGGCAAATCCTCTCAAAGGAGGGGAGGACGATGCAAAACAAGAGCTAGTTTAAGACCCTCATCCAGAACTAGAGAAGAGTTTGCTATTCAATCACCTACAAGGCCTGTTCTGTGAGGCAATACAGTTCAGTTTGGAAGCCACCTTGATCCTTGCTTTGTTGGACACCCTAGCATCACTACTTGCCAAACCAAGTCTTTTGAGGCTCACACAGCAGCCTTAGTTCAGTTCAGGTTAATAAAGGCAACCTGTAGTCAGCATGCTTAAGGTTATTTTATGCTAGCTTCCAGTGGCTCAGTGATGCCAAAGGAATTCATTCCCTTTTGATCAGTACCCTAAATCATTTATCAGCTCACATTTAGCGCCTAAATGATAAAAGTTACTTGACTTATGCTATGGAATTCGATTCTATTACCAGCAGTTCAACAGCAGACCAGTAGTACTAGTTTGAGGGAGGATTCTAGTCCTCTAACTTAGCTGCTCGTTTTGGTCAATCTAAGGGCATGGAAATGTGGCTAAATATTTATCCAACATGACCCTAAAGTTGCACATTCTGCCCCCTTAGCATAAGCTTTTATCCAGCTTTAGAATGCAACAAATTCCCTTTTATCCATTGGATTTCAGGGTGTTGTACTTGGTGGCAGGTTTGCTTAACCCGATGTAATCAGCTACAAATCCCCACTCAAGGTTATCATTAGCAAGTACTTGGATGCTATTAAGGGTTGACACCTCAGTAATGGAGATAAGCAAAGGGTTTAGGTGTCAAGAATCCAGCCAGCTGCTGTTTAAGCTAGTTTAAGTCAATTTTCTGTTTTCTTATTTTGGCTAGAATTAATTCTGGTCGTTGATCTTTTGATTTTAGCCAAGTATTTAAGGCTTGTTTTTAATTGTAACAGGCAGATCATGTTGAATGAAAAACTCCCTTTGCTGGTTTAAGCAAAACTCTCTATAATCTCTCTAACTTTAGCCTGTCCAGGTGGTGTCTAAGAGTGATTCTTTATCCAATCCTCCTAGTGCATTTCTGCTTTAAGGGGTTGGTGGTGAATCTTTGTATTTCTAGTTGGTGGAATTAATTCCTTTATGCCAGTTCATATCGTCCATGTTGAGTTGCTACTTGTTGTTAGGTCAAGCTTGCAGTTTCAGCATACATCAGCTTGCTAGGCTTCTATTTAAGAGCAACTCACGGCCATGGGCAGAACATATTAGATTTTGAATCAAAACCAATTGAGAGCATTTGTGCTTTCGTGCTTTCGCACATTCAAATACTAAACTGGCTTATCCTTAACTAGGCCGGTTTGGGTGGTGTTCAAGTGTAGCCTGAAACTTATTTGAGTGGTGCTTCTGTATCTTAATCAAGTTCAGGGACCCTAAATAGTGTTTGGTGGTGTTTTTGTATAAAAAAATAGGTTAAGCTGTATCATTCTACCATGTTTACCTACACGGGTTCAAACGGAGCTAAGCTAGACTTCACATTGCAAAACCGTGCGTTCTTGCTTTCTAGCTTTAGTTTTCGTTTAATCCCTTGAAGATATATCAAGTTTCGTTTCGTTTTCTCCTTTAGAATCCCCTGATTCTAAATTCCATCCCTACCTCACGTGTTTTTTGCCTCATAACCAGCCTACTACGTACCATTTTCCTTGAGTTTTGCTCGATTGTATTCTCTCTTGGTTTTAAGCTTTCACTCTTGAATTGAGTTTTAGCTTGGACCCTTGACAGATACACCATATTTGGTATCAGAGCTTGGCTTCTCCTATGCCTGGTACGTCCCTCACACTTCTAAAAATCCATCCCACTCAAAATCCCAAACACATCCCACAAACCAGTCTCATACACTTTCTATTCCACCATGAGTTCTAGCACGAACTTGAGTTTGGAGGAGAGGTTTGAAGCACTTATGAGACAACATGGGAAACTATTGAAGGTCCTTAGTGAAGACGCTCAACGTGAGCAAGCAACTGAGGCTCAAACTGAGTATCTTCGAAAACAGCTTGGTGCATTTTTGAAGCAAAAGCAACAAGTCAATGAAGAACCACTCCAATTTGATTCCAAAAGGCAAGCATAAGTGTTTAGCCATACTATTGATTCGTCTAGTGAGGATGAACCATTGAGAATGACTAGAGCTGACCTGCGGATTCAAGCAAATAGAAATTACTTCAAGGTTGAAATTCCAGAATTTGAAGGCAAGCTTGATCCTGAAGAGTTTTTGGATTGACTACACACGATTGAGAGAGTTTTTTTAGTACAAGGACATTTCTGAATAGAAGAAAGTGAAGCTGGTTGCTTTAAGACTTCATATGTATGCTTCTCTTTGGTGGACTAACTTGTGTGCCAAAAGAGTTAGAGAAAGGAAATCCAAAATCAGAACATGGGGAAGATGAAATCCAAGCTTAAGGCTCAGTTTCTTCCTCCTACCTATGTTCAAGATTGTTACTCTCAACTCCACCACTTGAACCAAGGTAATCTGAGTTTAGAAGAATACACTCGTGAGTTTGAAAAGCTTGTAATCAAGTGTGATTTACAAGAACTAGAAGAGCAAACAATCGTTAGGTACTTAGGAGATGTTGATCCTAGGTATGCTAATGTTGTTTATTTGCAAGCGTATACCTATTTTGATGATGTTTGTGTGCTGGCTCACAAGGTGGAGCAGCAAAAGAATACTAAACAGCCCCTAAAGCATGAAATTCCAAAGCCCTCACCCCATGAACAAACCTTGAACAAGGGGAGTTCATCTTCCACCCCTATACCTATGGCACCGATTCCTCCCATTCCACAAAAGAACCAAACTCCACAACATGGCCTACCCCCACAATCCACACGTAAACCCCTGCCTAAAGGTGTCCAAAGATGTTTTAAGTGCCAAGGATTTGGGCACTTAGCATCAGATTGCACAAACCCAAGATATGTTACTCTAGCCAAATGCAAGGCAGTAGAGAATTAGAGTTTCGTAGAGAAGAATAACCAATGGGATGCAAAGGCAGCAAAAAATGTCTCTTGAAGCTCATTGGCTAGCCGAAAAGTGGTTTTACTTTACGGTTGCGCCCTTTCTATTTTGCTAGATAGCTGCTTGTATTCGGCTTAATTACGCGTGGTTAAGGTTGTAAACATCATTTATCTTATTTTCCTTTTCATTTGAATGGAATTAGCTTATGTTAATTCAGCTAAGTACACGATTTGATACTAATCGTGGAGATTAGCTTAACTTTAAACATTTTCTGCCTATGAAGGAAACCTTAGGTGCTTGTTTACTTGCTTGGTAGCTTGCTAGGCTTGTATTTAAGGGCAACTCATGACCATGGGCAGAATATATCAGATTTTGAATCAAAACCAGTTGAGAGCATTTGTGCTTTCGTGCTTTTGCACATTCAAATACTAAACTTGCTTATCCTTAACTGGGCCAGTTAGGGAGGTGTTCGAGTGTAGTCCTAAACTTGTTTAAGTGGTGTTTCTGTATCTTAATCAAGTTTGGGGGCCCTAAACTAGTGTTTGGTGGTGTTTCTGTATCCAAACAAAGGTTTACTTCGATCATTCTACCTTGTTTACCTACACAAGGTTCAAAGGGAGCTAAGCTAGATTTCACATTGCAAAACCATGTGTTCTAGCTTTCTCGCTTTAGTTTTCATTTAATCCCTTGAGGATATATCAAGTTTCATTTCCTTTTCTCATTTAGAATCCCTTGATTCTAAATTCCATCCCTACCTCACGTGTTTGCTGCATCACAACCAACCAATTACATACCATTTTCCTTGAGTTATCCATGATTGTATTCTCTCTTGGTTTTAAGCTTTCACTCTTGAATTGAGTTTTAGCTTGGACCCTTGAGAGATACATCATATTTGGTATCAGGGCTTGGCTTCTCCTAGGCATGGTACATCCCTCACACTTCCAAAAATACATCCCACTCAAAATCCCAAACACGTCCGACAAAGGAGCCCCATACACCTTCTATTTCACCATGAGTTCTTGTACGAACTTGAGTTTTGAGGAGAGGTTTGAAGCACTTATGAGACAGCATGAGATACTAATGAAGTTCCTTAGTGAAGAGGCTCAACGTGAGCAAGAAACAAAGGCTCAAAATGAGTACCTTCGAAAATAGCTTGGTGCATTTTTGGAGCAAAAGGAACAAGGCGAAATCTGATTCCA
>JACYFF010031959.1:53043162-53065080 GCA_017589665.1 Selenicereus undatus | reverse complement strand
AAAACTTGGTTGAATTATACAACCTTTAACCAGCATATTAGTAATGCCAAATTGATTTGATTCTTTTAAATCAAAGGGCATGGTGACATTTCCATCAATTATGAAGTTTGTAACTTCTTCACTTCTCATATTCTTTTGACACATACAATCTTTATTGCTAACCAATTCTTTTTGTGTTCTTAGTTTTGTTCCATATCAGGGTGTAGTTCAGAAAATAGTCGAAAGTTTTGCAGGTAAGTACCCACATCCTTGGACCACGTGGGGGGAAGTTCCACAATCTCAGAGAGACATTTGGTTCAATGAGTTCAAGGTTCATGATTATCTGTACAATGAATTTGAAAGTCGTGATTGGATTGTTAATTCGGAATGTTTAATTACTAATATATGTACTTCAATTTTGCCGCAGAAACACTACTACTGGCATCTAGACAACGAAAGTCAGATACGGCGTAACTTTGAGTACAGAGGTGTCACTCGACTAAGGGACATTCTAGGATACGCCAGGAAGTACAGCAAAAAACCGAAGTGGTTACCGCTTAGTGTTTGGAATGATATACTCAAACATTGGAGTGACAATGACAACTTCAAGAAATTGAGTGAACAAAATAAGAAGAATAGATTGAGTGATGTTGAAGGTTTTGGTCCTTCGTTGCATACATGTGGCTCAATTCCGATTAGTGAAAGGAAAAGGTGTTTGGTCAGAAATTTGATTATGAATAAATGTATTTGTTATATATAAAGCATGATATGGATTGAGGTCCTCGTTCATCATCCTCGTTTATATTTAATTGAGATTTACTTTTTTTTTCAGGCCCAAACATTAGGTAGGTAGCCCACGTGTGTGGAATTGTTCAAGGACACTCACTGCAAGGTGAAAGACAAAACTTTTGTGGATAAAAAATATGTAAGTTTCACACATTCTATTTAGAGATAATTCATATGTTACAATTGTAGGTTTGGTATAAAATAGTTTTATTTTTTATAATTTTCAGGAGGATCATCAAAACAAATGGCAGGAGTACTCCCAAGCTGCAACTCAAGGGGGCTCTCAACTACCACCTATGACCCAAGAGGAGTTTTGGATTAAAGAAAATCTCGACAAGAAAGGCCGTGTATACGGTTTTGGCGCAGAGGGGACCAAGTTGAAGAAATCAGCTACTATTGCAGCTGCACGTCACTCATCAGCTGAGCATTTTGATCCAAGACAGCAAGCGCAACTCTTCAATGAGAGCATAACTAGCAAGCAGAGGCCATAACTCAAATAGCCAAGAAATAGGGGAAGACAGAGCGCATGTTGAAAAAAGTTTTAAGATTTTTCAAAGGTCAAAGTGCAGGCTCCTCTAGCCAGATCAACTTGAATCCCGACGATGAAAAGGACTTCGAAAACGACAACGATGATGATCCCAAAAATTTATCTGACTCCGAATAGTTTAGTAATTTGCGTACATTTTTAAACAATGTCCTATGTCGTATTTCATATTTAATTCAACATGTTTCTTTTGAGATATATATATATATATATATATATATATATATATATAAAATTTTATCTTTGGTAATTATATTATTACGTGTATATTAATTTTGCGTAATTTTTTTTTTTGGTTTTCAAGCAAAATTTCCTACGAAATACTTTTTCTTTCGGATTCTCAATTATTTATTTTTAAAATTTTTTTTAAAAAAAAAACGGAAATTCCGACGGAATTTTCGACGGGAATTTCCGTCGAAAATTCCTTCCCCTCTTTTTCGAGTTTTCGCTTTCTCCGATGTTGCAGGGTTGTCTGACGGGTGTTCCGACGGAATACTTCCGTCGAACACCGTCGGATTCCGTCGGAAATTTTTTTGCGACGAGCCGAATCCCGACGTTACGTTTTCCGTCGTATTTTCCGTCGGAATGACCTTTTCCCGTCGGAAAAACAAACTTTTTCCGTCGGTATTTCCGTCGCAGATCAGCTGTGTTTTTGTAGTTATAGGTACCTATACTTGATTGTAATATTGTTGATGGCCCTGCTATCTATGTACATCCTCTAGGTGCCATCCTTCTTTGGCACTAGCAGTGCTAAGACTGAACATGGGGTCATGCTTTCCCTCACATAACCCCTATCAATCAGTTTCTAAACTTGCCTCTGCAGTTCTTTGGTTTCTATAGGATTGCATCTGTAGGCGGGCTTGTTAGGCAATGGGGCTCCAGGAAGTAGGTCAATTTCATGTTCTATACCCCTTTTAGGAGGGAGACCAGGTGGTAGGTCTAGGGGAAAAACATCCTGGAACTGTTCTATCAAAGGCTAAACAGAAGGATGCAAGGCTTTTGTAGCTGAATCAGGAATAGATTCCAACATCAGTATAGCAAAAACAGGCTTGCTGTTAGTGATAGCTATTTCCACTCTTCCCCTATTGACAAGTAAGGCACTCTCTTTGTGTGTAACCCTCCTAGTTTCAGGCTTTTGTGTTTGGTTGTGGGGTAAAGGGGTCAGTGTCATTTTTCTGCCTTTCAGTTTAAAGGAATAAGTGTTAGATTGATCGTAATGATTGACATCATACTGCCAGGGTCTTCCTAGGAGCAAATAACAAGCATCCATTGGCAAGATATCACACAGAACCTCATCCTGATATTCCCCTATTGAAAAAGGAACCAAGGTTTGCTTAGAAACATTTACATCATTTCCCCTTTTGAGCCATTGCAAGGAATAGGGTCTAGGGTGGCTGATGGTGGCCAGGTTCCATCTCAGTAGAAGCCACATTGGTGCAGCTACCCCCATCCACAATCAGGTTGTAGGTCTTGTTGGCTACCTTGCATCTAGCGTGGAATATCTGCTCTCTTTGGCCAGCATCAGGTGTGGTTTCAGTAGCATGAAGGGCCCTTCTAATCATAAGCATTTCGCCTTCTTCAGGTGGCAAGTAAGAGGTTTCGCCTTCTTTAGCAGAATCTTCCTCTTCATCCCGTACTATCTCCATATGATCAAGCTCTTCTATCTCTCTAATTGTGAGTACCCTTTTGATGGGGCAATCTGCCTGAAGATAGCCATAGCCATGCTACCTGAAGCATTTCTTCTGGCCTTTATGAAGCTCTCTAGCAACTTCCTTTCCCTTTCCCTTGTCATCCTTAGGGGTAGGGTTTGGCTTGTAAGGATTGAATGGTCTTGCTAGTACAACAGGTTTATGAGGGGCAGTAGAGTAGGGTCTTCTGGATTTCAGCTGTTTTTCTACCTTAACAGCTAGCTTGCATGCATCTTCAAATGTCCAGAAAGGCTGCTGTTCAACCCTCCCCAAAATAGTTGTGTTCAAGTCTTTGAGAAACCTGGCAATGGTTTGTTCAGGTGCTTCCCTCAAGGCACATCTGATCCGCAACTGCTCAAACTCCCTGATGTATTCTTCAACCTTCATGCTTCCTTGGTGTAAGAAAGTGACTTTTAGACACAATTCTTACTTGTAGGTGGCTGGCAGGAACCTTTTGTCCTTGTGCTTTTTCAGTTTCACCCAAGTTTCGACCTTAGGCTTACCTTCCAATGCCCTAGTTCTCTTCAGGTTCTCATACCAAAGGGAAGCATACTGTTTTAGCTTCACAACAGCAAGCTTGAAAGCCTTTTCCCCAGAGTATCCCTTGATTTCTATGATTCTTTCCAAGACCTGAACCCATTCTAAGTAATCCTCAGGTTTTAGACTTCCATCAAATTCAGGTGCCTCCATTATGAGGTCATCCCTGTGTAGTCTCCTTCTCCTTGGCCAAGCATCTCCAGTAGAAGACTCACTGCCATATTGAGAATCAGGAGGGGAATCAGAACCTCCATGAGGGTCCTGAGGGGTTCCCCTTTCTCTTCCTCTAAGTTGGTTCATAAGCTGTTGAATCTGTGTTGTAAGGGTTCTGATGTTCTCTTGCATTTCCAGAATATCCCTATCTCTCCTAAGCTTATGAGCCTGTTCTAGAGAGAGGCCTCTAGGAACTCTCACAGGTTGCTGAGGTGAGGAAGAAGTGTGTTCCCCTTCTGCCATGGTGCAAGGTGAGAATTCAGGATGTTGTGGCTATTTGAGGAGCTTGGTTCTTTTTTGCTAGGATTGTGTTTGGGTCTGACAGGGTTTTCTTGTGTTCGGACAACCAGTGAACAAGCTAGGGAAAGAAAACAACAGGAGATAATAAAAGCAACTCACCAAGAATCAAGTTTGGCTCTAATACCAGCTGATGTATGTTGGATTGCAAGCTGGAATGAATCAACAACTAGCAACTCAACATGGAAGATATGGACTGGCATAAAGGAGTTACTTCCACCAACTAGAACTGATATGGTTCACCACCAATCCCCTTAAAGCTGTAGCACCAGAAAGAAAGGATAAAGAACCACTCCCAAACACCACCTAAAACAGGCTAAAGTTAGCGAGATTTGAGAGAGTTTTGCTTTCAACAAGCAAAAAGGACTTTCGTTCAACATAATCTGAGCGTTACAGCAAAGAAGAAGCCTTATATACTCGACCATAATCACTAGATCGATGGTTACAAATGACTACAGCTAAAACAGAAAATAAAACTGAAAAATAGTAGCTTAATGCAGCAGTTAGTTGGATGCTTGACACCTAAACTTGTGCTTATCTCCATTACTGAGGTGTCAAACCCTAAGAGCCTTAAAGTACTTGCTAATGATGGTCTTGGGTTGTGATTTGCAACTGATTATATCATGCTTAACCAAGCCTGCTAGCAGGTACAAGCACATCGAAATCCAGTGGACAAGGGAGTTTTAGGCCTTCAAATGCGGGTTAATAGCTAAGGATAAGGGAGATGAATCTGCAACTTTAGTACCTAGTTGGATAATTATTTAGACACTTTCCCAAGCTCTTAGATTGACCTGAATGGACTGCTAAGTCAAAGGACTAATTTCTTCCCACAACTGCTACTGCTGTTGACCTGCTGCTAATAGGGAAATTCCATGGCAAAATTCAAGTAACCTTTATCATTTATGAGCTGAATGTAAGCTAACAAATGAGTTAGGGAACTGATGCAAAAAGGATGAAATCCTGTAGGCATGACTGAGTTACTGGAAGCAAGCACAAACAACCATGAATATGTTGACTGCAGGGGGGCATTATTGACTAAACTGAAAATTCTAAGGTTGCTGCAAGAGCCTCAAAAGACTTGGTTTGGCTAGCAGGGATGCTAGGATGTCTAGCAAAGCAAAGACCTTCCCAAGGTTGCTTCCAAGCTTAACTATATTGCCTCACATAACAGACTTTGTTGGTGACTGACACGCAAGTCCTCGACTGTTTCATGTTGAGGGTCCTGAACTGGTTCTTGAACTACATCAAAGTGTTTAGCCATACTCTTGATTCTTCTAGCAAGGATCAACAACAGAGAATGACTAGACCAGACCTACGGATTCAAGCAAATACAAATGACTTCAAGGTTGAAATTTCAGAATTTAAAGGCAAGCTTGATCTTGAAGAGTTTTTGGATTGGCTACACACAATTGAGAGAGTTTTTTAGTACATGGACATTATTAAAAAGAAGAAAGGGAAGTTGGTTGCTTTAAGAATTCATAAGTATGCTTCTCTTTGGTGGACTAACTTGTGTGCTAAAAGAGTTAGAGAAAGGTAGTCCAAAACCAAAACATGGGAGATGATGAAATCCAAGCTTAAGGCTCGGTTTCTTCCTCCTAGCTACGTTCAAGATTGTTACTCTCAACTCCACCACTTGAACCAAGGTAATCTGAGTGTAGAAGAATACACTCGTGAGTTTGAAAAGCATGTAATTAAGTGTGATTTGCATGAACTACAAGAGCAAACAATCGTTAGGTACTTAGGAGATCTTGATCCTAGGTATGCTAATGTTGTTAATTTGAAGGCTTATACCCCTTTTGATGAAGTTCGTGTGCTGGCTCACAAGGTGGAGCAGTAAAAGAAGACTAAAGAGCCCCTAAAGCATGAAATTCCAAAGCCCTCACCCCATGAACAAACCTTGAACAAGGGGAGTTCATCTTCCACCCCTAAACCCATGGCACCCATTCCTCCCTTTCCACAAAAGAACCAAACTCCACGGTAAGGCCTACCCCCACAATCCACACCTAAACCCCTTCCTAAAGGTGTCCAAAGATTATTTAAGTGCAAAGGATTTGGGCACTTAGAATCAGATTGCACAAGCCCTAGATATGTTACTCTAGCCGAATAAAAGGCAGTAGAAGAGGTCGAATTAGAGGAGGAACAAGAAGAGAATGGTGGGGGTAGCTTTGAGGAGAGAGTGTTACAGGCTGATAAAGGTGATATGCTCACTTCTGACGCCCACCACCCACCAAGAAGCAATGAGCATCTCGACTCTCTTCTCACTTTTGGTGAACCATCACTTAATGCTCCTAATTCTGAATTAAGAATACCTAAGGAAGTGGTTCAACACAAGCTCGAAGGGTCCCCTCCAAGCAACATTTAAATCAGCACGGGGCATGAGAACAAAAGAGTCTCTAAGTTCAAAAGAGACTTATTTGAATGCCTTATTCTATTTCAGCCAAACATTGAATCAAGAAGAGTAGGTAATTACCTAAACTGATTTGTGGACAAATCCTTTTTAACAAGGGGAGGACGATGGAGATCCCTCAATGCCCTTGATTTAAAGAAGAAAATCAATATAGGTAATGTCATTTTGTTGGCCAAAGGAAGAATAAATCATCCCTAGTTTGCTTAAGTAATAAAACAGCAGGTCACGGGTTTAAGTCGGCAACAAACCTATTTTTCAAAGCTTAATTACTTAGGCCTCTTTGAGGTTTAAGTCTAATATTTTACATTGGGATTGAAGTTATGGAAGTCATCTTTGCACCAAAACAAGTTTCATCCCATTTGGACTTCATTTACGAACTCAAATTAGCCAATAAACCAAAGATATACAAACTCCCCACTTCAACAAGAATGTACCCAGTTTTGGGTATGTGATTTCTTAAGCTTAACGATGGTTTAAGTCTTGGATTATGACCTTTTTGGAATCCCCAAGATGTCTGCTTTCACGCCCAAACATTAATTTCCAATCATGCACAAAAGAAGTTGGGAGATCAAGGCATTTTGTCAAAACTGCACGGTTAAATGTTTTAGTAGCATTACCCTACTTAAACATGATTTAACCTTGATTTCTTTTGGGGGGGGGTTCTACACACCCTCAGGTTTTCCCCCACGGCCTAAAAACCAAATCATAACCACTTTTGATAAGTTGAATTCAGGTTTGAAAAAACGGGTAAATTTTGCCCTTGAACCTTGTTTGGCAGCGGCAACTTGTTTTCCTCCTTCTGTGGGTTCACTCCTTTCTAGCTAGAGTGGAACATGTCTGAAGGCATCTCAAAACTCAATCATCAAGCTGCGAAAGAGAGTTTCCTAGACAAGAAAAACCAATGGGAGGCAAAGGCAGCAAAAGATCTCTCTTTAAGCTCATTGGCTAGCAAAAAAGTGCTTTTACTTTACGGTTGCCCCCTTTCTATTCTGGTAGATAGTAGCTTGTATTAGGCTAAATTATGTGTGGTTAAGGTTGTAAACATAATTTATCTTGTTTTCCTTTTCATTTGAATGTAATTAGCTTAGGTTAATTCAGCTAAGTGCACAATTTGATGCTAACCATGGAGATTAGCTTAAGTTTAAATGTTTCCTCCCTATGAACGAAACCTTAGGTGCTTGTTTACTTGCTTGGTAGCTTGCTAGTCTTGTATTTAAGGGAAACTCACGTCCATGGGCAGAACATATCAGATTTTGAATCAAAACCAACTGAGAGCATTTGTGCTTTCGTGCTTTTGCACATTCAAATACTAAACTTGCTTATCCTTAACTGCGCCGGTTAGGGTGGTGTTCAAGTACAGTCTTAAGCTTATTTAAGTGGTGATTCTGTATCCTAATCAAGTTTAGCGGCCCTAAACTAGTGTTTGGTGGTGTTTCTATATCGAAACAAAGGTTTAGTTCTATCATTCTACCTTGTTCACCTATACGGGGTTCAAAGGGAGCTAAGCTAGATTTCACATTGCAAAACCATGTGTTCTTGCTTTCTCGCTCTAGTTTTCATTTAATCCCTTGAACATATATCAAGTTTCATTTCCTCTTCTCATTCAGAATCCTTTGATTCTAAATTCCATCCCTACCTCACGTGTTTGCTGCCTCACAACCAGCCTATTACGTACCATTTTCCTTGAGTTGTCCTTGATTGTAATCTCTCTTGGTTTTAAGCTTTCACTCTTGAATTGAGTTTTAGCTTGGACCCTTGATAGATACACCATATTTTGTATCAGAGCTTGGCTTCTCCTGGGCCTGGTACGTCCCTCACACTTCCAAAAATCCATCCCACTCAAAATCCCAAACACATCCCACAAATAAGCCCCATACACCTTCTATTTCACCATGAGTTGTAGTACGAACTTGAGTTTAGAAGAGAGGTTTGAAGCACTCATAAGACAATATGAGATACTAATGAATGAACTTAGTGAAGAGGCTCAACGTGAGCAAGAAACAAAGGCTCAAAATTAGTACCTTTGAAAACAGCTCGGTGTATTTTTGAAGCAAAAGCAACAAGGCAAAATTTAATTCCAAAAGGCAAGAGCAAGTGTTTAGCCTTACTCTTGATTCATCTAGCGAGGATAAACCATTGAGAATGACTAGACCAGACCTACGGATTCAAGCAAATACAAATGACTTCAAGGTTGAAATTTCAGAATTTGAAGGCAAGCTTGATCCTGAAGTGTTTTTGGATTGGCTACACACGGTTGAGAGAATCTTTTAGTACAAGGACATTCCTGAAGAGAAGAAAGTGAAGCTAGTTTCTTTAAGACTTCATAAGTATGCTTCTCTTTGGTGAACTAACTTTTGCGCCAAAAGATTTAGAGAACGATAGTCCAAAATAAGAACATAGAAGAAGGTGAAATCCAAGCTTAAGGCTCGGTTTCTTCCTCCTACTTATGTTCAAGATTGTTACTCTCAACTCCACCACTTGAACCAAGGTAATCTTAGTGTAGAAGAATACACTCGTGAGTTTGAAAAGCTTGTAATCAAGTGTGATTTACATGAACCAGAAGAGCAAACAATCATTAGGTACTTAGGAGATCTTGACAGTAGGTATGCTAATGTTGTTGATTCGCAAGCTTATACCTCTTTTGATGAACTTTGTTTGCTGCCTCACAAGGTGGAGCAGCAAAAGAAGACCAAACAACCCATAAAGCATGAAATTCTAAAGCCTTCACCCCATGAACAAACCTTGAACAAGGGGAGCTCATCTTCCACCCCTAAACCCACAACACCCATTCCCCCCATTCCATAAAAGAACCAAACTCCACAACGAGGCCTACCCCCACAATCCACACTGAAACCCCTTCCTAAAGGTGTCCAAAGATGATTTAAGTGGCAAGGATTTGGGCACTTAGCTCCAGATTGGACAAACCCTAGATATGTTACTGTAGTCGAACGGAAGGAAGTTGAAGAAGTAGAATTAGAGGAGGAAAAAGAAGAGAATGATGGGGATAATTTTGAGGAGATAGTATTAGAGGCTGATGAAGGTGATATGCTCACTTGGGACGCCCACCACCCACCAAGAAGCAATGAGCATCTCGACCTTCTTCTCACTTTTGGTGAACCATCACTTAATACCCCTAATTCTGAATTAAGAATACTTGTGGAAGTGGTCTAACGCAAGTTCGAAGGGTCCCCTCCAAGCAACATTCAAATCAGCAAGGGGCATGAGAAGAAAAGAGTCTCTAAGTTCAAAAGAGACTTATTTGAATGCGTTATTCTATTTCAGCCAAACATTGAATAAAGAAGAGGAGGTAATGACCTAAATTGATTTATCGACAAATCCATTTTAGCAAGGGAGGATGATGGGCATCCCTCCATGCCCTTGATTTAAAGAAGCAAATCAATCTAGGTAATTTCGTTTTGCTGGTCAAAGGATGAATAAATCATCCTTATTTTGTTTAAGTAATAAAACAGCAGGTCACGGGTTTAACTCAGCAGCAAACCTAGTTTTGAGAGCTTAATTATTTAGGCTTCTTTGAGGTTTAAGTCTAATATTTTGCATTGGGATTGAAGTTCAGGAAGTCATCTTTGCACCAAAACAAGTTTCATCCCATTTGGACTTCATTTACCAACTCAAATTAGCCAATAAACCAAAGATGTACAAACTCCCCACTTCAACAAGAATGTGCCCAGTTTTGGGTATGTGATTTCTTAAGCTTAATGGTGGTTTAAGTCTTGGATTATCACCTTTTTGGAATCCCCAAGATGTCTGCTTTCACGTCCAAACATTAATTTCCAATCATGAATAAGAGAAGTTGGGAGATCAAGGCATTTTGTCAAAACTGCACGGTTAAAAGCTTTAGTAGCATTACCCTGCTTAAACATGATTTAACCTTGATTTCTTTGTTAGGGGGCGGGGGGGGGGGGGGGGTTGTACATACCCCAAGGTTTCCCCCCATGGTCTAAAAACAAGATCATAACCACTTTTTATAAGTTGAATTCAGGTTCGAAAAAAACGTGTAAATTTTTCCCTTGAACTGTGTTCAGCAGCAGTAGCTTGTTTTCCTCCTTCTGTGGGTTTACTCCTTTCTAGCTAGAGTGGAACACATCCCGAGGCATCTCAAAACTCAATCATCAAGCTGAAAAATGGAGTTTCCTAGACAAGAACAACCAATGGTAAGCAAAGGCAACAAAAGACCTCTCTTTATGGTCATTGGCTAGCCGAAAAGTGGTTTTACTTTAGGGTTGCCCCATTTCTATTTTCCTAGATAGCTACTTGTATTAGGCTAAATTATGTGCGGTTAAGGTTGTAAACATCGTTTATCTTGTTTTCCTCTCCATTTGAATGTAATTAGCTTAGGTTAATGCAGCTAAGTACAGGGTTTGATGCTACCCATGGAGATTAGCTTAAGTTTAAACGTTTCCTCCTTTTGAAGGAAACCTTAGGTGCTTGTTTACTTGCTTGGTAGCTATCTAGGCTTGTATTTAAGGGAACCTCACATCCATGGGCAGAACATATCAGATTTTGAATCAAAACCAGCTGAGAGCATTTGTGCTTTTGTGCTTTTGCACATTCAAATACTAAACTTGTTTATCCTTAACTGCGCCGGTTAGGGTGGTGTTCAAGTGCATTCTTAAACTTATTTAAGTGGTGTTTCTGTATCTTAATCAAGTTTAGTGGCCCTAAACAAGTGTCTGGTCGTGTTTCTATATCAAAACAAAGGTTTAGTTCTATCACTCTACCTCATTTACCTACACGAGTTCAAAGGGAGCTAAGCCAGATGTCACATTGCAAAACCATGTGTTCTTGATTTCTCGCTTTAGTTTTCATTTAATCCCTTGAAGATATATCAAGTTTCATTTCCTCTTCTCATTTAGAATCCCTTGCTTCTAAATTTCATCCCTACCTCACGTGTTTGCTGCCTCACAACCAGCCTATTACGTGCCATTTTCCTTGATTGTAATCTCTCTTGGTTTTAAGTTTTCACTCTTGAATTGAGTTTTAGCTTGGACCCTTGACAGATACACCATATTTGGTATCAGAGCTTGGCTTCTCCTGGGCCTGGTACATCCCTCACACTTCCAAAAATCCATCCCACTCAAAATCCCAAACACAACCAACAAACGAGCCCCATACACCTTCTATTTCACCATGAGTTCTAGTACGAACTTGAGTTTGGAGGAGAGGTTTGAAGCACTTATAAGACAGTATGAGATACTAATGAATGTCCTTAGTGAAGAGGCTCAACGTGAGCAAGAAACAAAGGCTCAAAACGAGTACCTTTGAAAACAGCTTGGTGCATTTTTGAAGCAAAAGCAACAAGGAAAAATTTAATTCCAAAAGGCAAGAGCAAGTGTTGGGCCTTACTCTTGATTCATCTAACGAGGATGGACCATTGAGAATGACTAGACCAGACCTACGGATTCAAGCAAATACAAATGACTTCAATGTTGAAATTTCAGAATTTGAAGGCAAGCTTGATCCTGAAGTGTTTTTGGATTGGCTACACACGGTTGAGAGAGTTTTTCAGTACAAGGACATTCCTGAACAGAAGAAAGTGAAGCTAGTTTCTTTAAGACTTCGTAAGTATGATTCTCTTTGGTGGACTAACTTTTGTGCAAAAAGAGTTAGAGAACGGTAGTCCAAAACAAGAACATGGGAGAAGGTGAAATCCAAGCTTAAGGCTCGGTTTCTTCCTCCTACCTATGTTCAAGATTGTTACTCCCAACTCCACCACTTGAACCAAGGTAATCTGAGTGTAGAAGAATACACTCGTGAGTTTGAAAAGCTTGTAATCAAGTGTGATTTACATGAACCAGAAGAGCAAACAGTCATTAGGTACTTAGGAGATCTTGATCCTAGGTATGCTAATGTTGTTGATTCGCAAGCTTATACCTCTTTTGATAAACTTTGTTTGCTGCCTCATAAGGTGGAGCAGCAAAAGAAGACTAAATGGCCCGTAAAGCATGAAATTCTAAAGCCTTCACCCCATGAACAAACCTTGAATAAGGGGAGCTCATCTTCCACCTCTAAACCCACAGCACCACCCATTCCGCCCATTCCATAAAAGAACCAAACTCCACAACGAGGCCTACCCCCTCAATCCACACTGAAACCCCTTCCTAAAGGTGTCCAAAGATGATTTAAGTGGCAAGGATTTGGGCACTTAGCTCGAGATTGAACAAACCCTAGATATAGTACTCTAGCCGAACGAAAGGCAGTAGAAGAAGTCGAATTATAGGAGGAAAAAGAAGAGAATGATGGGGATAATTTTTAGGAGATAGTGTTAGAGGCTGATGAAGGTGATATGCTCACTTCTGACACCCACCACCCACCAAGAAGCAATGAGCATCTCGACCTTCTTCTCACTTTTGGTGAACCATCACTTAATGCCCCTAATTCTGAATTAAGAATACTTGTGGAAGTGGTCTAACGCAAGTTTGAAGGGTCCCCTCCAAGCAACATTCAAATCAGCAAGGGGCATGAGAAGAAAAGAGTCTCTAAGTTCGAGAGAGACTTATTTGATTGTGTTATTCTATTTCAGCCAAACATTGAATAAAGAAGAGGAGGTAATGACCTAAATTGATTTGTGGACAAATCCTTTTTAGCAAGGGGAAGATGATGGAGATCCCTCCATGCCCCTTATTTAAAGAAGCAAATCAATCTAGGTAATTTCATTTTGCTGGTCAAAGGATGAATAAATCATCCTTATTTTGTTTAAGTAATAAAAGAGCAGGTCACAGGTTTAAGTCAGCAGCAAACCTGTTTTTGAGAGCTTAATTACTTAGGCCTCTTTGAGGTTTAAGTCTAATATTTTGCATTGGGATTGAAGTTCAGGAAGTCATCTTTGCACCAAAACAAGTTTCATCCCATTTGGACTTTATTTACCAACTCAAATTAGCCAATAAACCAAAGATGTGCAAACTCCCCACTTCAACAAGAATGTACCCAGTTTTGGGTGTGTGATTTCTTAAGCTTAAGGATGGTTTAAGTCTTGGATTATCACCTTTTTGGAATCCCCAAGATGTCTGCTTTTACGTCCAAACATTAATTTCCAATCATGCACAAGAGAAGTTGGGAGATCAAGGCATTTTGTCAAAACTGCACGGTTAAATGCTTTAGTAGGATTACCCTACTTGAACATGATTTAACCTTGATTTCTTTGTTGGGGGGGGGGGGGGAGGTTGTACATACCCCAAGGTTTCCCCCCATGCTCTAAAAACCAGATCATAACCACTTTTGATAAGTTGAATTCAGGTTCGGAAAAAACGTGTAAATTTTTCCCTTGAACCGTGTTTGGCAGCAGCAGCTTGTTTTCCTCCTTCCGTGGGTTTACTCCTTTCTAGCTAGAGTGGAACACATCCTGAGGCATCTCAAAACTCAATCATCAAGCTGCAAAAGGGAGTTTCCTAGACAAGAACAACCAATGGGAAGCAAAGGCAGCAAAAGACCTCTATTTAAACTCATTGGCTAGCTGAAAAGTGGTTTTACTTTAGGGTTGCCCCATTTCTATTTTCCTAGATAGCTACTTGTATTAGGCTAAATTATGTGCGGTTAAGGTTGTAACCATCATTTATCTTGTCTTCCTCTTCATTTGAATGTAATTAGCTTAGGTTAATGCAGCTAAGTACACGGTTTGATGCTACCCATGAAGATTAGCTTAAGTTTAAACGTTTCCTCCCTTTGAAGGAAACCTTAGGTGCTTGTTTACTTGCTTGGTAGCTATCTGGGCTTGTATTTAAGGGAAACTCACATCCATGGGCAGAACATATCAGATTTTGAATCAAAACCAGCTGAGAGCATTTGTGCTTTCGTGCTTTTGCACATTCAAATACTAAACTTGCTTATCCTTAACTGCGCCGGTTAGGGTTGTGTTCAAGTGCATTCTTAAACTTATTTAAGTGGTGTTTCTGTATCTTAATCAAGTTCAGTGGCCCTAAACAACTGTCTGGTGGTGTTTCTGTATCAAAACAAAGGTTTAGTTCTATCACTCTACCTCGTTTACCTACACGAGTTCACAGGGAGCTAAGTTAGATTTCACATTGCAAAACCATGTGTTCTTGATTTCTCGCTTTAGTTTTCATTTAATCCCTTGAAGATATATCAAGTTTCATTTCCTCTTCTCATTTGGAATCCCTTGCTTCTAAATTTCATCCCTACCTCACGTGTTTGCTGCCTCACAACCAGCCTATTACGTACCATTTTCCTTGAGTTGTCCTTGATTGTAATCTCTCTTGGTTTTAAGCTTTCACTCTTGAATTGAGTTTTAGCTTGGACCCTTGACAGATACACCATATTTGGTATCAGAGCTTGGCTTCTCCTGGGCCTGGTACATCCCTCACACTTCCAAAAATCCATCCCACTCAAAATCCCAAACACAACCAACAAACGAGCCCCATACACCTTCTATTTCACCATGGGTTCTAGTGCGAACTTGAGTTTGGAGGAGAGGTTTAAAGCACTTATAAGACAGTATGAGATACTAATGAATGTCCTTAGTGAAGAGGCTCAACGTGAGCAAGAAACAAAGGCTCAAAATGAGTACCTTTGAAAACAGCTTGGTGCATTTTTGAAGCAAAAGCAACAGGGAAAAATTTCATTCCAAAAGGCAAGAGCAAGTTTTTAGCCTTACTCTTGATTCATCTAGCGAGGATGAACCATTGAGAATGACTAGACCAGACCTACGAATTCAAGCAAATACAAATGACTTCAATGTTGAAATTTCAGAATTTGAAGGCAAGCTTTATCCTAAAGTGTTTTTGGATTTGCAACACACAGTTGAGAGAATTTTTTAGTGCAAGGACATTCCTGAACAGAAGAAAGTGAAGCTAGTTTCTTTAGGACTTCGTAAGTATGCTCCTCTTTGGTGGACTAACTTTTGTGCCAAAAGAGTTAGGGAACGGTAGTCCAAAATAAGAACATGGGAGAAGGTGAAATCCAAGCTTAAGGCTCGGTTTCTTCCTCCTACCTATGTTCAAGATTATTACTCTCAACTCCACCACTTGAACCAAGGTAATCTGTGTGTAGAAGAATACACTCGTGAGTTTGAAAAGCTTGTAATCAAGTGTGATTTACATGAACCAGAAGAGCAAACAATCATTAGGTACTTAGGAGATCTTGATCCTACGTATGCTAATGTTATTGATTCGCAAGCTTATACCTCTTTTGATGAACTTTGTTTGCTGCCTCACAGGGTGGAGCAGCAAAAGAAGACTAAACGACCCGTAAAGCATGAAATTCTAAAGCCTTCACCCCGTGAACAAACCTTGAACAAGGGGAGCTCATCTTCCACCCCTAAACCCACAGCACCCATTCCATAAAAGAACCAAACTCCACAACGAGGCCTAACCCAACAATCCACACCGAAACCCCTTCCTAAAGGTGTCCAAAGATGATTTAAGTGGCAAGGATTTGGGCACTTAGCTCCAGATTGCACAAACCCTAAATAAGTTGCTCTAGTCGAACGAAAGGCAGTAGAAGAAGTCGAATTAGAGGAGGAAATAGAAAAGAAGGATGGGGGTAATTTTGAGGAGAAAGTGTTAGAGGCTGATGATGGTGATATGCTCACTTTGGACGCCCACCACGCACCAAGAAGCAATGAGCCTCTCGACCTTCTTCTCACTTTTGGTGAACCATCACTTAATGCTCCTAATTCTGAATTAAGAATACTTGGGGAAGTGGTTCAACGCAAGTTCGAAGGGTCGCCTCCAAGCAACATTCAAATCAGCAAGGGGCAAGAGAAGAAAAGAGTCTCTAAGTTCAAAAGAAACTTATTTGAACGCCTTATTGTCTTTCTGCCAAACATTGAATCAAGAAGAGGAGGTAATGACCGAAACTGATTTGTGGACAAATCCTTTTTAGCAAGGGGAGGACGATGGAGATCCCTCCATGCCCTTGATTTAAATACGCAAATCAATCTAGGTAATTTTGTTTTGCTGGTCAAAGGATGAATAAATCATCCTAATTTTGTTTAAGTAATAAAACCGCAGGTCACGGATTTAAGTCAGCAGCAAACCTGTTTTTGAGAGCTCAATTACTTTGGCCTCTTTGAGGTTTAAGTCTAATATTTTGCATTGGGATTGAAGTTCAGCAAGTCATCTTTGCATGAAACCAAGTTTCATCCCATTTGGACTTCATTTACCAACTCAAATTAGCCAATAAACCAAAGATGTACAAACTCCCCACTTCAACAAGAATGTATCCAGTTTTGGGTATGTGATTTCTTAAGCTTACTGATGGTTTAACTCTTGGATTATTACCGTTTTGGAATCCCCAAGATGTCTGCTTTCATGTCCAAACATTAATTTCCAACCATGCACAAGAGAGGTTGGGAGATTAAGGCATTTTGTCAAAACTGCACGGTTAAATGCTTTAGTAGCATTACCCTACTTAAATAAGATTTAACCTTGATTTCTTTGTTTGGGGGGGGGGGGAGGTTGTAGATACCCTAAGGTTTCCCCCCACGATCTAAAAACCAAATCATAACCACTTTTTATAAGTTGAATTAAGGTTTGAAAAAAACGTGTAAATTTTGCCCGTGAACCCTGCTTGGCAGCAGCAGTTTGTTTCCCTCCTTCCGTGGGTTTACTCCTTTCTAGCTAGAGTGGAACACATCCCAAGGCATCTCAAAACTCAATCATCAAGCTACAAAGGGGAGTTTCCTAGACAAGAACAACCAATGGGAAGCAAAGGCAGCAAAAGATCTCTCCTTAAGCTCATTGGCTAGCCGAAAAGTGGTTTTACTTTATGGTTGCCCCCTTTCTATTTTGCTAGATAGCTACTTGTATTAGGCTAAATTATGTGTGGTTAAGGTTGTAAACATCATTTATCTTGTTTTCCTCTTCAACTAAATGTAATTAGCTTATGTTAATTCAGCTAAGTACACGGTTTGATGCTACCCATGGAGATTAGCTTAAGTTTAAACGTTTCCTCCCTATGAAGGAAACCTTAGGTGCTTGTTTACTTGCTTGGTAGCTATCTAGGCTTGTATTTAAGGGCAACTCACGTCCATGGGCAGAACATATCAGATTCTGAATCAAAACCAGTTGAGAGCATTTGTGCTTTCGTGCTTTTGCACATTCAAATACTAAACTTGCTTATCCTTAACTGGGCCGGTTAGGGTGGTGTTTAAGTGCAGTCTTAAACTTATTTAAGTGGTGTTTCTGTATCTTAATAAGGTTTAACGGCCCTAAACTAGTGTTTGGTGGTGTTTCTGTATCAAAACAAAGGTTTAGTTCTTTCATTCTACGTTGTTTACCTACACGAGTTCAAAAGCGGCTAAGCTAGATTTCACATTGCAAAACCATGTGTTCTTACTTTCTCGCTTTAGTTGTCATTTAATCCCTTGAAGATATATTAAGTTTCATTTCCTCTTCTCATTGAGAATCCCTTGATTCTAAATTCCATCCTGACCTCACGTATTTGCTGCCTCACAACCAGCCTATTACGTACCATTTTCCTTGAGTTATCCTTGATTGTAATCTCTCTTGGTTTTAAGCTTCACTCTTGAATTGAGTTTTAGCTTGGACCCTTGACAGATAAACCATATTTGGTATCAGAGCTTGGCTTCTCCTGGGCCTGGTACGTCCGTCACACTTCAAAAAATCCATCCCACTCAAAATCCCAAACACAACCACAAACAAGCCCCATACACCTTCTATTTCACCATGAGTTCTAGTACGAACTTGAGTTTGGAGGAGAGGTTTGAAGCACTTATGAGACAGTATGAGATACTAATGAATGTCCTTAGTGAAGGGGCTCAACGTGAGCAAGAAACAAAGGCTCAAAATGAGTACCTTTGAAAACAGCTTGGTGCTCTTTTGAAGCGAAAGCAACACGGCAAAATTTAATTCCAAAAGGCAAGAGCAAGTGTTTAGCCTTTCTCTTGATTCATCTAGTGAGGATGAACCATTGAGAATGAACCATTGAGAATGACTAGACCAGACCGACGGATTCAAGCAAATACAAACGACTTCAAGGTTGAAATTTCAGAGGTTGATCCTGAGGAGTTGTTTGATTGGCTACACACGGTTGGGAGAGTTTTTTAGTACAAGGACATTCCCGAACAAAAGAAAGTGAAGCTAGTTTCTTTAAGACTTCATAAGTATGCTTCTCTTTGGTGAACTGACTTTTGTGCCAAAAGAGTTAGAGAACGGTAGTCCAGAATCAGAACATGGGAGAAGATGAAATCCAAGCTTAAGGCTCGGTTTCTTTCTCCTACCTATGTTCAAGACTGTTACTCTCAACTTCACCACCTGAACCAAGGTAATTTGAGTGTAGAAGAATACACTCGTGAGTTTGAAAAGCTGGTAATCAAGTGTGATTTACATGAACCAGAAGAGCAAACAATCAATCATTAGGTACTTAGGAGATCTTGATCCTACGGTTGCTAATGTTGTTGATTTGCAAGCTTATACCTCTTTTGATGAACTTTGTTTCCTGCCTCACCAGGTGGAGCAATAAAAGAAGACTAAACAGCCCGTAAAGCATGAAATTCTAAAGCCTTCACCCCACGAACAAACCTTGAGCAAGGGGAGATCATCTTCCACCCCTCAACCCACGGTAACCATTCCTCCCATTCCATAAAAGAACCAAACTCTATAGCAAGGCCTACCCCCACAATCCACACCTAAATCCATTCCTAAAGGTGCCCAAAGATCATTTAAGTGCCAAGGATTTGGGCACCTAGCACCAGATTGCACAAACCCTAGATATGTTACTCTAGGTGAACGGAACGCAGTAGAAAAGGTCGAATTAGAGGAGGAAAAAGAAGAGAATGATGGCGATAATTTTGAGGAGATAATGTTAGAGGCTGATGAAGGTGATATGCTCACTTTGGACGCCCACCACCCACCAAGAAGCAATGAGCATCTCGACCTTCTTCTCACTTTTGGTGAGCCATCACTTAATGCACCTAATTCTGAATTAAGAATACCTAAGGAAGTGGTTCAATGCAAGTTCGAAGGGTCCCCTCCAAGCAACATTCAAATCAGCAAGGGGCATGAGAAGAAAAGAGTCTCTAAGTTCAAAAGAGACTTATTTGAATTCCTTATTCTACTTCGGCCAAACATTAAATCAAGAAGAGGAGGTAATGACCTAAACTGATTTGTGGATAAATCCTTTTTAGCAAGGGGAGGATGATGGAGATCCCTCCTGATGTATCTGCCGATGACTAAGCTAGGGTTCACTAGAATACAACTAACTTAGCAACCAAAGGAAGATAACATCAAGGGTAAACAAGTGAAAATGGACACATGAAATGATGGTTGTGAGGCATCAAGTATGTGGAGGGAGAATGGAACTTAGAATCAAGTGATTCTAAGTGATAAAATAAGAGAACGTGATGTATTCAAGTGTATAACACAAGGGGGAATTAAAGCGGAGGCCATGTCCATACAAGTCCAAGAGAGCTCTCAAGTCCTCCTTAATGCTCACGAGCTCCATCAACGGGAACTTGGCCCGTGTGCGGCTTTGGAACTCCAATTCCAACCACATCCTGAATCATTGGGATGCGTGCTGTGCCTATTTTGGGAAGGTCAAGAGGCCTTCTAAAGGGTTTGGTCCATCAAAAATGAAGTCAAACCCTTGGAAATAATAAAAGAAGCCAAAACAGCAAGTTGTATTTTCACGGCAAAGTTACCCGGTTTTTACCCGGTTTTGTGAGCTTAATTAACCAAGCTTAGAATGGGTTTAACTTGCTGCAAATCCACTTTATAGGAACCTTCATATGTCAGCTAAAAGGGCATAAAGAGAGTTCTAGGTGAAGGCATTAGGGCATAGGTCAAGAGGAGGCTTTTTCCACAAGCAGCAGAATCTGCCCCAGCCTGATATATCTGCACGTTTTGCATGATATCTCCCAAACTCGTGATCCAAATTGCCTGCAAGAGGAGGCTCTGTTACTTCTAGATCTTTCCCAAAAGTACTTTTTTAGCTCATTTGGCCAACAAACCTAGGAGATATGGCCTTTCAAAGTTGACCTATGTAAACTGAAAAGTGCTGACATAAAGTAAAAAGCACTTTTCACTTTTGTTTGTTGCTTTTTGGTTCCCTTGCATGCTTTATGATCGTCCAAGGCCTTGTATGCTGCATTTTGAAGCCTTGTGAAGCTCTCCTATATAAGGGGAAGCCTTAGGATGTAGAATGGTAGTTGAATATTTATGCAAAGAAGCTTATGCATTCATTCTCTCTCAAAAATCTTAAGTTCTCTTTATCCTTTTGCAAAGGTGGTGAGTCTTGAGTGGAATCCTTTATAGAGTTGTTGGTGGCATTGCCTTTATGAAATTCTTGGTGGATCCTTAGGCTTGATTGGTGGCATTGCCTTTAGATCAAGTCATATCCTTCATCAAAGTGGAAATTTGCAACTAAACTCAAGCAATCTACATTCCGGCCCATCACCACACGCTCCAGGAATGCAACCAAACTATTAACCACCAAGAACACAAGGCACAAAAGGCCAAACCTTACACTCTCTAGGTGTCACGGTCGTGCCTAAGGGCACGGGCTGACCATGCCGCGTTTCTGTTTACAAAAACCGTGGAGAGGAATTTGGCATGGTTTGGGGTGTTTGGAAGTTTGGCTTGGTGCTAGGTCTTTTGAAGGTGTTTTAAGCATGGGAATGGATTTGTGAAGGATAATGGATGTGTGGGATGGGAAGATGAATCAAAGATAAGAATTACTAACTTAAAATTAAAGCTAGCAAACTCACTTTAACTCACTTGTAGACCTTGAGTATAAACACTGAATTGGATAGAACTAAGCCTTAGGATTGGATCCAGAAACACCACCAATCTTCAAGCTTAGGGCCCTTAACCTTGATTAAGATACATATATCACCACTTAATCTTGGTTAAGACTCACTTGATCACCACCTTAATTGGCCTAATTAAGGATAAGCAAGTAAGAGTTTGAAGGAGGAAAGCATAAATGCTCTCAGTCTAATTTTTATCATTCAAAAGGAGTTGTCCATTGCCTTGGCCGTGTGGTAACTTTTAATAGGCAGCCATGTCCTTTCTAGCTAGCAAAACAACACCTTAGTACCTTTCTTCATGCTTAGGAAAGGTATTAACACTAATTACAATCGGTTAGAACATAAACTAGATTACAAGCTCTCTAAACTAATCTAATACATCAAGATACAAAGTAAAACTATGTATAACTTATTAATACATCAATTAACACCTAAAACTAAGCTTGATACAAGCTGATTTTGCTGCTGAATTCTCATTGGACAGCCCAAAAGGCATTACAGCTGGCCAATAGGGAGCAAGCAACACATTGCCACCAATCTAGCCCTCATTGGTTGTTCTTCTCTAGGTAGTAACCAGCCCAAGGCACCTTGGGACATGTATCAAACCTTGAGGGGCGTGCCTAGCTGCTGAAGTTGAAGGAAACCCACCGGTGAGGGCAAAAATAAACCAGTCTAGTTGATGTATATTTTTGGGAGAATTCAAAGCAAGCCAAATCAGATTGTA
>JACYFF010031959.1:52971545-53016636 GCA_017589665.1 Selenicereus undatus | reverse complement strand
TAGCCAAGCACGGCCACCCCGTGCCACACCACACGACCGTGCCACCCTCTTTTCACCCCGAAACACCACACTTCCTACTCTACTACAATCATGTTTCTTCCCTTAGCCTATATACATCCCTAACCTCTAAACACTCCTTCCACAAGAGAACCCGTAAGCACTCCTCCATCATGATCTCTTTTGAAGAGTTGAGGAAAGAGATTGCTTTGATTGCAAAAGAGTTGGCCAACCTTGAAACTCCAAAGTTTCGTGGCCAAAAGGAAGAATTCCCTCATTGGATTTCCAAGGTGGAACAAGTCTTCACTTGCCACAACCTTGAAGAGCACGAGAAGTTCAAAGTGGCTATCAAGAAGCTCTGAGGCTATGCACTTGAATGGTGGGAAAAGTACAAGTATAAGAGGAAGAAGAGAGGAAAAAGTAAGATAAGAACATGGGATAAGTTGAGAGGTAAACTAGAGTATGCTTTTGCTCCAACCTCTTACTTACACAAGCATCTTTTTCTTCCCTTTGAGGAAAATGGCTTTAATTCCTCTTCTAAAGACATTCCTTTCAACAAGGGGAGCCCCATGAGTACTTGTACCCCAAATTCTACTTCCCTTTTTTGTTTGGAGAAACCCAACCCCAACAAGGATGAAAAGGTCCTAGGGGAGAAAGCCTCAAACCTAGTTGACCTACCTCCCGTTTTTGATGACTATGGTGATGATGTTGAACTTGAGGGACAAGAAGACCATTCATGTCCTTCGCCACTTGTACTAGATCACCATTTATATGAGGGAGTAGCACGTGTTGCTCACTTTGATCCTTGTCATGACAATCTGATTATTTCATCCCCAAAATTAGAACCGAAACTAGTCAATCTCATCACCATGGGGAGACAAATGGGAAACACAAGTGAGGAACAACCAAGAGGGCAAGAGAAAAAGAGAGAGGGGAACACCATGAATGTGCTAAGATCGCTTTCACGGGTGCTTCAATTGAGAACGATCACTATGGGAACCAAGGAAGCACTTAGTTGGGTGTTTGTCCTAAGAAGGCGAAACAAGTACTAACTCCTCCCTTGATCTACCCATTTCAAGTTTGGAACCACCATCCCAATTTTCTCATGCTTCAACCATCAGATTCGAGGTCGAATCTACTTCAACAAGGGGAGTATAATGTATATATAGTGATGGGGGCCATCTTCATAACCCTTCCAACCTTTTCCCCTCCATCGCCTTGATTTAAAATAAACCAAATCAGTTAGGTAATCTTATTATGCTGGCTAAAGGATGAATAATTCATCCAAATTTGGTTTAAGCTTTGAAATTGTAGGGCAAAGGGTTCGTTCCAGCACTGACCCATTTTTGTGAGCCAAAATTCGACAAACATATTCATGGTTTAAGTCTGATATTTTTACATGGGTTTGAAGTTCACGATGTTAGCTTTCCAACAAGACAACTTTCATCTAATTTGGACTTCATTTGGTCGTTCAGATCAGCCTTAATCTGAAGGTGTCAAAACTGCCCAGCATGGTCAGAATGTACTCGGTTTTGCAAGCTTAATTACCCAACCTTAAAGATGGGTTAATGGGCTGCAAACCCCCCTTTTGGAACCCTTAATATGTTAGCTTCAAAGGCATATAAAGAGTTCTAGGGTAGGTAATTCATAAATAAGTCAATGGGGGACTTTTTCTAAAAGCAACACAATCTGCCACAGATTTGACGTGCTGCACATTTTGGCCTCATATCTCCCAAACGGCTGCTCCAATTGACCTGCACGAGGAGGCCCTAGAAATCTGACTTCTTGAGATTTCCAACAAGCCCTAATTCAGCTAATGTGGCCAACAAACCTAGGAGATATAGCTGTTTAAAGTTATTGCTTGTGCACTGAAAAGTTCCTGACACATTGTAAAAGTACTTTTCAGCTTTTGTCTTTTGCTTTTTGGCTCCCCATGCCTATTGAAAGTGTAAGGGCTGATTGGTACCTTTCTTGGCTGCTTGTTAAAGGTCTCCACACTATAAAAGGGAGCCTTGGGCTGTCGAAGATAGGAGGTTTAATGTGTATTCAGATTTGAGTTGTGAAAACTCTCTCAAACTCTCTCAAAAATTCCTAGTGTTGCATCTTGGGTGTTGGCAACTCCAAGTGGGTCTCTAGGTCTTCTTCATTCAACTAAGAAGGTGATTTTAGTTGAAGGAAGAAGATTGCCCAAGTGTGCAAACCAAGGTGGATTGTACATCACCCTTGCTAGTCCACTTGTTCTATCTTAGTTGAATTATACAACCTTTAACCAGCATATTAGTAATGCTAAATTGATTTGATTCTTTTAAATCGAAGGGCATGCTGACATCTCCATCATCCTCCCTTTGTTAAAAAAGATTTGTCCTCAAATCAACCTAGCTAGTAGTAAGGCTCTCCTTAATCCAATTCTGGTTGGAATAAGATTAGCCAAGAAAATAAGTCTCTTTTGGTCCTGGAGACTTCTTTCTTCTTCTTGTCCTTAGGAATTTGAAGGATGCACGAAGGAGGTGTGGTGAACATGCTACGAACCAAATCTGCAAAGTCACTTAACACAAGGTTAGGGGCTTTTGGAGAGGGTTCTGAAATGGTTTGACAGAATTTTTGTAGAGTGTTTGGACTTTGGGTGGGGGTGGCGTGGGTAAGGTGGTTGGGGGGTGGTGGCGAGCTTGAACTCCCTTTGTTAAAAGGTTGTTCAAGTGGTGGGAAGCATGGTTCATCTTGTACTTGTTGGTTATGGCTTAGAACTTCATTCAAAGCCATTAGTTCTTCTTCACTAGCCTCTTCTTTGATGATCTCTTCTTGAGTTTCCTCAAGTATGAAACCATTTGATTCTTCATTTTCTTCCTCATTCTTTTCTTCATTGGCTTCTAAGACTTGAGCCAAAGTGTATGCTTCTTTGTTGGGGCAGATTGAGGTAGAATGACCAATACCTTGACACTTAGAACATCTTTTCATGCTCATAGGAACAAGGGTAGCCTTCTTGTGAGGGACTAGGATGAATCCGAACATCAACTCATGTTGTCTCATGCATGCATCAAATCTTTCTTCAAGACTCATGTTGAAACTCATGGTAGTATTTGATGTGAGGTAAGGGGAATGTGTTTGGATTTTGTGTTTTGGGAACAAGGGGATGCACCAAGCCAAGGATGAGACTTAGCTCTGATACCAAATATGATGTAAATGCGATGACCAAACCAGGGTTCAATAGAATACAACTAACTCAGCAACCAAAGGTAGATAACATCAAGGGGAAACCAAGGGAAAGTGGTCACATAAAATGATGGTTGTGAGGCATCAAGTATGTGGAGGGAGAGATGGTGCTTAGAATCAAGTGATTCTAAGTGGGAAAACAATGGCTTTTTAATGTGAAGGGACGTATAACACAAGGGGGAAATGGACCCAAGCTAAAAACCACCAAGGAGGATGAGAACAAGAGAGAAACCCACGACCTTTGGTGTGGCACGGTCGTGCCTAATGGCACGGGTAGACCGTGCCAAATCCCTGCCCATTTTGCCTAGCTACTTCCATGGTGCACGGTTTGGGGTGATTTTGTATTTGGAAGAAAAGCTATGCCAAAAGGGGTTTTCTTAGCTTGAATTAAGCATGGACATGGACATGGGAAGGGTTATGGATGTGTGGAAATGGAAAGAAGAATTAAGTAAGGATTACTAACTTCAAATTAAAGCTAGCAAATCCACTTTAACCTTCCTTGAAACACCTTGAGTATATCATCGGTTTTGATACAACTAAACTTAGGCAAGGATACCGAAACACCACCAAGCTAAGTTTAGGGCCCTTAAACAAAGTGTTAAGATACAGAAACACCACTTAACATTTTCTTAAGACTCACTTGATCATCACTTAGTTTGGCCTAAACTAAGATAAGCAAGTAAGAGTTTGAGAGAAGAAAGCACACAAGCTTTCAAACTGATTTTATCACTTCAAAAGGGGTTGTTCTTTACAAGCATGGCCATGTGCTCCTTAAGTAGGCAGCAAAAGACCATCAAGCTAGCAAGTAAAGGAAATTTCTAACCTTCCTTAATACTTAGGAAAGGTTTAGAATGCTAATACAATCCGATTTGCACTAAGCTAGCTTACAACAATCTTAACCTAAACTAATACATTAAAATACAAATCTATTTTATGTCTAAGCTATTAATACATCATTATACACTCAATATACTCTTAAACTAAGCTTAATATATGCTGAGATGCTAGCTCAATTCCCATTGGTCAGCCGTAATTGCCTTTTGTCTAGCCAATAGCAAGCAAGAGACATTCTTTTGGCTTCTCCTTCTTCATTGGTTGCTCTTTTCTAGATATCTTTCTTTTGTAGGTTCATAATAGAGCTTATAGAGGCCTTGGGATGTGTGCCTATAATTTTTGAAAGGGGAAAACCCTTTGGAGAAGGAAAAACACCTCATGCTTAAAACCGAGCTTACTAGGCAGTTTTCTGGCTGTTTTTGGAGGACACGTTTCCCATACCAAACGTGGTGATAATCTGGCCTGCCACATATGTATGGAAACCTTAGGAAGTCTTATAACTCCTCCAAGTTGAATTACTCATTTTAGATTTCATTTTCCTAGTGAAAACATCAAAATGGACAAACTAGTCTGAACCAGGTTCAATCTGCACGGTTTGGAAGAATGGTCTGGTTCTTCATCTTCTACTTTAGATAACTTGATTTTATCAATTGGACCACGTAGCTAACATCTTAAGGACCCAAAATATGTACAAATACGAGACTTAAGCTTTAATATAGCTTAAGTTATAAACTAAACAAAACCGAGCTGTTTCTGGATTGCTGGGCAGTTTTGACACCTTTTGGTTTTTGGCTGATTTGGACGACCAAATGAACTCCAAATTGGATGAAAATTGTCTTGTTGGAAATCTTACATCTTTAACTTGAAATCCATGCAAAAATATCAAACTTAAACCATTTGGATGCTTGTGAAATTCTGCTTGCAAACGAGGGTCAGTGCTGGATTCTTCCCTTTGTCCTACAATGAAACAACTAAAACAAAATTTGGTTGAATTATACAACCTTTAACCAGCATATTAGTAATGCCAAATTGATTTGATTCTTTTAAATCAAAGGGCATGGTGACATCTCCATCAATGAGGAACCCTTGAGAACTTCAGTCATAGGAGCTAAAATGGTGCTAAAGCTGCGTATGAATCTCCTGTAGAAAGTAGCTAAGCCATGAAAGCTTCGAACATCATGAATACTTTTGGGAATAGGCCAAGTCCGAATAGCCTCAATCTTGCTTTCATCCACCTTAATACCATCTTCAGAAACAATATAACCTAAGAAGGTAACTTCATGGGTAAAGAAGGTACACTTCTTAAGATTACCAAACAACTTTTCCTTTTCAAGAAAGAGCATCACTTGAGTTAAGTGATCTTGATACTCTTGCTCATTCTTGCTAAACACCAATATATCATCAAAGTAAACGACCACAAACTTGCCCAAGAATGGTCAAAATACTTGATTCATCAATCTGAAAAATGTACTACGGGCATTGGAAAGACCAAATGGCATAACCAACCATTCATACAATCCACCTTTGGTCTTAAAAGCAGTTTTCCACTCATCACCCTCCCTAATACGAATTCGATAATAACCACTCCTCAAATCAATCTTACTAAACACCTTAGAGCCATGTAACTCATCCAACATATCTTCAAGCCTAGGTGTAGGATACCTATACTTGATAGTAATTTTGTTTATGGCCGTACTATCAACACACATCCTCATACTACCATCCTTTTTTGGGACCAAAAGAGCCGGAACAACACACGGACTCAAGGACTCTCTTACCAACCCCTTAGATATCAACTCTTCAACTTGGCTTTGAATCTTTTGGATTTGTCCTATGGGCTGGCTTATTTGGTAAAATGGATTCAGGGATAAGGTCAATATGATGTTGAATGTCACGCTTTGGGGGTAAGCCCGAAGGTATTTCTTCTGGAAACAAGTGACTAAATTGATTCAATATGACCTTGGCTATGGGCTGGGATGGAAGTGGTGTTTCTGGTTCATCTTGCACTTGCAATATCCACTCTTTCAAAGCCTCAAACTCATGTTAAGAGGCTTTTAAAAGTGGTTCTCCATACGTCAAAAGCAATTCAGATTAAGTTTGGGTTTTTTGTGGTTTCATTTTGTGGAGTTCGAATGGTGATATAGGATTAAGGGTAATCTTCTTGCCATATTTGGTAAAGGAATAGGTGTTTAGGTAACCATTATGCATGACTTTCCTATCATACGTCCACGGTCTCCCTACTAGAATATGGCAAGCATCCATGGGGATAACATCACACCAAAGTTCATCTTGGTAGTTCTTACCAAGAGAGAATGAAATCAAGTAACGAGAGTTAACTGATAATCCCTTGCCTTGATTTAGCCGTTGAATATTGTATGGGTGTGGATGTGTTGTGGCCTGGAGGCCCAACTTCTCAATCATACTCAATGAAACAACGTTGACACAACTTCCTCCATCGATGATTAAGGACCAAACTTTGCCTTGGACTGTACACCGTGAATGAAAGATGTTTTCACGTTGTTCATCCTTAGCAACTCTTTGAGTGCTCATTACCCTTCGAATTACTAGCATCTCTCCTTCATCTGCATTTTCTGTAAACTCCTCCTGAGCTTCCTCATGATCTTCAACATCTTCCTCCTTTTCCTCCTCCTTCTCGTCGACAAATTCTCCCTCTGTGGCTTCCCATTCAGCTAAAGTAATCGCCTTTCGACTTGGACAATCAGAAGCAATATGTCCTACGCCTTGTGATGTATATGTCGATGACCAAGCTAGGGTTCCATAGAATACAACTAACTCAGCAATCAAAGGAAGATAACATCAAGGGGAAACAAGTGAAAATGAACACATTAAATGATGGTTGTGAGGCATCAAGTATGTGAAGGGAGAATGGAGGCTTAGAATCAAGTGATTCTAAGTGATAAAACAACGAGAACGTGAGGTATTCAAGCGTATAACACAAGGGGGGATGGAACCAAACTAGTAACCTTCAAGAATACAATGCATAAAAGGCCAAATCCCACGAAACCTATGTGGCACGGTCATGCCTAATGGCACGGGCTGACCGTGCCAAATTTCGGTTTGCAAAAACCGTGAAGAGGATTTGTGCACGGTTTTGGGTGTTTGGAAGTTTCGCTTAATGCTAGGTCTTTTGAAGGTGTTTTAAGCATGGAAATGGATTTGTGAAGGGTTATGGATGTGTGGAATGGGAAGATGAATCAAAGATAAGAATTACTAACTTAAAATTAAAGCTAGCAAACTCACTTTAACTCACTTTTGGACCTTGAGTGGAAACACTGAAATTGGATAGAACTAAACTTAGGCTAGGATACAGAAACACCACCAAGCTAAGTTTAGGGCCCTTAAACAAAGTGTTAAGATATAGAAACACCACTTAACATTTGCTTAAGACTCACTTGATCACCACCTTAATTGGCCTAATTAAGGATAAGCAAGTAAGAGTTTGAACGATGAAAGCACAAATGCTCTCAATCTGATTTTATCATTCAAAAGGGTTGTGTCCCCTTTGCCTTGGCCATGTGGTACTTTAAATAAGCAGCAAGCAAGGCCTTCGTAGTTAGTACACAAGCAAATAAAACACCTCACCCTTTCCTTACTAGGTAGGAAAAGGATTAGGAGTTAATTACAAGCTGATTTGTACTAATCTAGTTTACAAACATCTTAAACTTAATCTAATACATTAAAATATAAATCTAACTTATGTCTAGGCTATTAATACATCATTATACAACATGGTTAGCCTTAATACATGCTGGGATTGCTAATAGATGATGCAAGTTGCAGCCACTTTCTAGAAGATCACTTTGCAGCTGGCCAATAGGAAGCAAGCAACTCATTGCCACCAATCTAGCTCTCATTGGACCATCTTTTGTCCATGAAACCAACCAATAAAGGCCTAGAAGTGTGTTCCAAGCATAGATGGTCGTGCCTAGCTGCATTCAAGTGAAGAAATCTGGCTGGAGGTTTAAAAACAACCGGTTTATACAAAACCGGGTTCAGGGGCAGTTTCATCCGGTTTTTATGCAACTTGTTAAGCATAGAAAAAATGGATATGATTGTGATTTTAATCATGGGGGGTAAATTTAGGATGTATATAATCGCCGCCAACAAAGAAATCAAGGTTAGGACATGTTTAAGTAGGGTAATTAGGCTTAAACATTTTACCGCGCAGATCTGGGCCTAATCTAACCGGTTTGGAAAAACACCTTGTTTCTTCGTCCGCTTGTGTGCATAATTGGAATTTGATGCTTGGACCTGAAAGTAAACATCTTGAGGACTCCAAAAATGTATAAATTCGTAACTTAAGCATTAGTATAGCTTAAGTTATGAATTAATCAAAACCGGGTTGTTTCTGGATTGCTGGACAGTTTTGACACATCTTGGTAAATGGATGATTTCAACGACCAAATGAACTCCAATTTGGATGCAACTTGTCTTGTTGGAAAGCTGACATCTTAAGCTTGAAATCAATGCAAAAACATCAGGCCTATACCATTTTGATGCTGGTCGAATTTTTCTTGCAAAAGAGGGTCAGTGCTGGAATCTTCCCTTTTGTCCTGCAATGAACCAACTAAAACAAAACTTGGATGATTTTATCACCCTTTAGCCAGCATATTAACATAATCTAATTGATTTGATTCTTTCTAATCAAAGGGGATGGAGAGGTCTTCATCACCTTGACACTTATAACACCTTCATTTGCCTTGTGGAATATGGGTTTGGACATTGGGGACTCGGTGGTGGCCTTTGAGGAGCTTGGTTCTTTTGTGGATTAGTTGGGAAAGGGGTAGATGGTTTAGGTTGAGGTGTGGTACTCCCCTTGTTTAAGGATTGCCCATGGTTTGATGCTGGATAAGGCTTGAAAGAATCACGAACAAACATTCTAGATTTCCTTTGTTGCTCCACCTTATGTGCTAGGACACATATTTCATCAAAGGTGGTGTAAGCTTGCAATTCAACTACGTTGGCTATCCTAGGATCAAGCCCTCCATAGTTTGTTGTTCTGGCTCATGAATATCACATTTGATTATGAGTTTTTAGAACTGACGAGTATATTCTTCCACATTCATTTTGCCTTGAGTAAGATGGTGAAAGAGCATGTAGTTATCTTGGACGTATGTGGATGGCAAAAACCGTGTCTTCATCTTTGATTTCATCTTGTCTCAAGTATTGATTTTGCTGTTCCTCTCCCTAGTTCTCTTAGCATTGAGGTTAGTCCACCATAAGGAGGCATATTTCCTCAGTCTAAGAGCAACCAGTTTCACCTTTCGCTCATCAGGAATCTCCTTGTATTCCAAAATCTGTTCGACAGTTTTTAACCATTCAAGGAATTCATCTGGGTCTAGCTTACCCTCAAACTCAGGAATTTCAACCTTGAAATCACTTGAGTTGAAAGTAGGTCGTGCTTCTCTCCTTATCCTCTCAAATATTACATCATCATCAGAGAAAGATAACGCATTACTAGCTTCTTCTTCACCTCCATAATTCGTCCTACTTCGTTCACCAACCTCATTAAGCTTTTGTTTCTGTTTCATATGATCTCCAAGCTGTTTCCTCAAATACTCATTCTGAGCTCTGAGTTCTTGATGAGCAATATACATCTCATGCATTTGCTTGGTCACGACTTCAAGCTTTTCTTCCACGGTCATATTGGAACTCATTTTGGAAATGTGAATGGAACTGTTTGTGTTTGAGTTTTAGATTCAAAGATGAGCTGGGAAAGGCGTGTGGTAGGTTCCATGCAAGGTTGAACTTGCTCTGATACCAAAATTGATGGAAGCGTGCCAGGGGAAGCAAGGAAGAATGAAGAAACACAAGCTAGAACTTAAGAGTAGCACACGGCTTAGGAGAACTTGAGGCGATCTTCAAGAACTTCAAGTGTTTTTAAGTGACTTTGGATAGTTCTAAACTAGATGATTAGATAAGATACACCACTAATCACTAGCTTAGGGCCCTTAATCTTGGATTAGGATAAGATACACCACCTATCCAAGGATTAAGACTCTCTTTGATCACCACTTAGTTCGGCCTAAACTAAGATAAGCAAGGAAAGTGTTTAAAGGAAACTTAAAGACATAACGTCTTTTCTCTCAATTCAAAAGTCACATATACATTTCAAAATGAACAACCAAGGCTTTTATATGGCCTTCAGTTACACGACATGAGCTTTCCTTCTAAGCTAGGAAAGTCATTATACTTGCTTAAGCTACTTAGTACACGGTTTAAGCTAAAACATGGCCAATACGAAAGTTTAAGGCGTAAAATACAAGTTTATGCTTGAAAAGACCTTTCCTAACCATTAAGGAACCTATATGACTCAATTTCCTCCCTAAGAAGGTAGTCTTCTCATGGCTACCACCTCAAAAGGTTGAAGAATACAAGGCTACCATGTGTAGTACAAGTGGCTGGTTCATAGCTTGCAAAATGGAAGCTCTCTCTTGCTCCACATGTCTTGCTCGTGTGTGGCTGAGTGGTAGGTTACTAAGCAGCTCAAAAATGACTAGCATGGCAGGCACACACCTCTAGAAAGCCCACTTAGGAAGGAAAACCACCTAGCTAAGTAACCGGGTGTCTAGGTGCCCGTTTCTGCTCGGTTTTGTGCTGCTTGGTTGACACCTCAATTGCTGAGTAATCTGAGCTTTCCTTACATGAAAGGAAACCTTAAGATGTCTAGAATAACCTTGTTTTTTAATCAAGGCATTTCGACATCATTTGATCCTTGAAATAAGCCAAATACCTGAACCATGCAAAATCGGGTCCAAAACAGCATAGGATTGAAAATGAGCCTCATTTACTGACCAATTGAACTCCAAATCTGGTAATTGCAATTGGACATGAAAGCTAAGACCTTAAAATTGTAATATCATCAAAAAACGGACACTTAAACTTGGATTAGACTTGAGAAATAAGATAGAAAAAACTGGGTCAAAATTCGAATGAATAATCGGGTGCATCAACTTGAATGTTCTTCACCAAATGACTTATGGTCGTGGCTTTGGAATTGTTTTCTTGATTGTTTTGGATCATTTGAACATTAATGGACCTTGTGGATGGACCTCTATCAATTAATAAGCGCTCATTTCGTGGGGGCTTAGTTTATGGGTGTGTTTCATGGAGTTTGGATTTGGATAAAGAGGCTAGGGTGATCTTGTTGCCATCTTTGGTAAATGAATAGGTGTTTAGGTAACCATTATGCATAACTCTACGGTTATACAACCATGGTCTCCCTAAAAGCATATGACATGCATTCATAGGAATAACATCACACCATAACTCATGTTGATAGTTCTTTCCAATGGAAAAAGAGATTAAACAACGAGAGTTCACCTGAATTCCCTTGCTTTGATTTAACCACTGGATGTTGGAAGGATGTGGATGAGTCATTGTTTGCAGCCTTAGTTTCTCAATCATGCTTACAGAAACTACATTAGCACAACTCCCTCCATCAATGATCAAAGAGCATATCTTACCTTGGGTAGTACACCGGGTATGGAATATGTTCTCTCTTTGCTCATCTTTAACTCCTTTGTGGTTGCTTATAACTCTTCTCAAAACTAAGAGCTCTCCTTCATCAGCTTCTTCAACAACTTCATCTTAAGTTTCTTCCAGTTCTAGCCCACTTTCAACCTCATTTTCTTCCTCTTCAAAGTCCTCTTTCACGGTTGTCCATTCGGCCAATGTAATGACTTTTCTATTTGGACACTCCAAAGCAATATGACCAAGCCCTTGACACTTAAAACTCCTTCTAGTGCTCATTTGATTGGGGTTAGGTCGAATTGGGGGTGCTGGAGCCTTTTGAGGTGCCGAGGTTCTTTGTGGATTAAAGGGAAAGGGATTTTGTGGCTTAGGAGGTGGGTTGGAACTCCCCTTGTTAAAAGGTTGGTTCCGAATGAAGGTCTTGTGTTTTGAGGTTTTTGGGGCTGTTGGTGCAAGACCAGTAGCTTTGCTAGGGACCTTGTTGTGGCAAGACTATATCCCAAGCCTTAGTATGAGGTTTAATCAAAGCTCTTAGGAGAGTGCCTAAGGTTCGATTAGTTACCTCATTTTGGCCATCAGTTTGGGGTTGACAAGTGGTACTGAATAGTAACTTAGTACCAAGTTTCTTCCAAAGAGTAATCCAAAAATGGCTCAAAAACTTTGCATCCCTATCTGAAATAATGGATTTAGGAATACCATGCAATCTTGTCACTTTCTTGAAATAGAGCTCGGTAATGTGTGTAGCATCATTGGTTTTGTTGCAAGGAATGAAATGTGCCATCTTAGAAAATCTGTCTACCACCACAAATATTGAGTTCTTACCCCTTTGGGTCTTTGGTAATCCCAAAATGAAATCCACACTCACATCCAGCCATGGTAGAGTTGGCACGGGAAGAGGGGTATAGAGGCCGTGAGGTAGGGTGTGACTTTTAGCAGCTTGACACGTTCCACACCTTCTAAGGATGTCTTGAGCATCCTTCTCCATCCTTGGCCAATAATAATGTTCCCTTAGCATAGTTAAGGTCTTGGGTTCTCCAAAATGCCCTGCCAAGGATCCTCCACGGACTTCTCTGATTAAGAGCTCTCGAGTGCTACACTTTGGAATACATAATCGCACTCCCTTGAATAGATATCCATCTTGGACTAAAAAATCTCCCTTGGGGTGTTTTGAACATGCAGCATATAGACTCCCATGGTCTTCATCTTCAACATATAGACTCTTAAGATGCTCAAAGCCAAGAATAAGAGCATCTAGTTGAAATAAAAGGAGATGCCTCCTTGATAATGCATCTTCTCCTTGATTCATCTTTCCTGACTTATGCTTGATAGTGAAGTGGAATGACTAAAGGAACTCAACCCATTTAGCATGGCATGAGTTAAGCTTGTGCTGGCCTTGAATATACTTCAGTGCCTCATGATCAGAATGTAGTATAAACTCACTAGCCACCAAATAATGGCTCCAACGCTCTAAACACCGAATGATAGCATAGAATTCCTTGTCATATGTGGAGTATTTCCTTCTTGAGTCACATAGTTTCTCAGTAAAGAAGGCTAATGGTTTACCTTCTTGAGTAAGAACTCCTCCAATTCCTACTCCAGATACATCACATTCAACTTCAAAGACCTTCTCAAAGCATGGTAAAGCAAGGACTGGTGCTTGAGTTAGTCTTTTCTTCACCTCTTTAAAGGAAGATTATGCTTTAGGATTCCATTGAAATGAAGCTCCCTTAAGTACTTCGGTCATAGGGGACATGATGGTGCTGAAATTTCTAATGAACCTCCTGTAGAAAGAGGCTAATCCATGGAAGCTTCGAACATCATGTATGCTTTGTGGTTGAGGGCAAGTCCAAATAGCCTCTATCTTCCCTTCATCTGCCTTAATACCATCTCCAGAAATAATGTAACCTAAGAATGTAACTTCATGAGTGAAGAAGGTACACTTCTTAAGATTACCATACAACTGTTCACGTTCAAGGACATGCATAATCTAATTGAGATGATCTTGATGTGCTTGTTCGTCCTTGGAATAGATAAGAATATCATCAAAGTAGACCACTACGAACTTGCCAATGTAAGGCTTGAATACTTGATTCATTAACCTCATGAATGTACTAGGAGCATTTGAAAGACCAAATGGCATGACAAGCCACTCATATAAACCTCCCTTGGTCTTGAATGCAGTCTTCCATTCATCTCCTTGTCTTATCCTAATTTGATAGTAGCCACTTCGAAGATCAATCTTCAAAAACACCTTAGAGCCATGTAGTTCATCTAGCACATCCTCAAGTCTAGGTATAGGGTACCTATACTTGATTGTAATCTTGTTTATGGCTCTACTATCCACACACATCCGTTGGCTGCCATCCTTCTTAGGAACCAATAAAGCTGGAACGGCACATGGGCTTAAGGATTCATGCACAAGGCCTTTGGAGATTAACTCCTCCACTTGTCGTTGAACTTCCATGGTCTCCTTTGGATTCATCCTGTAAGCTGGCTTGTTTAGAAGGACAGAACCAGGAATGAGATCAATATGGTGTTGTATGTCCCTTTTGGGGGGTAAACCCGAGGGTATTTCTTCTGGGAATAGATGACAGAAATTTTGGGGGAGTGATTTGGCAATGGGGTGAGTTGGCATGGGGGATTCTGGTTCATCTTGGAGGGTTAAGATCCACTCTTTAAAAGCCTTAAATTCATGATTAGAAGCTTTTAAGAGAGTTTCACTAAAGGTAAGTAAACAACCAGAATGGTCATGGCCTTTTGTGGGTTTGTTTTTGTGGAGTTCGGATGGGGACAATGGCTTCAAGGTAATCTTCTTACCTTCCTTCGACAGGGAGTAGGTATTTAGGAATTCATCATGTATTACCTTCCTGTCATATAACCATAGTCTGCCTAGCAATATGTGACAAGCATCCATGGGAATAACATTACACCAAAGCTGATCTTGATAACTCTTATCAATAGATAAGGAAATAAGGCATTGTGAGTTAACTTGGAGTCCTTTGTTTTGATTCAGCCATTGTATGTTGCATGGATGAGGATGGGCCGAAGCTTGCGAACCTAGTTTCTCAATCATGCTAAGAGAAACTACGTTGGCACAGCTCCCTCCATCAATAATCAGTTAACAAGCCTTGCCTTGAACCGTGCACCTAGTATGAAAAATGTTCTCTCTTTGTTCATCCTTGGTGCTCTTTTGGCTATTCAAGACTCTTCTCAATACTAGCATCTGGCCTTCATCAACTTCTTCTTCAACTTCTTCTTGAGTCTCTTCAGTTTCTAGCTCACTTTCATTCACATTCTCTTCCTCTTCAAAGTCTTCTTTTACGGCAGTCCATTCAGCTAGAGTAATCACCTTTCTGTTTGGACACTCCGAAGCAATATGACCAAGCCCTTGGCATTTGAAGCATCTTCTGTTGCTCATAGGGTTAGGGTTAGGCTGGAAAGGGGGTGCTGGAGCTTTTTGAGGTGCTGTGGTTCTTTATGGATTAGGAGGAAAGGGAATTTGTGGTTTACGGGGTGGACTGGAACTCCCCTTGTTAAAGGGTTGGTTCCGGTTAAAGGGTCGTGGATTTGAGGGCTTAAAGGTTAGTCTAGCCTTGTTTTGTTATTCAACGTTGTGAGCTAGCACACAAACCTCATCAAAAGTAGTATAAGCTTGTAATTCAAAAACATTAGAATACATGAGTTCCAGTCCTCCTAAGTATCTAACAATCGTTCGCTCTTCCGGTTCTTGAAGATCACATTTAATAACAAGCTTTTCAAGCTCTCCTCTAGTATACTCCTCAACACTTAGATTGCCTTGGTTCAAATTATGAAGTTGGGAATAGCAATCTTGCACATATGTGGGTGGAAGGAACCTAGCTTTCAACTTGGTTTTCATCTTTTCCCAAGTTCTAATCTTAGCTTTTCGTTCCCTAACTCCTTTAGCACACAAATTAGTCCACCACAAGGAAGCATACTTACGTAGTCTTAATGCCGCCAACTTGACTTTCTTGTCTTTAGGAACATCCTTGTATTCGAACACCCTCTCTACTGTATGCAACCAATCCAAGAACTCTTCTGGGTCAAGCCTGCCTTCATACTCAGGAATCTCAACTGTAAAATCATTAGACTTAGCTTGTGCTCTTGGTTTTGTTCATGGCCTTCTCCATGGGTCCTCATCACTTGGAGAATCAAGAGTGTGGTTGAAAACTTGTTCTTGATTTCGTGGTTCAGTATAGGTTGGCTCTTCATTCATCTTCTGCTTTTGTTTGAGGAAAGTACCTAATTGCTTGCATAAGTACTCATTTTGTGCCCTCAGTTCTTGATTAGAACTCTTCAACTCTTGATTTGAAGAAGTAATTTCATGATTACTTCTCAAAACAGCATCAAGTTTCTCTTCTAAACTCACACTAGTACTCATGTTGTTCTTGGTGTAAGAGATGAGGGGAATTAGTTTGTGTCTGAAGGTGGGGAAGAAAGAAACTTTGGATGCATGGGTGGAGTACCAAGCTAAGGAGAAACTCAGCTCTAACACCAAATATGATGTAAAGCTCAAGGGGAAAGAGGAATACAAGTGACTAGCTTCAAAACTCTAAGGGAATTTGAGGCATAGGCACGGGTTAGGTTAGGCACGGTCGTGCGTGGGAGCACGGGTGGACCGTGCTAGTTTGCTGCCGTGCTAAAGCTTGAAATCCAAAGCATTCACAGTTTGAAGTGTTTTGTGGTGTGGCTTGAAGGTAGGCCTTTTGGTGATGCTTAGGCCGTGGAAATGGAAGGATTTAAAGGTAAGAAAGGTGGATAGGATGTGAGGATATGAAGGGGCTTCCAAGTGAAAGAAGATTAACTTAATACTTAAGCTAATAACCTTCACCTAGGTTACCTTATACCCGGTTGTAACAAAGCTGGAAAGGATAGACTAAACTCAATGAAAGGATACAGGAACACCAGCAATCTTGAGTTTAGGGTCCTTAATCTTGATTAAGGTACAAAATCACCACTTAATCAAGGTTAAGACTCACTTGAACACCACCTTAATTGGCCTAATTAAGGATAAGCAAGCAAGAGCTTAGGTAGAGAGAATGCAAGCTCTCAAACTGAATTTCTGTTTCAAAACGTGAAGTCCCTTCCAAATTGGTCGTGACTCCCTATTCATACAAGCCTAGAAGCAAGCAAGCTCCTCTACTAATCCTTTCCTTCCTAAGGAGGAAAGGTATTATCTTAAGCCTAATTGTCTAGTTAGCACTAACCGGTTATACAATCATGTCTAAACTAGCTTGATTACATCCAAAACATTGAAAATACAAAGCTAATGACAATTACATATTGCTAAGCTTGCTCTTAAGGCCTTAAACACTAAGTTCGCTACTTGTAGACATGTGCACAGCCGAAAAGGGGATGGCCACTTTACAGCTAGCCAATAGGAATGGCGAGACATCTTCAAGGCAATCTAGCTTCCCATTGGTTGAGCTTACCAAGGCAGCCACCACCCATGGAAGGCCTTGGGAGGGGTTCCAAGCTTTGCGAGGTGTGCCATTAATGCAAGAAGCAGCAAGAGAGGGCCAAAGTCTAGCATTAGTAACCGGGTATGCTGAATCGGGTTCAAGTCGGTTTGAAGCTGGTTTTCAGGCAAATTTTTAGGGTGGCAAAAATGGCCATGATCTGATTTTTAAACTGCGGGGGTAATTTTAGGATGTGTAGAACCACCCCTCCCCAGAAAGAAATCAAGGTTTCAAAGGGGTTAAAAAGGATAATTTGGCTTAAACTTTAAACTGTGCAAAACCGAGCCAAATTGGAGCAGTTTGGAAAATGACCTTGATCTCCTATCCTCCTGAGTGCATGACTTAAAAAAAATGCATGGACCTGCAAGACAACATCAAAAGGATTCCAAAAATATAAAAATATTAGACTTAAGCTACAATGTAGCTTAAGAAATCAAGTGCACAAAATCGGGCATTTTGTAGCCGATTAGCTCGTTTGTGTTTGCTTGATCTCCTTGCAAAATGTGAGCCATCTTCTTCCCTTGGACCTTGCTCTTGGACGTGTTGGACTTTTATCTCCATGATCAAGGCCTTGGCTAGGTAGGATTCCATCAAATGCAAGCAAGCTAGCACCTCCCCAAACCTTTCCTTCCTGAGGGGGAAAGGTGTTAATTAGACTAATGTACTCAGTTAGAGCTAACCTGTTACTAACTATGCTAATGCTAGCTTAAGTACATTCAAAACTGTAAGAAAAACAAAACAAATGATCATTACAACTTTAATCAACTTGTAATTAAGCTTAATCAGCCAGAAATGCAGCTAGAATGCATGTGCTTGGTCGTAAAGTGATGTCCCTTTTCGGCTGTCCAATGGTAGCCGTGAGACATCCTTATTTCGGCTACCCAATGAGAAGCAAGGGACATCTCTACTTGCAACTCCCCCTTCATTTGTTGCTAGGGGGCCTTGAAGGGTGTGCCATGCCTTGGTTGGTGTGCCACTCTAGTTGATGCAGAGTAAATTGGAGCGTGTGGTAATGGGTCGTTATGTGGATTGCTTGAGTTTAGTTGCAAATTTCCACTTTGGAAGAACATATGACTTGATCTAAAGGCAATGCCACCAATCAAGCCTAAGGATCCACCAAGAATTGCATAAAGGCAATGTCACCAACAATTCTATAAAGGATTCCACTCAAGACTCACCACCTTTTGCGAAAGGATAAAGAGAACTCAAGATTTTAGAGAGAATTCAAAGCATAGGCTTCTTTCATAAACATTCAACTTCCTCTTCTACATCCTAAGGCTTCACCTTATATAGGAGAGCTTCACAAGGCTTCAAAATGCAGCATACAAGGCCTTGGACGACCATAAAGCAAGCAAGGGAACCAAAAAGCAACAAACAAAAGCTGAAAAGTGCTTTTTGCTTTATGTCAGCACTTTTCAGTTTACTTAGGTCAACTTTAAAGGGATATATCTCCTAGGTTTATTGTCGAAATTAGCTGAAAAAGGACTTGTTGGAAAGCTCTAGAAGTGGGCTTTCAGGAGCCTCCTCGTGCACGCCATTTGGATCCTCCGTTGGGGAGATATGGGGCAAAACGTGTAGCAATATCAGGCTGGGGCAGAATCTGCTGCTTGTGGAAAAAGCCTCCTCTTGACCTATACCCTAAAGCCTTCACCTAGAAATCTTTTAATGCCTCTTTAGCTGACATAATAAGGTTCCTATAAAGTGGGTTTGCAGCAAGTTAAACCCATTCTAAGCTTGGTTAATTAAGCTCACAAAACCGGGTAAAAACCGGATAACTTTGTCGTGAAAAGGCAACTTGCTGTTTTGGGCTTCCTTTATTATTTCTGAGGGTTTGACTTCATTTTGATGCACAAAATACTTTATAGGGCCTCTTGACCTTCCCAAAATAGGTGCGGCACACATCCCAATGGTTCGGGATGAAGTTGGAATTGGAGTTCCAAAACTGCACAAGGGCCAAGTCCCCGTTGATGGAGCTCGTGAGAATTAAGGAGGACTTGAGAGCTCTCTTGGACTTGTATAGGCATGGCATCCGCTTCACATTCGCTTCATAAACTCACAGATGAAGGTAGAGTAGCCGAGCTTCTCTAAACCGGGTTCTTAGGCGGAATTTACCCGATTTTCAGGCTTGGTTTTCCCTTAGCAAAAGTGACCATGATTTGGATTTTTGGCCATGGGGGGAAACCTTAGGGTGTATACAAACCCCCCCTAAAAATAAATCAAGGTTATAACATGTTTAAGTAAGGCAATTAGGCTTAAACATTAAACCGTGCAGAATGGAGCCTATTCTGACCGGTTTGGACAAACACCTTGATCTCCCATCCTCTTGAGTGCATGATTCAAAATCAATGCTTGGACTTGAAAGTTAAAATCATGAGGATTCCAAAAATGCAAAAATATTAGGGTTAAGCCACAAGGTAGCTTAAAAAATCGAGTGCACAAAACTGAACATTTTTTGGCCGGTTAACCCGTTTATGGTTGCTTGTTCTTCTTGCAAAATGTGAGCCATCTTCTTCACATGGGATAGTGTTCTTGGATGTGTTGGACTTGATTCTTCATGGTCAAGGTCTTGGCTAGGTAGGATTCCATCATCCTCCCCTTGTTGAAAAGATTTGATCCTCAAATCTGGTGGGGAAGTGTCCAGATAGAGGGGGCTCAAATCTGCCACATTGAAGGTGGCTGAAACCTCATAATCACCAGGTAGATCAACCTTGTAAGCATTGTCATTGATCCTCTCTAAGACTTCAAATGGACCTTCAGCTCATGGCATGAGTTTATTCTTCCTCTTAGAAGGAAATCTTTCTTTCCTCAAGTGGATCCATACTAAGTCTCCTGGTTGAAATACAATCTTTCTCCTATGCTTGTTGGCTTGTGCTTCATAGGCTGCATTAGTCTTCTCAATTCGTGCCTTTACCAACTCATGGAGCTTCTAAATTTCTTTTACTGTTGTTGATGCATCAATATGGGGCTTTTGGTCTTATGGTCGTGGGGTAAGATCAGTGGGACCCAATGGATTAATCCCATACACCACCTTAAATGGTGAAACACCAGTAGCCTTACTAGGAGCCTTGTTGTATGCAAATTCAGCATCTGACAAGAGTAAATCCCAAGCCTTAGCATGAGGCTTAATCAAAGCCCTTAGAAGAGTGCCTAAGGTTCGATTAGTTACCTCAGTTTGGACATCAGTTTGGGGGTGACAAGTGGTATTGAATAGTGATGTATCTGCCGATGACCAAGCTAGGGTTCAATAGAATACAACTAACTTAGCAACCAAGGGAAGATAACATCAAGGGGAAACAAGTGAAAATGAACACATTAAACGATGGTTGTGAGGCATCAAGTATGTGAAGGGAGAATGAAACTTAGATTCAAGTGATTCTAAGTGATAAAACAAAGGTTCTTTGACGTGAGGTGATGTATAACACAAGGGAGGAATGGACCCAAACCAACCAAGCCAAGAACTCAACTCAAAATAGGCAATATCACACGGCCATGGGGGTGGCACGGTCGTGCTTCATGGCACGGGCAGACCGTGCCACTTTGCTGCCCACTTTGCCTAGCATGCTTCACGGTGCCCGGTTTGAGGTGTTTATGTGTATGGGTTTGAAAGCTAAACCAAAGGGGGTAGCTTTAGCTTGGATTCAACATGGACATGTATGTGGGAATGGTTATGGATGTGTGAAATGGAAAGATGAATCAAAGTAAGAATCACTAACTTCAAATTAAAGCTAGCTAATCCACTTTAATCCTCTTAGGAAAAGCCTTGAGTAATACAATCAAAGGATAGATCTAAACTCTTGGAAAGGATACAGAAACACCACCAATCCTTGAGTTTAGGGCCCTTAAGTTTGATTAAGATACAGAAACACCACTTAACCAAAGCTTAAGGCTTCACTTGATCACCACTTAGTTCGGCCTAAACTAAGATAAGCAAGTTATGTATTTGGGGTCAGTGCCTAAGCACCAAGAGGGAAGCCAATGCTTCACAACTTTGATTTTCTTCAATTCATAAAGGGTTCGGTTGACAAGCATGGCCATGTGCTCCTTAAGTAGGCAGCAAAAGACCATCAAGCTACCAAGTAAAGGACATTTCTAACCTTCCTTCATGCTTAGGAAAGGTCTTAGTGCTAATTACAAGCTATTACAACCTGATTTGTACTAAACTAGATTACAAGTTAACTAAACTTAATCTAATACATTGAAATACAAATCTAAACTATGTCTAAGCTATTAATACATCATTACACACTATGCTTAGCCTTAATACATGCTGAGATTTCTCACTCTCACCTCATTGGTCAGCCCAAAAGTAGAAAACCACTTTACGGCTAGCCAATGGGAAGCAAGCAACTCATGGACACCAATCAAGCTCTCATCGGACCACCTTTTGGCCATGTAACCAATCAATGAAGGCCTAGGGACGTGTGCCCAGCATAGAGGGGTGTGCCAAGCTGAATTTTAGTGAAAAAAACCGGCTGAAAGGTTACGAAGAACCAGTTTGCACTAAACCGGGTTTAGGGGCAGTTTTGTCCGGTTTTTGTAGCAACTTGTAAGCAAAGCAAAAGTGAGTATGATTGTTATTTTAATCACGGTGGGGGTAACTTTAGGATGTCTATAATCCCCCCCCCCCAACAAAGAAATCAAGGTTAGGGTGAGTTTAAATGGGTTAAATAAACTCAAACTTAAAATCGTGCAGATTAGAGCCTAATCTGACCAGTTTTGGAAAACTCCTTGTTTCTTCATCCTCTTGTGTTCATAATTGGAATTTGATGCTTGGACCTGAAAGTACACATCTTGAGGACTCCAAAAATGTATAAATTCATTACTTAAGCATTAGTATAGCTTAAGTTATGAATTAATCAAAACCGGGTTGTTTTTGGTTTGCTGGACAGTTTTGACACATCTTGGTAAATGGCTGATTTGAACGACCAAATGAACTCCAAATTCGATGCAACTTGTCTTGTTGGAAAGATGACATCTTAAGCTTGAAATCGCTGCAAAAACATCAGACCTAAACCATTTGGATGCTTGTCGAAATTTGCTTGCAAAAGAGGGTCAGTGCTGGATTCTTCCCTTTTGTCCTGCAATGAAACAACTAAAACAAAATTTGGTTGAATAATACAACCTTTAACCAACATATTAGTAATGCCAAATTGATTTGATTCTTTCAAATCGAAGGGCATGGTGACATCTCCATCAAATAGCAACTTAGTACCAAGTTTCTTCTAAAGAGTAATCCAAAAATGACTTAAGAACTTTGTATCCCTATCAGAAACAATGGACTTAGGAATACCATGCAATCTTGTTACTTCCTTGAAATATAGCTCGACAATGTGTGTAGCATCATTGGTTTTGTTTCAAGGAATGAAATGTGCCATCTTTGAAAATCTGTCTACGACCACAAATATTGAGTCCTTCCCCCTTTGGGTCTTAGGTAGTCCAAAAATGAAGTCCATGCTCACATCCACCCATGGTAGAGTAGGCACGGGGCAGTGGGGTGTATAAGCCGTGAGATTGGGTGTGACTCTTGGCTGCTTGGCACGTTCCACACCTTCTTAGGATGTCTTGAACATCCTTCTCCGTCCCTGGCCAGTAATAAAGCTCCCTTAACATGGTTAAGATCTTGGACTCTCCAAAATGCCCGGCTAAGGAACCTCCATGAACTTCTCTAACTAGGAGCTCACGGGGTGCTACACCTAGGAATACACAACCATACTCCCTTGAATAGATAACCTTGTTGGATTAAGAAATCTCCCTTGGGATGCTTTGAACATGCAAAATAAAGATCCCCAAGGTCCTCATCTTCAGCATATAAACTTTTGAGATGCTCAAAACCAAGAATAAGAGCATTTAATTAAAACATAAGGAGATGTCTCCTTGATAATGCATCTGCACCTTGATTCATCTTTCCTGATCTGTGCTTGATGGTGAAGTGGAATGACTGAAGGAACTCAACCCATTTAGCATGGCGTGAGTTGAGCTTGTGTTGGCCTTGAATGTACTTCAATGCCTCACGATTAGAATGAAGTATAAACTCACCAGCCACTAAATAATGGCTCCAATGCTCTAGACACCGAATGAGAGCATAGAATTCCTTGTCATATGTGGAGTATTTTCTTCTTGAGTCACATAGTTTCTCACTAAAGAAGGCTAATGGTTTACCTTCTTGAGTTAAAACTCCATCAATTCCCACTCTAGATGCATCACATTCAACTTCAAAAACTTTTTCAAAGCACGGTAATGCAAGAACCAGTGCTTGAGTAAGCTTCTTGTTTACTTCTTCAAAGGTAGATTGTACTTTAGGATTCCATTAGAATGATGATCCCTTAAGCACTTCAGTCATGGGGGACATGATGGTGCTGAAACTTCTAATAAACCTCCTGTAAAAGGAAGCCAAGCCATGGAAGCTTCAAACATTATGTATGCTTTGTGGTTGAGGCCAAGTCCGAATAGCCTCTATCTTCCCTTCATCTACCTTGACACCTTCTCCAGATACAATGTAACCTAAGAATGTAACTTCATGAGTGAAGAACGTACACTTCTTAAAATTACCATACAACTGTTCACGTTCAAGGACATGCATAATCTGGTTGAGATGATCTTGATGTGTTTGCTCGTCCTTGGAATAGATTAGAATATCATCAAAGTAGACCACCACGAACTTGCCAATGTAAGGCTTGAATAATTGATTAATTAGCCTCATGAATGTGCTAGGAGCATTTGAAAGACCAAATGGCATAACTAGCCATTCATATAAACCTCCCTTAGTCTTGAATGTAGTCTTCCATTCATCTCCCTCTCTTATCTTGATCTAGTAGTAGCCACTTTGTAGATCAATCTTCAAAAATACCTTAGAGCCATGTAGTTCATCCTAGGGATGGCAAAAAGTTGGGGAATGCCCGTCCCCGTCGGGGCCCGCCCCAAAGTGGGGGAAAATCCTCGTTCCCAAAGGGGACGGGGTGGAAAATTAATCCTCGCTCGGGGATGGGGACGGGGACGGGGACATAGTTCAACCCGTCCCCGTCCCCATTTCCCCGCCGGAGATTTTGCCCCGTTCCCATCCCCGTCCGCAATTCCCCGATTGGGGAAAAATCCCCGCCTCCCCCCCCCAAAATAATTACAATTACAAAAATAACCTTATTTTCAAAATTTTTAAATGAAACAACTAAGGTTATATATGTAATTTTCTTTGTAAAAATCCTAGGTATATACTGAATTTTGTACTCATGGCCGTAAAGAGTTTAGAAGGTAGGGAAAAATCAGCGGGCAAAAATCCCCATTGGGGCCCCGACGGGGACTAAATCCTCGCTAGGGATGGGGACGGGGGGGAATTTTTTCCCCACAGCGGGGAACGGGGCGGGGACGGCGGGCGGGGATGAGGACGGGGAATATACTCCCCGTCCCCAACCCCCCCTGGTTGCCATCCCTAGTTCATCCAGCATATCCTCAAGCCTAGGTATGGGATACCTATACTTGATTGTGATTTTGTTTATGGTCCTACTGTCCACACACATTCTTTGGTTGCCATCCTTCTTAGGAACCAACAACGCAGGTACAGCACATGGGCTTAAGGACTCACATACAAGCCCTTTAGACATCAATTCTTCCACTTGCCTTTGGATCTCCACGGTTTCCTTTGGGTTCATTTTATAAGCTGGTTTATTTGGAAGGATAGAACTAGGAATGAGATCAATGTGGTGTTGGATATCCCTTTTAGGGGGTAAACCCAAGGGTATCTCTTCTGGGGATAAGTGACAAAATGTTTGGATGAGTGATTTAGTAAAGGGGTGAGTTGGCATGGGGGATTCTGGTTCATCTTGTAAGGTCAAGATCCACTCTTTAAAAGCCTTAAATTCATGATTAGAAGCTTTTAAGAGAGTTTCACTAAAGGCAAGTAAGCGACCATAATGTTCATGGCCTTTTCTGGGTTTATTTTTGAGGAGTTTAGATGGTGATAATGGCTTTAGGGTAATCTTCTTACCTCCCCTAGACACGGAGTATGTATTCAAGAAACCATCATGCATTACCTTTCGGTCATACAACCATGGCCTGCCCAATAATACATGACAAGCATCCATGGGTATAACATCATACCAAAGGTGGTCCTGATAACTCTTACCAATGGACAAGGAAATGAGACACCGTGAGTTGACTTGAAGTCCTTTGCTTTGATTGAGCCATTGAATGTTGTATGGATGGGGATGGGTCGTAGCTTGCAAACCTAGTTTCTCAATCATACTAAGAGAAACCACATTAGCAGAACTCCCACCATCAATAATCAAAGAACAAACCTTGCCTTGAACCGTGCACCTAGTATGAAAAATGTTCTCCCTTTGTTCGTCCTTTGCATCTTTTTGGTCGTTCAAGACTCTCCTCAAAACTAGCATTTCACCCTCATCAGCTTCCTCTTCAACCTCCTCTTGACTATCCTCATGGTTTTCTTCATTTTCACCTTCAAGTTCATCCTCTCTTTCTTGCTCATCCACGGTCCTCCACTCGGCCAAAGTAATCACCTTACGGTTTGGACACTCAGAGGCAATGTGGTATGGTCCTTGGCACTTGAAACACCTTCTAGTGCTCATAGGAGTGGGGCTAGGTTGATTTGGGGGTGCTGGGGCCTTTTGTGGTGTTTGGGTTCTTTGTGGATTAAAAGGGAAAGGAGTTTGAGGCTTAGAAACCGATTGGGAACTCCCTTTGTTAAAGGGTTGGTTCCGGTTTAGAGGTTTCTAATTTGAAGGTTTAAAGGCTTGTCTAGCTTTCTTTTGTTGTTCAACTTTGTGAGCTAGCACGTAAACCTCATCAAAAGTAGTATAAGCTTGTAATTCAACAACATTAGAATACCTAGGATCAAGTACCTAACTATTGTTTGCTCTTCGGGTTCTTGAAGATCACATTTCATCACAAGCTTTTCAAACTCTCTAGTATATTCTTCAACAATTAGATTGCCTTGGCTCAGATTATTGAGTTAGGAATAGCAATCTTGAACATACATGGGTGGAAGGAATCTACCCTTTAACTTGGTTTTCATCTTTCCCAAGTTCTGATTTTAGCCTTTCGTTCCGTAACTCGTTTAGCAAACAAATTGGTCCACCATAGAGAAGCATACTTATGTAGTCTCAATGCCACCAACTTGACTTTCTTGTCTTCTAGAATGTCCTTGTACTCAAATACTCTCTCCACCGTGTGTAGCCAATCCAAGAATTCTTTTGGGTCGAGCTTGCCTTCATATTCTAGAATCTCAACTCTAAAATCATTAGAGTTTGCTTGCATTCTAGGTTCTGTCCGTGGTCTCGCCCATGGCTCTTCATCACCAGAAGAATCAAGAGTATGGTGAAAGACTTGCTCTTGTGCTCTTGGGTCATAATAGACCAGTTCTTTATTCATCTTCTGCTTTTGTTTAAGAAAAGTGCCCAACTGCTTGTGTAAATACTCATTCTGAGCTCTTAGTTCTTGATTTGAACTCTTCAACTCTTGATTAGAAGAAGTTTTGTGATTACTCTTCAAAACAGCATCAAGTTTGTCTTCTACACTTACAAGCACTCATGGTGTAACCGGTTTAAGCAAAGAACAGAATCTGGTTTTGTGTTTGCAATGGAGATGGAACGAATCTATATGCGTGGATTAAATACCAAGCCAAGGAGAAACTCAGCTTTGATACCAAATATGATGTAAAGCTCAGGGGAAATGAGTTTACAATCAAGTAGAAACAAAGGAACAACTTCGGGTTCACTAAAACTCAAGAGACCCGTCACTGAAATTGTTAAATGGGATAAAGCTAAGCTTGGATTTTGGATACAGAATCACCACCAAAACCAAGATTAGGGCCCCTAAGCTTGATCAAGATACAAAAATCACCACTTAATCAAGGTTAGGACTAAGCTTGAACACCACCTTAACTGGCCTAGCTAAGGATAAGCGAGCTGAGTTTTTATGGAAGCCGAAAGCTTGTTTGCTCTCAAACTGAATTTCTCATTCAAAAGTAAGTTATGTTGCTGCAAGGGGCTGTGTTCCCCTTTTTTTTACAACCTAGCAAGCATGCAAGCAAGCTAGCACCTCCCCAAACCTTTCCTTCCTAAGGGGGAAAGGTGTTAATTAGACTAATGTACCCGGTTAGATGTAACCGGTTACTAACTATGCTAATGCTAGCTTAGTACCCATTCAAAATAGTAAGGAAAGCAAAACAAATGATCATTGCAACCTTAATCAACTTGTAATTAAGCTTAATCAGCCAAAAATGCAGCTAGAATGCATGTGCTTGGCCGTAAAGTGATCTCCCTTTTCGGTTGTCCAATGGTAGCCGTGAGACATCCTTATTTCGGCTGGCCAATGAGAAGCAAGGGACATCTCTACTTGCAACTCCCCTTTCATTGGTTGCTAGGGGACCTTGATGGGTGTGCCATGCCTTGGTTGGTGCGCCACTCTAGTTGATGAAGAGTAAGCCCACAGATGAAGGTAGAATAGTCGGGCTTCTCTAAACCGGGTTGTTAGGCAGAATTTACCCGGTTGTCGGGCTTGGTTTTCCCTTAGCAAAAGTGACCATGATTTGGATTTTTGGCCATGGGGGGAAACCTTAGGGTGTATACAAACCCCCCTAAAAAGAAATCAAGGTTATAGCATGTTTAAGTAGGGTAATTAGGCTTAAACATTAAACTGTGCAGAATGGAGCCTATTTTGACCGGTTTGGAAAAACACCTTGATCTCCTATCCTCTTGAGTGCATGATTTGAAATCAATGCTTGGACCTGAAAGTTAACATCATGAGGATTCCAAAAATGCAAAAATATTAGGGTTAAGCCACAAGGTAGCTTAAAAAATTGAGTGCACAAAACTGGACATTGTCTGGCCGATTAACCCGTTTGTGGCTGCTTGTTCTTCTTGCAAAATGTGAGCCATCTTCTTCACTTAGGATCGTGTTCTTCGACGTGTTGGACTTGATTCTTCATGGTCAAGGTCTTGGCTAGGTAGGATTCCATTAGTTTAAGCTTAGTGAAAGTGGGCATGATTTGGTTTTCAGGCCATGGGGGGTAACTTTGGGATGTGTATAAACCCCCCCCACCCCCAAAGAAATCAAGGTTATAGTATGTTTAAGTGGGGTAATTTGGCTTAGACATTAAACCGTGCAATACCGAGCCAAATACAAAATGCCTTGATTCCTCATCCTCTTGTGGGTATGATTGGGATCTAATACTTAGATATGAAAGTAAACTTCTTGAGGATTCCAAAAATGAAAAAATTCAAGACTTAACCCACAATGTAGCCTAAGTAATGAGATGAACAAAACCGGGCAAATTCTAGTTCATTAACTCATGGGCACTTCTTTGACTCTCTTCAAAAATGTGAGTCAATGCTTGAACTTTGGGGCTTGTATAGGACCTTGAATGACTTGTTGGACCCTCTTCCTTATCTATGGTGGTGGGGACTCCACCACTATCCCATTCCAAGGTTGGAGGGTCTTCTTGATGAGCTTCATGGGTGATGTAAAGCTCAAGGGAAATGAGTTTACAATCAAACTAGAACAATGGAACAACTTCGAGTTTGCTAGAATTCAAGAAACCCGTGACTGAAATTGAAGATTAGGATAGAGCTAAACTTGGATTTTGGATACAGAATCACCACCAAAACCAAGGCTAGGGCCCCTAAGTTTGATTAAGATACAGATAATCACCACTTAATCAAAGTTAGGACTCACTTGAACACCACTTAGTTTGGCCTAAACTAAGATAAGCAAGCTGAGTGTTTACGGATGCCGAAAGCAAACTTGCTCTCAAATGGATTTTTTCATTGAAAATGAAGTTATGATCCTCCAAGGGCCGTGTTCCCGTTTTGTTTTACAACCTAGTAAGCAAGCAGGAAAGCAAGCTAGGACCTCCCTAAACCTTTCCTTCCTAAGGGGGAAAGGTGTTAATTAGATTAATGTACCCGGTTAGAACAAACCGCTTACTAACTATGCTATTGCTAGCTTAAATACATCCGACACAATAAGGAAGCAAAGTAAATGTTTATTACAACCTTAATTAGCTTGTACTTAAGACTAATCAACTAGAAATGCAGCAAAATGGCGTGTGCTCAGCCAAAAAGTTACTCTCTCTTTGCTGTTATCCAATGGGAAGCAAGGAACAACTTCATTTCGGCTAGCCAATGAGAAGCAAGGGACAACTAGTTTTGCTGCTCTTCTTACATTGGTTGCTCTTCTCTAGAGTTCCTTGGTATGTCTGCCATGCCTTGGTGGGTGTGCCCACCTAGTTGATGAAGAGTAAACCCACGGGTTGAAGCAAAACAGCCGACCATCTCTAAACCGGGTTCATGGACAGAATTGCACTCGGTTTTCCCTTAGCAAAAGTGACCATGATTTGAATTTTAGTCCATGGGGGGAAACCTTAGGGTGTGTATAAACCCTCCAAAAAAATAAATCAGGGTTATAGCATGTTTAAATAGGGTAATTAGGCTTAAACATTTAACCGTGCAGAATTAGAGCCGATCTGACTGGTTTGGAAAAACACCTTGATCTCCCATCATCTTGTGTGCATGATTTGAAATCAATGCTTGGACTTGAAAGTTAACATCATGAGGATTCAAAAAATGCAAAAATATTAGACTTAAGCCACAATGTAGCTTAAGAAATCAGGTGCACAAAACCAGGCATTTTCTGGTCGGTTAACCCATTTGGTGTTGTTTGGTGTTCTTGCAAAATGTGAGCCATCTTATTCACTTGGGACCTTGTTCTTGGACGTATTGGACTTGATTCTTCATGGTTAAGGTCGTGGCTAGGTAGGATTCCATCATCCTCCCCTTGTTGAAAAGATTTGATCCTCAAATTTGGTGGGGAAGTATCTGGATAGAAGGGGCTCAAATCTGCCACATTAAAGGTGGCTGAAACTTCATAATCACCAGGTAGATCAACCTTGTAAGCATTGTCAATAATCCTCTCTAAGGCGTCAAATGGACCTTCAGCTCGTGGCATGAGTTTATTCTTTCTTTTACAAGGCAACTGTTCCTTCCTCAAATCGATCCATACTAAGTCTCCTGGTTGAAAAACAATCTTTCTCCTATTCTTGTTGGCTTATGCTTCATAGGCTGCATTGGTCTTCTCAATTCTGGCCTTCACTAACTCATGGAGCTTCTGTATTTCTTTTACTCTTGTTGTTGTATCAACATGGGGCTTTTGGTCTTGAGGCAGTGGGGCAAGATCGTTGGGACTTAAAGGATCAATCCCATACACCACCTTAAATGGTGAAAGACTAGTAGCTTTGCTAGGAGCCTTGTTGTATGCAAACTCGGCATGTGGTAAGAGTAAATCCCAAGCCTTATCATGAGGTTTAATCAAAGCTCTTAGAAGAGTGCCTAAGGTTCGATTAGTTACCTCAGTTTGGCCATTGGTTTGGGGGTGACAAGTGGTACTGAATAGCAACTTAGTACCAAGTTTCTTCCAAAGAGTAATCCAAAATTGACTCAGAAACTTTGTATCCCTGTCTGAAACAATGGACTTAGGAATACCATGCAATCTTGTCACTTCCTTGAAATATAGCTCGACAATGTGTGTAGCATTATTGGTTTTGTTGCAAGGGATGAAATGTGCCATCTTGGAAAACCTATCTACCACCACAAACATTGACTCCTTACCCCTTTGGGTCTTTGGTAATCCCAAAATGAAGTCCATGCTCATGTCCACCCATGGTAGAGTTGGTAGGGGCGGTGGGGCGTACAAACCGTGAGGTAGGGTGTGACTTTTGGTAGCTTGGCACATTCCACACGTTCTAAGGATGTCTTGAACATCCTTCTCCACCCCTGGCTTGTAATAATCCTCCCTTAACATAGTTAAGGTCATGGACTCTCCAAAATGACCTGCCAAGGAACCTCCATGAACTTCTATAACTAGGAGCTCACGGGTATTACACTTAGGAATACACAACCGTACTCCCTTGAATAGATAACCTTCTTGGATTAAGAAATCTCCCTTGGGATGTTTTCAACATGATAAAGATCCCCAATGTCTTTATCTTCAGCATATAAACTTTTGAGATGCTCAAAACCAAGAATAAGAGCATCTAATTGAAACATAAGGAGATGTCTCTTTGATAATGCATCCGCACCTTGATTCATCTTTCCTGATTTGTATTTGATGGTGAAGTGGAATGATTGAAGGAACTCAACCCATTTAGCATGGCGTGAGTTAAGCTTGTGTTGGCCTTGAATGTACTTCAATGCATCACATTCAACTTCAAAAACTTTCTCAAAGCACGGCAATGCGAGAACCGGTGCTTGAGTAAGCTTCTTCTTTACTTCTTCAAAGGCAGATTGTGCTTTAGGATTCCATTGGAATGATGATCCCTTAAGAACTTAAGTCATAGGGGACATGATGGTGCTGAAACTTCTAATAAACCTCCTATAAAAGGAAGCCAAGCCATGGAAGCTTCAAACATTATGTATGCTTTGCCCAAGCCCGAATAGCCTCTATCTTCTCTTCATCTACCTTGACACCTTTTTCAAAAACAATGTAACCTAAGAATGTAACTTCATGAGTGAAGAAGGTACACTTCTTAAGATTACCATACAACTGTTCACGTTCAAGGACATGCGTATTCTGGTTGAGATGATCTTGATGTGTTTGCTCGTCCTTGGAATAGATTAGAATATCATCAAAGTAGACCACTATGAACTTGCCAATGTAAGGCTTGAATATTTGATTCATTAGCCTCATGAATGTGCTAGGAGCATTTGAAAGACCAAATGGGATGACGGGATGACTAGCCATTCATATAACCCTCCTTTAGTCTTGAATGCAGTCTTCCATTCATCTCCCTCTCTTACCCTGATTTGGTAGTAGGCACTTCGAAGATCAATCTTTGAAAACACCTTAGAGCCCTGTAGTTCTTCTAGCATATCTTCAAGACTAGGTGTGGGATACCTATACTTGATGGTGATTTTGTTTATGGCTCTACTGTCCATGCACATTCGTTGGCTGCCATCATTCTTAGGAACCAACAAGGCAAGTACGACACAAGGGCTTAAGGACTCACGCACAAGCACTTTAGACATCAATTCCTCCACTTGCCTTTGGATCTCCATGGTTTCCTTTGGGCTCATTCTATAAGCTGGTTTATTTAGAAGAATAGAACCTGGAATGAGATCAATGTGGTGTTGGATATCCCTTTTGGGGGCAAACCCGAGGGTATCTCTTCTAGGAATAAGTGACAGAATGTTTGGATGAGTGATTTGGCAAAGGGGTGCGTTGGTAAGGGGGATTCTGGTTCATCTTGAAGGGTTAAGATCCACTCTTTAAAAGCTTTAAATTCATGATTAGAAGCCTTTAAAAGAGTTTCACTAAAGGTAAGTAAGCAACCAAAATGTCCATGGCCTTTTGTCGGCTTATTTTTGAGGAGTTTGGATGGTGATAATGGCTTTAGGGTAATCTTCTTTCCTCCCTTAGACAAGGAGTATGTATTCAAGAAACCATCATGTGACACCCTTCGGTCAGACATGCATGGCCTACCCAATAATACATGACACGCATCCATAGGTATAACATCACACCAAAGCTGGTCTTCATAACTCTTACCAATGGATAAGGAAATGAGGCATCGTGAGTTGACCTGAAGCCCTTTTCTTTGATGTAGCCATTGAATGTTGTATGGATGGGGATGGGCCGTAGCTTGCAAACCTAGTTTCTCAATCATGTTAAGAGAAACCACGTTAGCACAACTCCCACCATCAATAATCAAAGAACAAACCTTACCTTGAACCGTGCATCTAGTACGAAAAATATTCTCCCTTTGTTCCTCCTTTGCATCTTTTTGGCCGTTCAGGACTCTCCTCAAAACTAGCATTTCACCCTCATCAGCTTCCTCTTCAACTTCCTCTTGACTATCCTCATGGTCTTCTTCATTTTCATTTTCAAATTCATCCTCTTTCTCGTGTTCATCCACGGCTTTCCACTTGGCCAAAGTAATGACCTTGCGGTTTGGGCACTCTGAAGCAATATGTCCTAGTCCTTGGCACTTAAAACACCTTTTAATGCTCATAGGGTTAGGGTTTGGTCAATTAGGGGGTGCTAGGGCCTTTTGTGGTGCTTGGGTTCTTTGTGGATTAAAAGGGAAAGGAGTTTGTGGCTTAGGAAACGGTTGGAAGCTCCCCTTGTTAAAGGGTTGGTTCCGGTTTGGGAGTTTTGGATTTGAAGGTTTAAAGGTTTGTCTAGCTTTCTTTTGTTGTTCAACCTTGTGAGCTAGCACGCAAACCTCATCAAAGGTAGTATAAGCTTGTAATTCAACAACATTAGAATACCTAGGATCAAGTCCTCCTAAGTACCTAACTATTTTTTGCTCTTCGGGTTCTTGAAGATCACATTTAATCACAAGCTTTTCAAACTCTCTAGTATACTCTTCAACATTCAGATTGCCTTGGTTTAAGTTATGAAGTTGGGAATAGCAATCTTGAACATACGTGGGTGGAAGGACTCTAGCCTTTAACTTGGTTTTCATCTTTTCCCAAGTTCTGATTTTAGCCTTTCGCTCCCTAACTCGTTTAGTACACAAATTGGTCCACCATAGAGAGGCATACTTACGTAGTCTCAACGCCACTAACTTGACTTTCTTGTCTTCAGGAACATCCTTGTATTCAAATACTCTCTCCACCGTGTGTAACCAATCTAAGAATTCTTCTGGGTCAAGCTTGCCTTCATATTCTGGAATCTCAACTCTAAAATCATTAGTGTTTGCTTGTGTTCTTGGTTCTGCCCGTGGCCTCCTCCATGGTTCTTCATCACTAGAAGAATCAAGAATATGGCTAAAGACATGCTCTTGTCCTCTTCGGTCAGAATAGACCGGTTCTTCATTCATCTTTTACTTTTGTTTGAGAAAAGTACCCAATTGCTTGCGTAGGTACTCATTTTGTGCTCTTAGTTCTTGATTTGAACTCTTCAACTCTTGATTAGAAGAAGTAATTTCATGATTACTCTTCAAAACAACATCAAGTTTCTCTTCTAGGCTTACACTAGCACTCATGATGTAGCCGGCGTTAGCAAAGAATAGAATTTGGTTTTGTGTTTGGAAATGGAGATGGGACTAATATGGATGCGTGGGTTGAATACCAGGCCAAGGAGAAACTTAGCTCTGATACCAAATATGATGTAAAGCTCAAGGGAAATGAGTTTACAATCAAAGTAGAACAATGGAACAGCTTCGGGTTTGCTAGAATTCAAGAAACCTGTGACTGAAATTGAAGATTAGGATAGAGCTAAACTTGGATTTTGAATACAAAATCACCACCAAAACCAAGGTTAGGGCCCCTATGTGTGATTAAGATACAGATAATCACCACTTAATCAAAGTTAGGACTCACTTGAACACCACGTACTTCGGCGTAAACTAAGATAAGCAAGCTTAGTGTTTATGGATGCCGAAAGCAAACTTGCTCTCAAACGGATTTTCTCATTGAAAATGAAGTTATGATCCTCCAAGGGCCATTTTCCCCTTTTGTTTTACAACCTATTAAGCAAGCAAGCATGCTAGCACCTCCCTAAACCTTTCCTTCCTAAGGGGGAAAGGTGTTAATTAGCTTAATGTACCCGGTTAGAACAAACCGGTTACTAACTATGCTAATGCTAGCTTAAATACATCAGAAACAATAAGGAAAGCGAAGTAAGTGTTTATTACAACCTTAATTAGCTTGTACTTAAGACTAATCAACTAGAAATGCAGCAAAATGGCATGTGCTTAGCCTAAAAGTTACTCTCTCTTTGCGGTTGTCCAATGGGAAGCAAGGAACAACTTCATTTTGGCTAGCTAATGAGAAGCAAGGGACAACTCGTTTTGCAGCTCTTCTTTCATTGGTTGCTCTTCTCTAGAGTGCCTTTGTATGTGTGCCATGCCCTGGTGGGTGTTCCAAGCTAGTTGATGAAGACTAAACCCATGGGTTGAAGCAAAACAGCCGACCATCTCTAAACCGGGTTCATGGATAGAATTGTACCCAGTTTTTAGTCATGGTTTTCCCTTTGCAAAAGTGACCATGATTTGAATTTTAGGCCATGGGGAGAAACCTTAGGGTGTGTATAAACCCTCCTAAAAAAGAAATCAAGGTTATAGCATGTTTAAATAGGGTAATTAGGCTAAAACATTTAACCGTGCAGAATTGGAGCCAATCTTACCGGTTTGGAAAAACACCTTGATCTGCCATCCGCTTGTGTGCATGATTTGAAATCAATGCTTGGACCTAAAAGTTAACATCATGAGGATTCAAAAAATGCAAAAATATTAGACTTAGGCCATAATGTAGCTTAAGAAATCAAGTGCACAAAACCGAGCATTTTCTGGGTGGTTAACCCGTTTGGTGCTGTTTGGTGTTTTTGCAAAATGTGAGCCATCTTCTTCACTTGGGACCTTGTTCTTCGACGTATAGGACTTGATTCTTCATGGTCAAGTTCGTGGCTAGGTAGGATTCCGTCAATGGGCCCACAATCTTCTCTAAGATTGATCTTAGAAGTGGCTACTACCAAATCCGCATCTATGAGGGAGATAAATGGAAGACGGCTTTCAAGACCAAGGGTGGTCTCTATGAGTGGCTTGTGATGCCCTTTGGTTTAACTAATGCACCAAGTACATTCATGAGGCTTATGAACCAAGTTCTTAAGCCCTTTATCGGAAAGTATGTAGTTGTATTATATTGGTGTATATCCGTGGAGAGGAGGAGCACTCCAAGCATTTGCATGAGGTCTTGAGTGTCTTGGCCCGAGAACAACTATATGGCAACTTAGAGAAGTGCTATTTCTTCTCTTCTCAAGTGAAGTTTTTGGGATACATGGTTTCGGCCGAAGGCATCAAAGTGGATGAAGAAAAGATCAAGGCCATCCGAGAGTGGCCTGCTCCTATGTCCATCTAACAAGTTCGAAGCTTCCATGGCCTGGCATCCTTCTATGGGAGATTTGTGAGCAACTTTAGCTCAATCATGGCACCCATGACCGAGGTCCTCAAAGCCAAGCACTTTGAATGGAGTGAGCAAGCTCAATATGCTTTTGAGGAAATCAAAGAGAGGCTAACTAGTGCCCCCGTTTTAGCACTTGTTAGCTTCTCCAAGTTCTTTGAAGTGGAGTGTGATGCTTCCGGAGTTGGAATAGGGGTCGTGTTGTCACAAGAAAAGAGGCCCATTGCCTACTTTAGTGAAAAGCTAAATGATGCCAAGAGGAAGTATTCTACATATGATAAGGAGTTCTATGCCATTGTAAGGGCATTAGAGCATTGGCGGCATTACTTGGTGGGAGGTGAGTTTATCCTCCACATGGATCACCAAGCCTTGAAGTTCATTCAATATCAACATAAACTCAACCCACGGCATGCTAAGTGGGTGGAGTTCATGCAATCCTTCCACTTCGTGATCCAACACAAGGCTAACCAAATAAACAAAGGAGCTGATGCACTTTCTAGGAGGTACCTATTGCTTTCTACCCTTGAGACCAAGGTACTTGGATTTGAGTGTATCAAGGAAATGTATGCTCAAGATGGAGATTTTAAGATTACCCTTGAAGATTGCTCTAGTTATGCTCATGGGTCCTTCCACTTAGAGAATGGTTTCCTTTTCAAGGGAAATCGGCTATGCATTCCCAAATGTGGATTTAGGGAGCTTTTGATTCAAGAGCTTCATGGAGGAGCTCTAGCCGGCCATTTTGGAATTGAGAAGACATGTTCCATGCTTAAGGAGCATTACTTTTGGCCAAGGATGTCAAGGGATGTAGAGCATTTCATCAAAAGATGTTATACTTGCCAACTTGTCGAGGATCACATCCGGCCTCAAGGTCTCTACACACCCTTGTTGGTTCCTCAAGGGCCTTGGGAGGATGTTAGCTTGGATTTTATCACAGGATTGCCAAGGACTCAAAGGCATAAGGACTCCATCATGGTGGTAGTGGATAGATTTTCAAAGATGGCTCATTTTGTGGCATGTCACACTACATTTGATGCTTCACAAGTGGCTAATCTCTACTTCAAGGACATAGTACGACTACATGGCATTCCAAGGAGTATGGTGTCCGATCGAGACACAAAATTCCTAAGTCACTTTTGGCTCACCTTGTGAAGGAGGCTTGGTACTCTAGTCAAATTCAGCACCTCTTGCCATCCCCAAACGGACGACCAAACCGAAGTCACAAACTGTGCTTTGGGCACCCCGGTGAAGAGGAACATTAATAGGTGGGATGAGTCACTTTGCCATGTAGAGTTTGCCTTCAATCAAACCCCAAGCAAGGCCACGGGTCCTTCGCCCTTCCAAGTAGTGTATGGACACAACCCATGGACTCCCCTTGATCTTGTTCCCATCTCTAACCCCACTAAGTTTAGCTGGGAAGCCGAGAAGAGAGCAAAAGAGATTCAAGAACTCCATGCCAAGGTGAGGGAGAGGATTGAAAAATCAAATGAGCAAGCCAAGTCCTATGCCAACAAGAAGAGAAGAGAAGCTCATTTTCAGCTCGGGGACTTAGTGTGGATTCATTTGAGCTAAGAAAGGTTCCCAAGCAAGCGCAAGTCCAAGCTAATGCCAAGGTCAAATGGGCCATTTGAAATCCTTGAGAAGATTGGTCCAAATGCATACAAGGTAGACCTTCCTGGTGAGTATGGGGTGTCCGCCACCTTCAGTGTAGCTGACTTAAGCCCATACTATGATGAAGATGAGGAGATACCGAGTTTGAGGTCAAACTCAAATCAAGTCGGGGAGAATGATGGGGCCCATCAAGACCAAGTCTTAAAGGAGCAACCAGCTAGCCCACACACCCATTCAAGCCCCAAGGAAGTCCAAAACATCCATGCCTTGGTCAAAAACACATTGGAGCATTCGGACAGAACGTGGGCAGATTCGACCAGAAATTGGCCCGGTTTTGTGCACCTTTTGGGACTTGAAGGTGAAGGAATGATTGACTGCTTTGCCCCCTCACTTTAAGTTTAAGACGTTACGAATCCAATAAAACAAGTTGCAAAGTGATGTATGTCTCAAGGGAAGAAGCAACCCAAGCTAACACACATCAAAAGACAACCAAAACTCAAAGATATATTTAGGACAAGGGGTGGCACGGTTGTGTCTATGTGCACAGGTAGGCCATGCCAATTTGCTCCTGGTCGTACCTTGAAATGTCTAGCTTTGCACGGTTTGAAGTGTTTTGAAGTGGGGATGGTTGCTAAACCTTGTGGTGAATACTAGGCCCTGGGAATGGATGTAAATGAGGGTAGAAGAAGTGGGAGAATAAGGGGATATGAAGGAATTGCTAAGTAAAAGAGATTAACTTCAATAATCAAGCTAATAACCTCACTTAGAATCCAAATATCACAAGCTAGGATAGGATAGACTAAACTCAAAGAATGGATACAGAAACACCACCAATCTTGAGTCTACGGGCCTTAATCATGATTAAGATACAAAATCACCACTTAATCATGGTTAAGAATCACTTGGACACCACCTTAATTGGCCTAATTAAGGATAAGCAAGTAAGAGTTTGAAAGAGAGAAAGTAAATGCTCTCAAAATGATTTTATCATTCAAATGGAGTTATCCCCTTGCCATGGCCGTGGGGGAGCTTTAATTAGGCAGTAAAATGGCCAAGCTAGCGAGCAAGCACACGCCTCCCCTTTGCCTTACTAGTGAGGAAAGGTGTTAAGAACTAATTACATCAGGTTTAGCGCTAATCTAGATACAAGCATGCTTAACTAAAATATTACATCCAAATCATGAAGTAAAACAATGTCTAAGCTGATTATACATCACTTAACTTTCACTTAAGTCTAATACAACCAGCAAATGACGCAAGAGAGCATGTGCACAGCCGAAAAGTGAAGTCCTCTTTATGGCTAGCCAATAGGAGAAGAGAGATAAGACATTTGCTTCCTCACTCTCATTGGTTGAACTTTCCAAGGGGCCAGCCACTCCTAGAGAGCCTTGGGACGTGTGCCAAGCTTTGGAAGGCGTGCCAATCTACTTGCTAGTGAAGGAGCCAACTGGTTTGATGAGAAGAAAACTGGTTCAACCAAACCGGGTTCAAGCATGTTGTTGGCCGATTTTTAGCCATAAATTAAACGTAGCAAAAGTGATCATGATTTGGGTTTTAAGCATGCGGGGGGTAACTTTAGGATATGTATAATCCCCCCCCCCCCAACCAAGAAATCAAGGTTATAATGTGTTTAGGTGGGGTAATCAAACTCACACATTAAACCGTGCAAATTGGGAACCAATCTGGCCGATTTGAGAAAACTCCTTGATCTTCCATCCTCTTGTGTGTGTGATTTGAAATCAATGGTTGGAATTGATTGTACACTTCTTGAGGATTCCAAAAATGCAAAAATTCATGACTTAAGCCACAATGTAGCTTAAGTAATGACATGAACAAAACCGGGTAAATTCTATTTTGCTAGCCCGTGTGAACTTCCTTGAACTTCTTGAACATTTTGAATCAATACTTGCATTTTGGAGCTTGAATTGGACCTTGAACGAGTTGTTGGACCTTCTTCCTTGTCAATGGTGGTGGGGACTCCGTCATCCTCCGCTTGTTAAGAAGATTTGTTCCTCAAATCAGCAAGGTCATCATCGTCATGGTAGGCTTGCGCGCAAATCAGCTACATTGAATGTGGCAGAAACTCCATAGTCACCTGGCAAATCAAGTTTGTAAGCATTGTCATTAATACGTTCAAGTACCTCAAATGGACCATCAGCTCGTGGCATTAGCTTGTTCTTCCTCTTGGATGGAAACCTTTCTTTCCTAAGATGAATCCATACAAGATCTCCTAGTTGAAATACTAGTTGCTTCTTGTTCTTCTTGGCGTGAGCTTGATGTGCTTCATTATTCTTCTCAATCTTGCTCCTTACCAACTCATGAACCTTCTTGATTTGTTCTACCCTTGCTGCTGCATCTAGATGTGGCTTCTGATCAAAAGACCGTGGAATAAGATCAAGTGGACTAAGGGGATCAATTCCATAAACCACCTTAAATGGGAAAAGACCAATAGCCTTGCTTGGTGTCCTGTTATAAGCAAACTCTGCATGGGGTAAAAGCAAATTCAAAGCATTGGCATGAGGTTTAATCAAAGCTCTTAGGAGAGTTCCTAAGGTTTTATTAGTAACCTTAGTTTGCCCATTAGTTTGTGGATGACAAGTAATACTATATTTCAGCTTAGTACCTAGACTTTTCCAATAAGTAATCCGAAAATGACTAAAAAACTTGGTATTCCTATCAGAAACAATAGACCTAGGAATACCATGTAGCCTTGTCACTTCTTTGAAATACAACTCAGCAATATGTCATCATTAGTCTTGTTGCATGGAATGAAATGAGACATCTTAGAAAACCTATCAACCACAACAAAGATAGAATCCTTGTTTCTTTGGGTTTTAGGAAGTCCAAGAATGAAGTCCATACTTACATCAACCCATAGAGAAATGGGAATAGGCAATGGCATGTATAAACCTTGAGGTAGTGAATGACTCTTTGCAACTTGACATGTTCTACACCTCTTTAGGATATCCTGTACATCACGTTCCATAACTGGCCAATAGTAATGCTCCCTTAGCATGATAACAATCTTGTTTTCTCCATAATGTCTAGCTAGAGATCCTCCATGAACTTCTCTGATTAGCAACTCTCTTGTACTACACTTTGGAACACATTGCCGAGTACCTTTGAATAGAAAACCTTCCTGGATATGAAAATCTCCTTTGGGGGGTTTAGAGCAAGTAGCATATAATGCCCCAAAGTCTTCATCATTGCCATATAAGACCTGTAGATGCTCGAAACCAAGCACACAAGCATCTAAATGAAATAATAAGAGATACCTCTTAGACAGAGCATCTGCACCTTGATTGAGTTTACCTGACTTGTGCTTGATAGTGAAATGATATGATTGCATAAACTCAACCCACTTGGCATGCCTGGAGTTTAACTTATGCTGGCCGTGTATGTACTTCAATGCTTCATGGTCAGAATGTGACATAAACTCACTTGCAATAAGATAATGATTCCAATGCTTTAAACATCTCACAATGATGGAGATGTCACCACGCCCTTTGATTTAAAAGAATCAAATCAATTTAGCATTACTAATATGCTGGTTAAAGGTTGTATAATTCAACCAAATTTTGTTTTACTTGTTCTATTGTAGGGCATAAGGTTCATTCCAGCACTGACCTGATTTTGTGAGCAATTTTCGACAAGCATCAACATGGTTTAAGTCTGATGTTTTTGCATGGATTTCAAGTTCAAGATGGCATAAGGTTCATTCTAGCACTGACCTGATTTTGTGAGCAATTTTCGACAAGCATCAACATGGTTTAAGTCTGATGTTTTTGCATGGATTTCAAGTTCAAGATGTAAGCTTTCCAACAAGACAAGTTTCATCCAATTTGGAGTTCATTTGGTCGTCCAAATCAGCCAAAAACCAAGAGATGTCAAAACTGCCCAGCAATCCAGAATTAACCCGGTTTTGTTTAAATCATAACTTAAGCTATACTAATGCTTAAGTTACGAATTCAGGTCCAAGCATCAAATTCCAATAATGCACACAAGAGGATGAAGAAGCAAGGTGTTTTTCCAAACCGCTCAGATTAGGCCCTAATCTGCCCGGTAAAATGTTTAAGCCTAATTACCCTACTTAAACATGTCCTAACCTTGATTTCTTTGTTGGAGGGGATTATAGACATCCTAAAGTTACCCCCCATGAATAAAATCACCATCATATCCATTTTTGCTATGCTTGACAAGTTGCCTAAAAACCGGACGAAACTGCCCCTGAACCCGGTTTTGTATAAACCGGTTCTTTTGAAACCTCCAGCCAGATTTCTTCACTCAAATGCAGCTAGGCACGACCATCTATGCTTGGCACACACTTCTAAGCCTTCATTGATTGGTTGCATGGCAAAAGGGAGGTCCAATGGGAGCTAGCTTGGTGGCATTGAGTTGCTTAACTCCTATTGGCCAGCCGTAATGCCTTTGCGGCTGTCCAATGAGGTTGAAGCAGCAAATCTCAGCATGTATTAAGCTTAGTTTAAGTGTGTAATGATGTATTAGTAAGTTAGACATAGTTTTACTTTGTATTTCAATGTATTAGTTTAGGTTAAGAATGTTGTAATCTAGGTTAGTGAAATTCAGGTTGTAATTAGCTCACTAATCCTTTCCTACCTAGGAAGGAAAAGGTGAGGTGTATGTGTGCTTGTATTCTTAGCTTGGCCATCATCTTTTGCTGCTTATTTAAGAGAGCACATGGCCAAGGCAAAATATACAACCTTTTATGAATTGAAGAAAATCAAAGTTGTGAAGCATTGGCTTCCTCTTTTGTGCTTAGGCACTAACCTCAAATACTTAGCTTGCTTATCTTAGTTTAGGCCGAACTAAGTGGTGATCAAGTGAAGTCTTAAGTTTTGGTTAAGTGGTGTTTCTGTATCTTAATCAAGCTTAAGGGCCCTAAACTCAAGGATTGGTGGTGTTTCTGTATCCTTTCCAAGAGTTTAGCTCTATCCTTTGATTGTATTACTCAAGGCTTTCCTAAGAGGATTAAAGTGATTTGCTAGCTTTTGTTTTGAAGTTAGTATTTCTTACTTTGATTCTCCTTTCCATCTTCCACATCCATAGCCCTTGTTCATGTCCATCTCCATGCTTAAGTTCTAGCTAAGAATACTCCCTTTGGGCTTAGCTTGAACCCAAACACATAAACACTTCAAACCGTGAACATTCACTAAGCTAGGTTCGTGTGGGCAGCAAAGTGGCACGGCCACCCCATGCCCCTTGGCACGACCGTGCCACCCTTCAAGCCGTGAGTTTTCATCTTTTGTGTTGTGTTTTTGCTAGTTTGTAGCTTGGGTCCATTTCCACCCTTGGTTATACATCAAATTCACATTAAAGATCATTGTTTTCCCACTTAGAATCACTTGATTCTAAGCACCATTCTCCCTCCACATACTTGATGCCTCACAACCATCATTTTATGTGACCATTTTCCTTGGTTTCCCCTTGATGTTATCTTCCTTTGGTTGCTAAGTTAGTTGTATTCTAGTGAACCCTAGCTTGGTCATCGGCAGGTACATCACACAATAGCATAAAACTCTTTATCATTAGTGGAGTACTTTTTTCTATAATCGCACAACTTCTCACTAAAGAAGGCTAGGGGTTTACCTTCTTGGGTAAGAACTCCACCAATACCTACACCAGAGGCATCACGTTCAACTTCAAAGACTTTACTAAAGCATGGCAATGATAAAACCGGTGCTTGAGTAAGTCTAGTCTTGATCTCCTCAAACGCAGATTGAGCTTTAGGATTCCATATAAAGGATGTACCTTTGATAACTTCAGTCATAGGAGCCATGATAGTGCTGAAACTTCGAATAAATCCCCTGTAGGAAGAAGCTAAACCATGGAATGCTCTAACATCATGAATACTCTTAGGAATAGGCCAAGAACGAATGGCTTCTACCTTACCTTCATCTACCTTTATACCATCTTCAGTCACAATGTAACCAAGAAATGTAACTTATGGAGTAAAGAAAGCACACTTCTTAAGGTTACCAAACAACTTCTCACATTTTAAGACAAGCATAACTTGAGTTAAGTGATCTTGATGTTGATGCTCATTCTTAGAATACACCAAAATATCATCAAAGTAGACTACCACAAACTTGCTAATCTATGGTCTAAACACTTGGTTCATTAACCTCATGAAAGTGCTAGGTGCATTAGAAAGACCAAAAAGGCATTACCAACCATTCATAGGGTCCACCTTTTGTTTTGAAAGTTGTCTTCCAATCATCACCTTCTCTGATTCTGATTTGGTAGTAACCACTTCGAAGATCAATCTTTGAAAACACTTTAGAGTCATGCAACTCATCTAGCATATCTTCAAGTCTTGGTATGGGATACCTGTACTTGATAGTAATCTTGTTAATGGCCCTGCTATCAGCACACATTCTCATTCCACCGTCTTTCTTTGGCACCAAAAGAGCTGGAACGGCACATGGACTCAAAGACTCTCGAATTAAGACCTTTCCCTACAATTCTGTAACTTGTCTTTGAATCTCATGAGTATCCTTTGGATTCATCCTATATGTAGGCTTGTTGGGTAGGATAGAACCAGGAATAAGATCAATCTGGTGTTGAATGTCTCTCTTTGGAGGTGAACCCATGGGGATCTCCTCAGGGAATAAATGACAGAAATTTTCAATGAGTGTTTTGGCAATGGGATGAGTGGGTATCAAATTTTCAGGTTCTTCTTGGATGCTTAGAATCCACTCTCTAAAGGCCTTAAACTCATGCTGAGAAGCCTTTAAAACTGACTCACTCACAGCTAGTAAACAATCACTGTGTTTGGGCTTATTTTGTGGGGGTATTTCGTGGAGTTTGGATGGGGGTAAAGGGGCTAAGGTGATTTTCTTGCCATCCTTGGTAAATGAGTAAGTGTTTAGGCAGCCATTATGGATAACTCTACGGTCATACAACCATGGTCTCCCTAAAAGCGTATGACATACCAAAGAGTGGTTTCGGGAACTAGGGGTGGCAATGGGGCGGGTACGGGGCGGGTTTAGCCGTACCCTCACCCATACCCATTTTTAAAATTAATACCCATATCAATACCCATATCCATCGGGTATTGTAAAGTTATACCCATACCCATACCCATTGGGTATAGCGGGTATGCGGGTTTTATTCAGGTACATATAAACAAAAAAGAATTAAACTCATTTTGTACTCATATTCGATATGAAATACTCAATATGTCACATTAATACTAAGCTTCCGACGACATATCATATCACATCAAATACAACTAAAAATTTGTCAATCAAAACAATAAATTAGCACTTGACAATTGCAGTTTGAAACAAAATATTCTGCCGAAGTTTGGAATACCATATAACTCAAAGCAATTAGCAAAATATTCAATTACAAGTAACAAATTAGAACTTTAAACAAACGGGTATGGGTTTTATATAGGGCGGGTATGAGGCGGGTACGAGCCGGGTATTAATAAAACGGGTATGGGGCGTAATGTAGATATGGTTGAGCTCAAGCGTCAGATTCGAGGGTAAATTTTTTGAACAATAAATTAAAGGTGCTTCCAATGCACTTTATGATGGA
>JACYFF010031959.1:52891600-52956615 GCA_017589665.1 Selenicereus undatus | reverse complement strand
GGTCAATGGTGGGTGTCGAAAGAGGTTGACTTGGATGGTCCCCATCACCTTCATTGTCCCCCATAGGTACATCATCCTGCCCTTGTTGGAGGGAATTTGCCCTCAAATTCACAGGATTATCATCACCAAAATACGGTTTGAGGATGCTTAAAACTCCGAATTCTCCTGGTTGAGACAAGGATTGCTTCTGGTGGTTGTTGGCTTGATTTTGTGGAGCAAATGGGGCTAAGCTGAATTTTCGGCCATCTTTATGGAAAGTGTATGTATTTTGGTATCCATCTGAAGCAAATGTCATGCCTATACAAGTCCAAGAGAACTTAGAACTCCTCCTTAATGCTCACAAGCTACCTCAAAGGGGACTTGGCCCTTGTGCTGAAGTGGAACTTCAATTCCAACCTCATCCTAAACCTTTGGGATGTGTTACTCTTCTATTTTGGGAAGGTCAAGGGGCCTTCTAAAGGGTTTAGTCCATCAAAATGAAGTTAAACCCTCAGAGATAATAAAGAATCCCTAAAATAGCAAGTTGTATGCTAACGGCAAATTAGCCCGGTGTTGTGGAAATTATGCAAGCTTAGAAAGGGTTTAAAGTTCTGCAAACTCACTTTTTTGGAACTTTTTTATGTCAGCTAAAAGGGCATAAAAAGAGTTCTAGGCTAAGGCAATAGGTCATAGGTCAAGTGGAGGCTTTTTCCACATGCTGCAGAATCTACCCTAGCCTGCATATGCTGCACCTTTTGCCCCATATCTCCCCAACGGTAACTCTAAATTACCTTTGATTCTGCCCGGAATCTGTTTTGTGGTTGCGTTGATGACATGGGGTGAGAGAACGGGTTTAACTGACAGCTGGCGATCAACACGTCGTCTTCCTCGTCACTTTATGCTCCTACCTGCGAAAAGGGCCGACCCCGGGATGTAGTCCGGGGAACGCCTCTCCAACGGTCAAGTCAGTTGCCTGATTCCAAAAAGTTTAAATGCTAGTGTCAATTTTCTCACTGTTGTTTTTTCTCCCCTTTTCCCAAGAATGTAGGTCACTATTTATAACCCTCTTTTGGGCAAAAGGGTAAAATGGTAACTTCACTGGAATAGGCGGAATAGGTCGCCGGTCCTAGGGTCACTAGGCCCTAAGAAGGCCTCTAGGGTTACGTCCTGGGCCCCTTGGAGTGTGGGCCTGCAGGTGAGTATAGGCTGACATTCCTCAGGCCTCTTGGCCTGCATGTGGGCCTAATTGATTTAGGCAAACCCCAGAGCCAGGCCCAAAGGGCAACATCTATTTTTTTCCCAAATCACTTAGCCCCTTACATGTTACCTGACCGTTGAGCCTGTCAGACAGTCAGGTGAGATGTGGATGCAGGGGTTTTATCATCCTGACAATTCTGCTCACTAATGTATGATGGAGCGAGATAGGCGCATGATTGCCACCCGTCCCTCAGCCAAGGACTTTGGGGAATTGCACCCGTAGGTTGGACGGTTGCCGAGACTATCGCACATAGATGCGCGCATTACGGGGTGAGAGTTACACATGCACAAAATTGTTGCGCTCTAGTATATAAGGTGACTGTTGGAATGTACTTTCCCACAACCTCTATCGACCTTCATGGCTGTTTCACTCTCTTATAAATACCCCGCTGTTCTCTTGGAGAAGATGGCTGTGAGTGTAATCTTTGAAGAGCAAATAAACCATCTACTTGAGAAGTCATGGCCTTCCCTCTCATCCGCAGCACCAGGGAGATGGCACTTTTCTTGAGAGAAACGCTTGGATGGCATCGAAGGAACGCATCACGGCCCTCTCGCCCCCTCCAAGAGGATTTTTCTGGACTATGCCCGGGCTTCTCCTTATCCGAGGCTGAGATTGCCGCGACGGAGCTTGGACTCCCCGAAATGGTTCAAGCGACCTTCTACGCGATGCTGCTGAACGACGCTGTTGAGCTGGGCGCTACCCATGAGTTCACAGGGGACGAGATGAAGTCTATGCTCATGGATTTAATGTGGTCATCATTCGAGAGGTGGACACATTGTATGGACAATACTTTGAGGGCAGCTCAACAGAATCGTCCGGCTGATGAGATAAAAGTCTCGGATGCTGCCGACGGCCAGGGAAGAGTTTCTGACTTCGGCAGCCCCCCTGCCCCTTCTAGTGATGAGGAGGAAGCTTAACAGTCTTTCTTTTGTACGAATGTGCGCCCTTCAGGACGCTCGTAAGGTGCCTTCATGTAATGAAACCCTCTTCATGTAATGTGCGCCCTTCATGTAACGTAAGGTGCCTTCAAGTCGTGCTTCCAGGCCCCTAGCCACTAGAGGGACTAAGACCGTAGCGACCGGCCGTAAGGCCGTGCTCATGGGCCCTTAGCCCTTAAAGGGACTGAGAGCGTAGCGACCGACACTTTGGCCGTGCTCAGGGGCCCTTAGCCCCTAGAGGGACTAAGCCATAGCGACCGACCATAAGGCCGTGCCCGGAGGTGCCTAGCCCAAGGAAGGACAAGGACATAGCGGCCGACACTTGGGCCGTGATCAGGGGTGCAAAGCCCCTGGAGGGACTAAGGCAGTAGTGACCGGCATGTAGGCCGTGCTCAGGGGCGCCTAGCCTCAGGAGGACCAGGCCGCAGCGACCGGCACTTAGGCCGTGCTCGGGGCCCTTAGCCCCTGGATGGACTAAGAGCACAGCGGCCGACCATAAGGCCGTGCTCAGGGGAGCCCAGCCCCCAGAGGAGCAAAGGGGGTAGTGACTGGCCCTGGTGCCGTGCTCGATGACACCTATTCCTCTTAGGGGCCAAGGCCGTAGCGACCGGCACTTAGGCCGTGCTCGGGGCCCTTAGCCCCTGCAGGGACTAAGAGCGTAGCGGCTGACCGTAAAGCCGTGCTCGGGAGCGCCCAACCCTAGGAGGACCAGGCCGCAGCGACTGGCACTTAGGCCGCGTTTAGGGCCCTTAGCCCCTGGAGGGACTAAGAGCGTAGCGACCGGCCGTAAGGCCGTGCTCATAGGCCCTTAGCCCCTGGAGGAACTAAGGCAGTAGCGACCGGCATGTAGGCCGTGCTCAGGGGCGCCTAGCCTCAGGAGGACCAGGCCACAGCGACCGGTACTTAGGCCGTGCTCGGGGCCCTTAGCCCCATGATGGAATAAGAGTGTAGCGGCCGGCCATAAGGTCGTGCTCAGGGGAGCCCAGCCAGCAGAGGAGCAAAGGGCGTAGCAACCGGCCCTGGTGCCGCACTCGATGACACCTATTCCTCGGAGGGGCCAAGGCTGTAGCGACCGGCACTTAGGCCGTGCTCAGGGCCCTTAGCCCTCGGATGGACTAAGAGCGTAGCGGCCGGCCGTAAGGCCGTACTCGGGAGGCGCCTAGCCCCAGAAATAATTAAGGGCGTTGAGGGGCTTCTTGAAGCCCAATGCCTGGCTAGTTTAATTTTCCAATTCATTGGCGACGTGGCCGATCCTGGAGGCCACGTGGCACTCATTTTGGGGAGGCGTGATTGTCGAGGCGCGTCAGGGCATGCGAACCGCCTCTTGGCTCTATATAAGGATGAGCTCCCTACCGTCTTGATCATTCGTGCCATCCCTTTGCTACCCTTTAGAGAGAGAACGAGATTCTAGAGAGAGAGGCTCTGACATCCTTCTTTCTCTTCCTTCCCAGGTTGCCTAGCTGCTTCCTCCCAAATTTCTGCTTCCTCGACATTCACAGGTACACGCTCGCCCCTTTCGCCGCATTCTTTGTATGTTATGTCATCTCGTTCATCTAGTAGGGCGTCTCCGAGGAGTAGGTTGGCCCCCTTATGGAGGGCCGGCATCTGCAACTCCCTAACCTCCCGGCTCTTATTGATGGCCGTATGGTGGTTGGACTCCCCCGAAAGAATAAGCCAAGGGAGCCGAAAAAGGTTCCTTATGTCGTACCCATTTTTGAACCGAGCACGCCCTCGTGGTCCAGCTGCGAGTATTTCTCTACCCCCAGTATTCTGAGTCCTTTGGTGACTGTGACGTATCCTTGGGAGGTACCCATTTCTAATTTTGTGCCCAACTTCCAGGTCCGCGGCATGGCGAAGACGAAGTCAACTCCTCGCATCCGGACTCCAGACGAGCTACTGGCCGAGGGCTCGATAGGTAATGTTTGTTCAGCTCTTCCTCAGTCCAATGTGGAGGCCCAGGTTTCCTCCTCCAGTTCTAGCACGTCTTCTCGGCCCGACTCATCTAGTGCGGCCTCGGAGTGCCGATCATCATCCGAGGAAGCGTCGACGAGCTCCTCTTTCTAGTCATCAGGTCCGGGCGGTTCGGGGCGCTCCCGGAGAGGCCGTGTGCTGCCCATAACCGAGATCGTGGCCGAGGGGCTGGAGTTTCCCGGGGCTCCTAACCGTTCGGACCTGCAGGATGGACCGGGAAGTCACTTCCCCGACCCGAGGGTGATTTCCAAACTCAAGAAATCGACGCTCGACAAGCAGTACCTCCTGCCGGCCAAGTACTCGTTTGTAATGCCCGAGCCGGACGATACAGTGAATGAGCCGCCAGCCAATTGTATAGCGGTGTATAGAGCGACCCTAGACTATGGCCTACGGTTTCCACTACATCCGGTGATCAAGGAGATTGTTAATAAGTATGAGTTAGCGCCCGCTCAAATTGTGCAGACGTCTTGGCATAACATCTGCTCATTTGTGGCCACATGTGAACTGCGTGGTCTAACCTACTCGGCACGCGCGTTCAATATGCTGCACACGGTCCAAAGGGCCCCTAAAGAGACCGGGGACTTCAGATGGTACTGTTTCAACAACCAACCGGGCTATATGACAGCCATCGAGAAGAAATCCAAAGTGAGATATTCGAAATACGACTTCTTGTTCATGCACCGGGCATCGGGCTGGGGCGACGTCCCCAACTGGAATGAAGGAAAACCGGTTTAAAATCCATTTGCGGAGCCCACGGCCGAGGAGCGACAAACCGCTCGTTACTTCATGTTCTACATCCGTGAAGATGATCGCCCTCGGCCCATCCCAAGATTTATGAGCCAGGCGATTGAGGCCGTGAGGGGTCCAGAGAAGAGGAGGACCAAGTCTAGTGATCAAAAGCCGTTGAACTGGCTGCCGAAAATAAAATTTTTTGCTAATGACTTCTTTCTTGCCGCGGTCGGCGTTCTGATCCTTAAAAATTTTACAAAGGGTACTCAGTTGTTCCGGCGTTTTTAAATTACACGTTTTGTGCTGACCTGACCTATTCAACTTCGTGCAGATCAAGCGAGGGTCAAACTGATAGTCTTCGAGACCGGGGATGCGATAGCCGAGCAGGTGGCCGCTGCCGTTGAGCGTAGAAGGGAGGAGGAGAGGCAACTTGCCGTCGTCCAGCAGGCTAGGAAGGTACGATACTTGACCCCCTTTGTTGGTTGCGATCATGTTCATGGGAGATAACTTTTGCTTTTGCAGGCGCCTTCCCTTGGACCCTACGGGAGGAGGCCTGCCGTGAGTTTGCCTCCGCCGCGTAAGAAGCCGAGAACCGAGGAGGTGACTAGGGAAATTGGTAATGAAGTCACTACTCAGTCGGCAAGCCGGTCTTCTGGGGAGCGAGCTGCTGCCGAGCAGAGACGCTGCAGCCCTCCTCGAGGCACCGGCACTTCTGCTGCGGCTCCAACCGGCGCTACTCCTCCGTCTTCTCGTCCCTAAGGCAGCTTCATCAAGGCCGACCCCAGCATCCGCCTTGCCCTTGTTCAAGACATTGTTAAATCATGGGATCTGTCGGCTCCTGGTGTCTCGGATCCGCCTCCTGTATCCGGGGAGGAGATTGGCATGGCCGAGGCTTTTGCCCGAGGCGTCAAGGCCATGGCCGAATGCCGACGCTTAGAGGGGATGGTATCTCGGTATCAACGGCGCTGTGAACGGCTTCAATCGGACCTCGCGGCCTGCGAGGCTGTAAAAAAGGAGGTGCAGCAGAAGCTGGAACAGGCTGTAGCTGAGAGGACCAAAGCACAGGAGCTGGGCTACCAGCAGGGCCATTTCGATACCTTGGCTTATCTCCATAAGGTCTTGCTAACTCTTGCGGGGGAATTTGGCGATGACCGTTACTTTGAGGCTTATCTGAAATATGTTGATGAGCGCGAGCGGGCCGTTGCAGAGGGCCGCGATCCGGATGAAGTGGAGTTCGTCCCTCCTTCTGAGGGCGAGGCTGCTGATGAGACCACCCATCCTCTAGAGGTAGTCGGCCTGTCTGAAGAGGAGCCGATAGACGAGAACGAGCCTGATGTATAGCCTGCGTCCCTTGGTTTATATTTTGCCTCTTTTTGGGTTTGAATTACCTTTGTACTGGCTTGTAAACAGCGTTTGTTTTTAATGAAAAGGATATGCCTCCTTGGCCTTGGCCTTTTGTTTGTGTATGTCTCGTTTTTGACCTACTCACATGGGGGTGGCCCTTAGCAAAAGGACAAGGCGTGCGATCAGGGTTTGTAGCAGTTGTTAATCATTAGGAAATGCTTCATGGACCAAGGTCGCAGCGGCCCGGAGCGACCAACACTCTGGCCGTGCTCAGGGGCGAAGCCGTAGTGACCAGTCACTTAGGCCGTGCTCAGGGGCCCTTTGCCCCTAGAGGGACTAAGTGCGTCGCGACCGGCCGTAAGGCCGTGCTCATGGGCCCTTAGCCCCCAGAGGGACTAAGAGCGTAGCGACCCGCCGTAAAGCCGTGCTCATAGGCCCTTTGCCCCAAGAGGGACTCAGAGCGTAGCAACCGGCACTTTGGCCGTACTCAGGGGCCCTTAGCCCCTAGAGGGACTAAGAGCGTAGCGACCGACCGTAAGGTCGTGCTCTTAGGCCCTTAGCCCCTAGAGGGATTGAGAGCGTACCGACCGACCGTAAGGCCGTGCTCATGGGCCCTTAGCCCCTAGAGGGACTGATAGCGTAGCGACCGGCCGTAAGGCCGTGCTCATGAGCCCTTAGCCCCTAGAGGGACTAAGAGCGTAGCGACCGGCCGTAAGGCTGTGCTCATGGGCCCTTAGCCCCTAGAGGGACTAAGAGCGTAGCAACAAGCCATAAGTAGACCTGACAAATGGGTCATTCGGTTCGGGTACGGGTCGGGTCAAGTTCGGGTTGGGTCATGTTCGGGTTAAATGACATTTCGGGTCGTTTCGGTTTGGGTCGGGTATAGTTCGGGTCGGGTCGATTTCGAGTAAACCAATTTTTAGCCAAATATGCTCGTCATGCCAAAACAAGCAACTTTTTAGAAAATTTCGGGTCGGGTATGTTTCGGTTCGTGTCAATTCGGGTTTCGGGTCCACTTTCGGGTGAGCATATTTCGGGTGTCGGGTCGGGTATGGGTCCGGGTCGTTCGGTTCGGGTTTCGGGTCTCGGGTCAGTTTTTCCAGGTCTAGCCATAAGGCCGCGCTCATGGGCCTTTTGCCCCCAGAAGGACTAAGAGCGTAGCGACCGACCGTAAGGCTGCGCTCATGGGCCCTTTGCCCCTAGAGGGACTAAGAGGGTAGCGACCGGCACTTGGGCCGTGCTTAGGGGCCCTTAGCCCCTAGAGAGACTGAGAGCGTAGCGACCGACCGTAAGGCCATGCTCATGGGCCCTTAGCCCATAGAGGGACTAAGAGCGTAGCGACCGACCGTAAGGTCGTGCTCATGGGCCCTTAGCCCCCATAGGGACTAAGAGCTTAGCGACCGGCCGTAAGGCCGTGCTTATGAGCCCATTGCCCCCAGAGGGACGAAGAGCGTAGCGACCGGCACTTTGGCCGTGCTCAGGGGCGCTTAGCCCCTAGAGGGACTAAAAGCGTAGCGACCGGTCGTAAGGTCGTGCGCATGGGCCCTTAGCCCCTAGAGGGACTAAGAGCGTAGCGACCGGCCGTAAGGCCGTGCTCATGACACCGGATGCAAAGGTAACAACAAGAATATTCATTTCTCAAGGAGCACAAATGTGAGCAATTACAACTTAAACATGATATTTCTTTAAATTGCTGCTATGCCATGCCCGGGGAACAAGGGTGTCGTGAAGGGTGTCCAGCCGAAATGTGCCGGGGCGAATTTACGAGACGACCTTGTAGGGCCCTTCCCAATTGGCTGTCAGTTTGCCGTGCTCCGTTGCACGGGCAACACTCTCCGTGCGCCAGAGTACCAAATCCGCGACGCGAATAGGTGACATCCTGACGGTACGATTGTGTAATCATGCTATTCGGAGTTTATAGAGGGCCTCCTGGAGCAAGGAGTCGCTGCGGATGGAGGGGAGGAGGTCCAGAGCCTCTCGTAGTGCTGCATTGTTTGCTGCTTCTTGAAAAGTGGTGAGCCGGTGGGTATGAAGGGCTACTTCCACAGGAAGGACGGCTTCAGAGCCATATGTGAGCATAATGGGGTTTCTCCCATGGCTGTCTTCTCGGTGGTGCGAAGGTTCCACAGGACGCCGTGCAGCTCGTCTACCCAGTTACCCTTGGCATCATCGAGTTTTTTCTGTATACCATGGAGGATGGATTTATTAGCTGCCTCTGCTTGACCATTGGTCTGGGGATGCGCCACGGTCGTGAAGCGAGCCTGACACCCCAAGCTATTGAGATAATCAGTGAGCTTACTGGTATCGAATTGTCGACCGCTGTCGAAGATCATTGTGCGGGGGATGCTGAATCTAGTGATAATATTTCGCCAGATAAACTTTCGCACTTATGCAGTGGTTACAGAGGTGACGGCCTCCGCCTCGATCCACTTAGTGAAGTATTCTGCAGCCACAAAGAGATATTTGCGCTGGCCCGTGGCCCTGGGAAAGGGTCCAAGGATGTCCATGCCCCATGTGGCGAACGGTAGTGGGCTGACGATCGGTGTCATGAGAGTGGAGGGGACTCGTTGGACGGGCGCGAACCGTTGACATTTGTCACAAGTCCGGACTAGCGTCATTGCATCTTCCCGTAAGTTGGGCCAGTAGTAGCCGGTGCGGAGGGCCGTCATGGGGAGCGCCCGCCCACCGAGGTCTGAGCTACAAACGCCCTGACGTAACTCCTCCAGAATCTGCTTTCCCTCCGCTGGGGGTACGCACCGCAGAAGAGGCCGGGCAAAGGAGTGCTTGTAGAGAATTCCTTCGTACAATACGAACAAATTTGACCGCCTCCTGATCTTCTCTGCTTCTTTGGTATCTGTGGGTAACGTGCCATCAACGAGATATGCACGAATAGGCTCCATCCACGTGGGACTCCGGTCCAGCCACGCCACCTCATGCAAGTCGATGCTCCTACCCGTCAGAGTTTCCTACTGAATGTTCTTTGGCTGGCTGTCATCAGAAGAGCTCGCTAGCTTGGACAGGGCATCTGCCTGCTGGTTCTCTGAGTGGGGGATGTGCGTTATGGAAAAGTGCCTGAGCAGCTTGGTGGCCTCACGAACCCTCCTGATGTATGCGGCCATAACCTCGTCCTTTGCTTCGTAAACCCCATTGAGCTGACTAACGATGAGTTGCGAGTCAGAGAACGCCTGGACGTGATCAGCCCCTGCGGTGTGACAAAGTTCTATTCCCGCAATGAGGGCCTCATATTCGGCCTCGTTATTGGATGCCTTGAACATAAACTTGAGGGCGTGCTCGTGGCGTGCTCCAGAGGGGCTTTCCACAATGAGACCGGCCCCACTACCATCCTTAGTGGACGAGTCGTCTACGTACAAGTTCCATGGGCGCGGTTGGGGGGCTTCCTCCACAAGTGCCTTACACTCGGCGAAGAAGTCAGCCAATGCCTGCGCCTTAATAGCTCGCTGTGGCTCGAAGGCTAGGTCGTAACGCGAGAGCTCCATAGCCCATTTCAAGAGGCGGCCTGAGGCATCCAACCTCTGAAGGACGCTTCTGAGGGGCTGGTCGGTTAGGATCAAGATTTTATAGGCATCGAAGTAAGGCCGCAGCTTCCGACTGGCCATTACTAAGGCATAGGCGAACTTTTCAATGAGGGGATAGTTCATTTCTGCGCCGGCTAAGGCGTGACTTACATAATACACCGGTACCTGCTCCCGTGCTCGCTCGGCCACAAGGACCGCGTTGACCGCATGTTCCGACACGACCAAATACAAAATCAACACCTTTCCCTCCACGGGACTAGCGATCTGTGGTAGTCGAGCTAAGTACGATTTTAGCGCTTGAAAGGCCTCGTCGGCCTTCTCATCCCATTGGAAATTGTCCCGCCGGCGTAGAACACGGAAGAAAGGCTGGCACCTGTCGGCTGAGCGAGACATGAAACGTCCGATGGCAGCTACACCACCTGTCAGGCACTGAACTTCCCCTATGGTTCTGGGGGGTTGCATGTCCAGAACGGCCTGAACCTTGTGGAGCGTGTGGTGATGGGCCGGAATGTAGATTGCTTGAGTTTAGTTGCAAATTTCCACTTTGATGGAGGATATGACTTGATATAAAGGCTAAGCCACCAACTAAGCCTAAGGATCCACCAAGAATTGCATAAAGGCAATGCCACCAACAACTCTATAGAGGATTCCAGTCAAGACTCACCACCTTTGCAAAAGGATAAAGAGAACTTAAGATTTTTGAGAGAGAATGAAAGCATAAGCTTCTTTGCATGAATATTCAACAACCTCTTCTACATACTAAGGCTTCCCCTTATATAGGAGAGCTTCACAAGGCTTCAAATGCAGCAAAACAAAGGCCTTGGTCGACCATAAAGCAAAGTAGGGAACCAAAAAGCACCAAACAAAAGTGAAAAGTGCTTTTTACTTTATGTCAGCACTTTTCAGTTTACATAGGTCAACTTTGAAAGGCTATATCTCCTAGGTTTGTTGTACAAATGAGCTGCAAAAGTACCTGTTGGAAAGATCTAGAAGTAATCGTTCCAGAGCCTCCTCTTGCAGGCAATTTGGATCACTCGTTTGGGAGATATCATGCAAAACGTGCAGACATATCAGGCTGGGGCAGATTCTGCTACTTGTGGAAAAAGCCTCCTCTTGACCTATGCCCTAATGCCTTCACCTAGAACTCTCTTTATGTCCTTTTAGATGACATATGAAGGTTCCTAGAAAGTGGATTTGCAGCAAGTTAAACCCATTCTAAGCTTGGTTAATTAAGCTCACAAAACCGGGTAACTTTGCCGTGAAAATACAACTTGCTGTTTTGGCTTCTTTTATTATTTCCGAGGGTTTGACTTCATGTTTGATGGACCAAACCCTTTAGAAGGCCTCTTGACCTTCCCAAAATAGGCATGGCGTGCATCCCAATGATTCGGGATGTGGTTGGAATTGGAGTTCCAAAACCGCACACGGGCCAAGTTCCCGTTGATGGAGCTCATGAGCATTAGGGAGGATTTGAGAGCTCTCTTGGACTTGTATGGACATGGCATCCACTTCATCCTCCCCTTCTTGAATGTGATTTGCCCTCAAATCATCACCTTGTTCTTCATCCTCAAGATAGGGTGTGAGATCACCCACATTGAATGTAGAGGATGTATTCATGCCTCCGGGCAATTCAAGTTTGTAGGCATTATCATTGACCACTTCAAGGACCTTGAAAGGACCATCAATCCATGGCATGAGCTTGTTCTTCCTTGAGCCATTGTATTTCCCACTAAAGTAATCAATAGGGTGTTGGTCTTGTGGGAAAACAACTTGGTATGGTGATAGGAGGGGGCCAAAATTTGGGTGTAAGGGAGTCACTTCCTCACTCTTATTGCTTTCAAGCATTAACAAGGCTAGGAGTTGCTTGCCTCTGCTTAAAGCTCTCTCAACCCGTGTTTCACTCATCATGAGAAAGTCTCTCTTTTTCTCACTTCCCACCCCGGGTTTAGATTTGTGGACTTGGTTTGGAGGTAATGGGTTTAACACTATCTTTTCCTTATCAATGACCAAAGAGTAAGTGTTCTTGAGCCCATCATGCATGACAAGCCTATCAAATTGCCAAGGTCGTCCCAAAAGAACATGACAAGCACTCATAGGTACCACATCACAAAGGACATCATCCTTATACTTCTTCCCAATTGAAAAGGAGATAAGGGCTTGTTTGGATACCTTAATGTTGCCGCCATCATTGATCCACTTCAAAGAATAAGGCTTGGGATGAGGAATAGTAGGAATGCCAAGCTTCTCAATAAGAATAGTGGAGGCCACATTGGTGCAACTCCCTCCATCAATGATCAAGTTGCACACCTTGTCTTGGATGGTACACCGGGAGAGAAAGAGCATTTCTCTTTGAGCCTTGTCAAAAGGAGTGTCTTGGGTATGTAAAACCCTCTTTAAGACAAGTAGATCACCTTCATCGGCATCAAGATGAGTTTCACCTTCCATGGGATCCGAATTTACCCCATCAGCTTCATCTTGCACTCCCATCATTAGGGCATCAACTTCTTCAACTTCTTGCATGGTCATAACCCTTCGATTGGGGCAATCATATTGGAAATGACCATAACCTTGACATTTAAAGCACTTCTTACCTTCAAGTTTCTTAGGCAATTCTTTTGGAGAAGGAAGAGCCACGGCCTTGCCCTTGTCAACCCATGAAGTACCTTCGGGTTTAGGAGGAAAGAAAGGCTTGAATTGAGGGAATGAACTTACTTGCTCCCTTGGCTTGGTGAAGATCTTCTTTTCCTTCTTTCTCTTCTCAACTTTGAGAGCTAGCTTGAAGACATCATCCAAGGTGAAATAGGTTTGAAGTTCCACCTTTCTTGCAATAAGGGGGTCTAACCCATTGAGAAACCTAGCCACGGTTTGCTCTTGGGGTTCATGGATGCCTCCTCTCAAAAGGAGTTGCTCAAACTCCCTCATGTACTCACCCACACTCATATTGTTTTGCTTGAGTGAGTAGAGTCGGTTGTATATGTCTTGCTTGTAGCTTTCGGGAAGGAACCTCTTGTTCATGAGAGACTTAAGTTTCTCCCATGAGCTGATCTTTCTCTTGCCTTCTCTAGCCCTTTGCTTCTTGATGTTTTCAAACCACAAGGAGGCATACCTTGTGAGTTTAAGGCTAGCAACCTTGAAGCTCTTTTCATCATCATAGCCCTTGGTTTCAAAGATCCGGTCCATGGCTTGAATCCATTCAAGGAACTCATCGGGATTCAAGTTGCCATTAAAATCCGGAGGTTCTACTTTGATGTCTCTAAAGTAGTCCATAGGAGGTCTCCTACCTCCCCTTCTTGGATTGCTTCTCATGCTTGAGTCACTAGAGAAGCCTTGCTCATTATCACTTGACTCTTGAGCTCTTTGGCCTCCCTAGAGGGCCACAAAGTGGTTGGACATTTGCTCAATTTGCCTACTAATTTGTCTCACACTTTGTTGTAGGCTTTGGATGGCATTATCTCTTCTCATCATATGAGCTTGTTCTAAGCTCATTCCTCTTGGTACTCTTGCCGGTTGGGGAGAGTTGGAGGATGGGTTTTCCTCATTAGATATGGTGGGAAAGTTGGAAAGGAGAAGAGGAGAGGTTAAGGCTCGAAAAGGAGGTGGCACGGGCGTGCTGGGGGGGCACGGTGCAAGAACTAGCTGGGGAAGCGGTGGCACGGTCGTGTAGGGTGGCACGGGGTGGCCGTGCCAATGTTCTGGAGGAGGAGGGGGGTGGCACGGTCGTGCCCCGTGCCACTCTTCGGTCACCTTGCACGGTTTGGGTGAAAGTGGATTTTGAGGGGGGTTTTGGTGGGGGTTTGTGTTTGGCCTTTTTGTGGGGGTTCTTTGCGGGTTAAAGGAGGTATTTTGGGGTAAAGGAAGTGTGGTTAAAGGAGTTTGTGAGTTTGACAAAATGTTTGGTGAAGTGTATTTTTGTGGAGCTCAAACTAGAGAGATGTGTAGATTGGCCCAGATTTTCATAACAACGGTGAATGAAAACTTGGCAAGGATGAAACCAAAGCTAGGAAATGTGATATAAACTCAAGAACACCAACCTGGATTAGCTCTGATACCAACTGGAGCGTGTGGTGATGGGCCGGAATGTAGATTGCTTGAGTTTAGTTGCAAATTTCCACTTTGATGAAGGATATGACTTGATATAAAGGCTAAGCCACCAACCAAGCCTAAGGATCCACCAAGAATTGCATAAAGGCAATGCCACCAACAACTCTATAAAGGATTCCACTCAAGACTCACCACCTTTGCAAAAGGATAAAGAGAACTTAAGATTTTTGAGAGAGAATGAAAGCATAAGCTTCTTTGCATGAATATTCAACAACCTCTTCTACATACTAAGGCTTCCCCTTATATAGGAGAGCTTCACAAGGCTTCAAATGCAGCAAAACAAAGGCCTTGGTCGGCCATAAAGCAAAGTAGGGAACCAAAAAGCAACAAACAAAAGTGAAAAGTGCTTTTTACGTTATGTCAGCACTTTTCAGTTTACATAGGTCAACTTTGAAAGGCTATATCTCCTAGGTTTGTTGTATAAATGAGCTGCAAAAGTACCTGTTGGAAAGATCTAGAAGTAGTCTTTCCAGATCCTCCTCTTGCAGGCAATTTGGATCACTCGTTTGGGAGATATCATGCAAAACGTGCAGACATATCAGGCTGGGGCAGATTCTGCTGCTTGTGGAAAAAGCCTCCTCTTGACCTATGCCCTAATGCCTTCACCTAGAACTCTCTTTATGTCCTTTTAGCTGACATACGAAGGTTCCTTGAAAGTGGATTTGCAGCAAGTTAAACCCATTCTAAGCTTGGTTAATTAAGCTCACAAAACTGGGTAAAAACCGGGTAACTTTGCCGTGAAAATACAACTTTGTATTTTGGCTTCTTTTATTATTTCCGAGGGTTTGACTTCATTTTTGATGGACCAAACCCTTTAGAAGGCCTCTTGACCTTCCCAAAATAGGCGTGGCACGCATCCCAATGATTCAGGATGTGGTTGGAATTGGAGTTCCAAAACCACACACGGGCCAAGTTCCCGTTGATGGAGCTCGTGAGCATTAGGGAGGACTTGAGAGCTCACTTGGACTTGTATGGACATGGCATCCGCTTCAACTTGTCCGGGTTTGCTTCTATGCCGCAATGACTGATCGTGAAGCCAAGAAACTTTCCTGACCGAACCCCAAAGACGCACTTCTTCAGGTTGAGTTTCATATTGAACGCTTGGAGAATCTCGAATGTTTTCCGTAAATCGGCATAGTGGTCGCTCTGGAGTTTGCTCTTGACGATGATGTCGTCCACATATACCTCCATGGTCCGTCCGATTAGCGGTTCGAACAGCTTGTTAACGAGGCGCTGATAAGTGGCCCCTGCATTCTTTAGACCGAAAGGCATAACTTTATAGCAGTGGAGGCCCCGGTCGGCTATGAACGCCGTCTTTTCCTGGTCTTTGGGACACAGGGGTATTTGGTGGTACCCTGAGAAGGCGTCCATGAAGCTGAGCAGGGCGTGTCCGGCCGTAGCGTCCACCAATTTGTCGATCTTTGGCAAAGGGTAACTATCCTTCGGGCAGGCCTTGTTCAAGTCTGTGAAATCCACACACATTCTCCATGCGCCGTTGGGCTTTTTTACTAATACTACATTCGAGACCCATTCTGGTTACTGGCACTCTCGGATAAAGCCGGCCTCCAGCAGCTTCTGGACCTCTGTATTTGCCGCGGTCGCGTGCTCGGGGCCCATGTGGCGCTTCTTCTGAACGACCGGCTTGTGCCTAGGATCGGCATTCAAGCGATGCTCCATTACAGTGGCGGCTATGTCGGGCATCTCACTGGGGCCAAAAGCGAAAATGTCCTTGTATTCTTGCAAGAGGCAGACAAGGGTTTGACGTTCCGGGGCTGCAATGTCGTGCCCAAGGTGTACCATGCACTCTGGTCGTTCTTCCTCCAGGTGTATGTGATCCACCGCGTCTTCAACTTCTGGTCGAAATTGCGGAGGTTCAGGGGAGACTGAGTAGATTACCAAAGTCTCGGGACCCCTTGCAGCAGGACCTTCCTTCGCCCTCTTTGCCGTTACGAGTGGTCCTTTGACCTCGCGATCCCTACGTCATTTGATGAGGGGTTTTATGCTGACCAGGTAACATTCCCGTGCCGTGCGCTAATCCCCCCGGAGCTCTCCTATGGCCCCATCGTCTGTCTCGAACTGCAGCTGAAGGAGGTATGGGGCAAGTACGGCCTTAACCCTGTGGAGCGTGGGCCTTCCGAGGATTACATTGTATGTTGTAGGTACATCGACCACAAGAAAATCGATTTCCAAACTTCTGAAACGAGTCTTGTCTCCGAATCGCATCGGAAGGCGAACGGTTCCAGTAGGATTCACCTCTTGTCCTCCAAACCCCAAAACAGGATTCATTATGGGAACAACCTCGCGCCCTGGGCGGGAATGTTTTTGAAGGCATTCCCACGTTATGATGTCCACGGAGCTGCCAGTGTCTACAAGAATTCGACGCACGACCGCATTTGTGATCTTCATTTCAACCACCAATGGGTCGTTGTGGGGGGCGGCTAGTCGCGGGGCATCCTTACCCCCAAAGACCATGGTGGGTGCCGCGAGGCCGGACCCCTGGTCCAGGGTGAGCACCTGCCGTGCGCCCTTAAGCTGTGCCTTCCATGCCGACCGCGTCAGATCCGTCATGTGGTCGCCCGCGATAGTTGCCACAATTTCTGTTGAGCACTCGTCGTCCCGCGGCTAGGGCGGCTCGGGGTTTTGTTCCTGCCGAAGGAAGTACAACCCCTTCTTTAGAAAGCGATCGATTTGCCCCTTATCAGCGAGCTCATGGAGAGCTTTCTTCAACTCTCTACATTCGGTCATGGTGTGGTCGTTCTGTTCGTGGAATTCACAATATTTCCGCGCGTTCTGCGACTGGGGGGCCATGGTCATAGGAGGCAGTCAGCGTAGCATGGGATGCCCCCGTACCTCCATGAGGATATTCCTGGCATCAGTGGTGAATCGGGCGTCCAGAGTCTCCGCCGGCTGCCTTCAGTCTCGGGGAACGGGGTTCCTTTCACCGCGAGTAAAACCCCTATCCCCCGGAGCCTTTGCCTTCTTGGGGGCATCCGAACCCTCGACGTAGATTTCAGTGGCACGGATGAAGTCCGCAGCTTTTCTCAAGGCTTCAGCTAACGTAGTTTCCTTCTGTTCCGCCAAGGAGAATTTAAAACGTTCGCTCTTGAGGCCGTTCAAAAAAGAGGTGTAGGCTACACCATCTTCCAATTCCGGGATTAGTACCACCTCCTGATGGAACCGTCTGATGAACTCGGCAAGGGACTCTTGCGGCCCCTGCTTGATTTTCGACAGGTGGATGCTAGTTCGCCGCTCTTTGCGACTTGCAATAAACTAACCAACGAATTTATCAGCCAGATCCTGGAAACAGGCTATGCTCCCCTTAGGCAGGCCGTTGAACCAAGATTGCGCTACCCCCTTTAAGGTGGGAGGGAATTAGCGGTAATAAGAAGCATCGTCCACATCTTGGACATACATCTGAGCTTTGTAGACCCCCAAGTGCTCTTCTGGGTCTCCAGTTCCATCGTATAGATCAAGCATTGGCATCTTCACTTTTTCGCATCTTGGGGCGTTTACGATTTCGGGGCAGAAAGGGGTCGAAAAAGAGGGGACGGCTAAGCGAGCTGCCGTTCCCGATACTTTGATGGGAGTACCAAGGTGTCGTTCGACCTCCACCACCGAAGGACTTCTCGTGTTCAGGACGGGCCGTAATCCGCGACGCGGGGAGCGGTCTCTCATGCGGAACTCCTGGTCGCATGCTTCCCTCACCCACGGACTCTGCGCCCGGTCTTGGTTACTGCGACGCTCCGGACTACAGCGACGACCGTATGAGTTATCCTGCCTGAGCCGAGAGGTCTGTTCCTGCTCCTCAAGCCAACCGGATCACCGTGAGTGAGTGGCGTAAGGAGTTGAGGCGGTAGCGGAAGCTACGTTGCGTCCACGCTCGGATCGACAAGCGGCATCCAGTATGGTACGGTCTTGCTGCCGCTCGTCTTGGAGGCGGTTGGTCTTGTATGATCGCATGCCTTCACGGGCGTGGTCATATGAGCGTAGGGATACTGGTTCCTTCCGGCGGGGGGAGTCGGCCCGCTCCGTAAGGTGCCCAAGAGGGTTGGAAGGGTTTCCCGCACCGGTCATCTCCAGAGCCCTCTAGACCTACTCGGTGACTTGTTTCGTGATAGTGTCCGCCATGGTGGACATGAGCCCTTTGAGTGCGTCCACTGTAACGTAAGCTTGAGGTTCTTGCTGCAGGGCCCCCTCTGGACGAGGGCTTGCCCTAGAGCTCTCGCTGGCATCCTTAACTGCGGGTGGCGCAGAAGTGCCCACGGCTGGTGCGTTGTCCCTGCGCGTCCGCGCTCATGTCGCATCGCTGAGTACCATCGCTACCGCTCTCTCCCCACAAACGGCGCCAATCTGATTCTGCTCGGAATCTGTTTTGTGGTTGCGTTGATGACGTGGGGCGAGAGAACGGGTTTATCTGACAGCTGGCGATCAACACGTCATCTTCCTCGTCACTTTATGCTCCTACCTGCAAAAAGGGCCAACCCCGGGATGTAGTCCGGGGAACGCCTCTCCGACGGTCAAGTCAGTTGTCTAATTCAAAAAAGCGTAAATGCTAGTGTCAATTTTCTCACTGTTGTTTTTTCTCCCCTTTTCCCAAGAAAGTAGGTCACTATTTATAAGCCTCTTTTGGGCAAAAGGGTAAAATGGTAACTTCACTGGAATAGGCCGAATAGGTCTCCGGTCTTAGGGTCGCTGGGCCCTAAGAAGGCCTCTAGGGTTACGTCCTGGGCCCCTGGAGTGTGGGCCTGCAGGTGAGTATAGGCTGACATTCCTCAGGCCTCTTGGCCTGCGTGTGGGCCTAATTGATTTAGGCAAACCCCAGAGCCAGGCCCAAAGGGCAACATCTGTATTTTTCCCAAATCAACCTTAAACTTGAACCAAGTGAAAGCCGACATCCTAAGATTTCTAGGAAGGCCTATTTCATCAGATTTGGCTAAGGAACCTAGGAGATATGGCTATTGAAAGTTGACATATGTAAACTTAAAAGTGCTGACAAAAGTAAAAAACACTTCTCAACTTTTGTTTGTTGCTTTTTGGACCCCCTCCCTTGCTTTTTTGTCGCGTGAATGTGTTTTTGCTGCTTTCTTTATCTTGTAAGAGGCTCTCATATATAAGAGAGGCCTTAGGTTGTATGAGGAGGTTGTTGAATGATAATACAAAGAAGCTAAGCTTTCTCTTTCTCTCAAAATCTTGAGTTCTCTTTATCCTTTCTCATGCAAAGCTCAAGGGAAGGAACCACCTAGGCTAACACCAAGCAAGAACTCAACTTAAAAGTAAGGGCATCTCACGGCCTAGGGGTGGCACGGTCGTGCTCTTAGGCACGGGGAGGCCGTGCCCACTTGCTGATTGCAAAAGGCCGAAACTAGTCACTTGCACGGTTGAAAATAACTAAGTGTTTTCAATGGAAGCTAGACCAAAGGAGGTAGTCTTAGCTTTGAATGAACATGGGAATGGATGTAAGAAAGCTTGTAAATGGAATGAAAATGGTAGAGATTAAAAGTTATGGATTACTAACTCAAAATTAAAGCTAGCAAACTCATTTGCTTCTCTTGAATCCGTGGGAAGTAACCAAAGATAGGATAGGCTAAATTGAATGAATGGGTACAGAAACACCACCAAACATGAGTCTAGGGCCCTTAATCTTGATTAAGATACAAAAATCACCACTTAATTAAGGTTAAGACTTGACTTGAACACCACCTTAATTGGCCTAGTTAAGGATAAATAGTAAGGTTTGAAGAGAGAAAACGAAAGAGCTCTCGAATTGATTTCATTTATTAAAAGTGAGTTATGTCTTGTTATGGCCGTGAGCGTCTTTTATGAAACTAGCAAAATTGACCAAGCTAACAAGCACACAAGTAAGCACACGCCTCACCCTTTCCTTACTAGCTAGGAAAGGTATTAAGAACTCAATACAACCGGTTTGTGCTAAACAAATACAAAGCTTGCTTAACTAATCTAAATACATTCAAACCATAGTCTCAAGCAATACTAAAGCTTATTATACATTAATCTTACTCATCATCAAGCTTAAACAATCAAAATGTGGCTGATTTCTCATTGGACAGCCGAAAAGAAAGGATTGCTTTACGGCTAGCCAATAGCGTGCAAGAGACAACTTCCATGGAAGCTTCCTTCTCATTAGTTGAGCTTACCAAGGCAGCAACCTATCCTAGAGGGTCTTGGGTCGTGTGCCATGTCTTGGAAGGTGTACCAATTAGCTTTGCAACTATTAAAACTGGCTGAACCTTTGAAAGAAACTCGGTGCACTAGAACCGGGTTTAAGGCACGTTTTTGGCCAGTTTTGGGACTAAGTTTAAGCTTAACAAAAGTGAGTATGATTTGGTTTTCATCCATGGGGGGTAACTTTGGGATGTCTATAACCCCCCCCCCCCACAAAAAGAAATCATGGATATAGCTTGTGTAAGTAGGGTAATTAGGCTCAAACTTTCAGTCGTGCATAATGGAGCCCAATCTGACCGGTTAGGAAAAACACCTTGATCTCCCATCCTCTTGTGTGCATGATTTGAAATCAATGCTTGGACCTGAAAATTAACATCATGAGGATTCCAAAAATGCAAAAATACTAGACTTAAGCCACAATGTAGCTGAAGAAATGAGGTGCACAAAACCGGGCATTTTTTGGTTGGTTAGCCCGTTTGTGACTGTTTGATCTTCTTGCAAAATGTTAGCCATCTTCTTCAGTTGGGACCTTGTTCTTGGACGTGTTGGACTTGATTCTTCATGGTCAAGGTCTTGGCTAGGTAGGATTTGATCACTCTCTCAAAGGCGGTGAGTCTTGAGTGGAATCCTTTATGGAATTGTGGGTGGCATAGCCTTTAAGCAATTCTTGGTGGATCCTTAGTCTTGATTGGTGGCCAAGCCTTTAAATCAAGTCATATCTTGTTAGAAAGTGGAAATTTGCAACTAAACTCAAGCAAGCTACATCCGGCCCATTAGCACATGCTCTATTTGGTATCAAAGCTAATCCAAGTTGGTGTTCTTGAGTTTATATCACATTTCCTTGCTTTGGGTTTCATCCTTGTCGAGTTTTCCTTCACCCTTGTTATGAAAACCATAGTGAAGCTACACCTCTATCTAGTTTGAACTTCTCATAACAACCTTGACCAAACACCTTCTTAAGCTCACAAACCCTTAAACCACACTTGTTTCCCCCCCCAAAATACCTCCTTTACCACTCAAAGAACCCCCACAAAATTGCCAAACACAAACCCCCACCAAAACCCCCCACAAAAACAACCTTCACCAAAACCGTGCAAAATGGTCGAAGTGTGGCACGACCACACCGTGCGCATGAGCACGACCGTGCCACCACCTCCCTGCTCCAGAAGTTGAGCACAGCCACCCCGTGCCTCCTAGCACGGTCGTGCTGATGTATTCTAGCTTCACTAATGCAAGATTAAGCAAAAGGGAAACAAGAATGCATTTGGGTAGAAGAATGAAAGATGAAAATAAGAACCAAGATAGAACAAGTGGACTAGCAAGGGTGATGTAAACCCACCTTGGTTTGCACACTTGGGCAATCTTCTTCCTTCAACTAAGTTACAGAAATTAATCACCTTCTTAGTTGAATTAAGAAGACCTAGAGACCCACCTGAGGTTGCCAAACACCCAAGATATAACACTAGGAATTTGAAGAGAAATGGAGAGAGTTTACTAAACTCAAAGCTTAATACATGTTCATCAATCCTTCTTTGGCAGCCCAAGGCCTCCCTTTTACAGTGGAGAACCTTTAACAAGCTACAAAAGAGGGAACCAACAAGCTCTTACACCTCTGAAAGCAAAGGGGGACCAAAAAGCAAAAGAACAAAAGCTAAAAAGTACTTTTACTTTCCGTCAGTAACTTTTCAGTGCCCAAGGGTCAACTTCAAATAGCTATAACTCCTAGGTTTCTCACTCAAATTGGCTGCAATAGGTCTTGTTGGGAAGCTCTGGAAGTAATATTTCACGAGCCTCAAGTTGCACACCATTTGGAGTATCCGTTTGGGAGATAGGGGCCAAAAGGTGCAGCACATGCAAATTGGAACAATTTCTGCTGCTTCTAGAAAAAGGCTCCCATTGACTTATTTCCTAAATACCTACCCTAGAAATCTTTATATATGCTTGAACATGACATATAAAGGGTTCCAAAAAGTAATTTTTCAGCCCTTTAAGTCCACCTTAAGCTCCGGTAATTAGGCTTCCAAAACCGGGCAAAATTTGGGGCAAACTGGGCAGCATGTCCTTTGTGTTGTTCATGATGCTTCGGACCATTGCTTGCACTTCTTGGACTTCCTTGATGATGCTGGGCCCTCATGGGATGGAGGGGAAAAGGTTGGAAGGGTTATGAAGATGGACCCCATCATACCCCTTAGGATAAGGCACTTTGAAGTTCAAATAAAACTCTATAAAGTGTCTTTTGTCATGAAATGCAAAAAGTGGAACCGAATGAGAACCTTGTCATGCATGAATTTTCATGGAGCTTACCTCCCATGAGGTTGAGTTGAAAGAATGAAAAAGGCACCCTTGGAAATATACATCACATGCCACCCCTCCCCCAGCCTGATTCCGCACCGTGCCCCCCTAGCACGCCCATGCCTCCTCCTATACGACCCCTAACGTTTCCTCTTCTCCTTTCCCACTTTCACCATGTCTAATGAAGAAGATCCCTCCACTAGTTCTCCCCAACCGGCAAGGGTACCAACGGGTATGCGCCTAGAACAAGCTCATATCATGAGACAGGACAATGCCATTCTAGCCTTGCAACAAAGTGTGAGGCAAATTAGTAGGCAACTTGAGCAAATGACCAACCAATTTATAGCCCTCCAAAGAGGCCAAAGAGCTCAAGAGCCAAGTGATGATGGAGATGAACAAGGCTTCTCTAGTGACTCAAGCATGGGAAGCAATCCAAGAAGGGGAGGTAGAAGACCTCCTATGGATGAGTTTAGGGACATCAAAGTGGAACCCCCGAAGTTCAATGGCAACTTGAATCCCGATGAGTTCCTTGAATTGGTTTAAGCCTTGGACCGAATCTTTGAAGCTAAAGGCTATGATGATGAGAAGAGTTTCAAGATTGCTAGCCTCAAACTCACAAGGTATGCCTCCTTGTGGTTTGAAAATGTCAAGAAGCAAAGGGCTAGAGAAGGAAAAAAGAAGATTAACTCATGGGAAAAGCTTAAGTCTCTTATGAACAAGAGATTTCTCCTCGAAAGCTACAAGCAAGACATCCACAACCAGCTATTCTAACTCAAGCAAAAAAACATGAGTGTGGGCGAATACATGAGGAAGTTTGAGCAACTCCTTTTGAGGGGAGACATCTATGAACCCCAAGAGCAAACCATGGCTAGGTTTCTCAATGGGTTAAGCCCTCTTATTGCAAGAAGGGTGCAACTTCAAACCTATTTCACCTTGGATGATGTCTTCAAGCTAGCTGTCAAAGTTGAGAGGAAAAAGAAGGAAAAGAAGATCTTCACCAAGCCATTTCCAAGGGAGCAAGTAAGTTCAAAGCCCCCATTCAAGCCCTTCTTTCCCCCTAAACCCGAAGGTACCTCACGGGTGGATAAGGGGGCAAGACCGTGGCACTTCCTACACCCAAGGAATTGCCTAAGAAACTTGAAGGCAAGAAGTGCTTTAAATGTCTAGGGTATGGACACTTCCAATATGATTGTCCCAACCGAAGGGTTATGACCATACAAGAAGTTGAGGAAGTAGATGCCCTATTGATGGAAACTCAATATGAAGCTCAAGAGGAAGAATTAGACTCCATGGAAGAAGAGACTCAACTTGAGGCCGATGAAGGTGAGTTACTTGTCTTGAGGTGGGTTTTACACACCCAAGACACTCCTTATGACAAAGCTCAAAGAGACATGATCTTTCACTCCTGGAGCACCATACAAGACAAGGTTTGCAACTTGATTACTGATGGAGGAAGTTACACCAATGTGGCCTCTACCACACTTATTGAGAAGCTTGGCATTCCTACTATTTCACATCCCATGCCTTATTCTCTGAAATGGCTCAATGACGGAGGCGACATTAAGGTATCTAAGCAAGCACTCATCTCTTTTTTGAATTGGTAGAAAGTATAGAGGTAATGTGCATTGTGATGTGGTAGCCATGAGTGCATGCCATATACTCTTGGCTCGGCTTTGGCAATTTGATAGACATGTCTTGCATGATGGGTTCAAGAACACTTACTCTTTGGTCATCGATAAGGAAAAGATAGTCTTAAACCCATTGCCCCCAAACCAAATCCACAAATTAAAACTCGGGGTGGGAAGTGAGAAAAAGGGAGACCTTCTCATGTTGAGTGAAACATGGGTTGAGAGAGCTTTAAGTAAGGGTAAGCAAGTTCTAGCTTTACTCATGCTTGAAAGCAACAAAAGTGAGGAAGTGACTCCTTTACATCCAAAAATCATTCCCCTCATCTCACAATACAAAGCTGTCTTCCCACAAGATCTACCCCCGGCCTCCCTCCAATCCGAGGAATTGAGCATCAAATTAAGCACATTCCCGGTGCCCCACTTCCAAACAAAGCGGCCTATAGATGTAACCCTCTAGAGACCAAAGAGCTTCAAAGGTAAGTCGATGAATTATTGGCTAGAGGTTATATGAAGGAGAGCATGAGTCCTTGCTCGGTGCCGGCTTTATTGGTGCCCAAGAAGGATGGGTCATACCGCATGTGTGTGGATGGTAGGGCCATCAACAACATCACTATCAAATATAGGTACCCCATACCTAGGCTTGATGACATGCTTGATGAACTCCATGGCTCCTCCATCTTTTCCAAAATTGATCTAAGGAGTGGATATCACCGAATCCGCATGAGGGAAGGTGATGAGTGGAAAACGACATTCAAGATAAAGGGTGGGCTTTATGAGTGGCTAGTGATGCCCCTTGGCCTCTCCAATGCCACTAGCACTTTTATGAGATTGATGAATAAGGTCTTGAGGCCCTTTCTTGGGAAATTTGTGGTGGTCTACTTTGATGATATCCTCATTTATTCAAAGAATCAAGAAGATCATCTACATCACTTGGAAGAAGTATTCATGGTTCTAAGAGCTCAAAAGCTCTTTGGCAAGCTAGAAAAATATGAGTTCTTTGCACCCCAAGTCACCTTTTTCGGGTATGTTGTTTCTAGTGATGGCATCTCCATGGAGCAAGGCAAAGTGGAAGCTATCAAGTCATGGCCAACTCCCACCACCATCACCGAAGTTAGGAGTTTCCATGGCTTGACATCTTTTTATAGGAGATTCATCAAGGGGTTTAGCACCCTCACGACTCCCATCACCGAATGCATGAAGAAAGGTTCTTTTGAGTGGACCAAGGCCGCCCAAGGTGCCTTTGAGAAACTCAAATCCATGCTATGTGAGGCCCCGGTGTTAGCCCCTCCCGACTTCAACAAGCTCTTTGAAGTTGATTGTGATGCTAGTGGAGTTGGCATAAGGGTTGTCCTTATGCAAGATCTACGCCCCATTGCCTATTTTAGTGAGAAGCTCAATGGTTCAAGAAAGAATTACTTAACATATGACAAAGAGTTCTATTCATTGGTAAGAGCTCTTGATCATTGGTATCATTACTTAAGGCCAAAACAATTTGTGCTCCATTCGGACCATGAGGCTTTGAAGTATTTGAATGGCCAACACAAACTCATTCCAAGGCAAGCTAAATGGGTTGAGTTCATGCAAAGTTTCTCATTTGTGGCCAAGCATAAGAAGGGGAGTACCAATGTGGTTGCAAATGCTCTTTCAAGGCGGCATTTTCTACTAGCCGTGATGGAAGCAAGGGTCCTTGGCTTCCAATTCATCCGTTATCACTACCAAGAAGATGAGGATTTCAAGCCCTGCCTCAATGATCAAGAGGGCAACAAGCATGGCCCTTATATTCTTCCAGAGGGCTTCTTATTCAAAGGCAACAAGCTATGCATTCCAAAGGGTCCAATCTGAAAGCTTCTTGCCAAGGAAGTTCATGGAGGCAGTCTAGCCGGTCATTTTAGGATCAACAAGACCATTAATATGCTCAAGGAGCATTTTCATTGGCTAAGAATGGGAGGTGATGTTCATGAGGTAATCTCCAAGTGTTCTATTTGTCAAAGAGCCAAGAGTCAATTCCACCAAGGGTTGTACACTCCTTTGCGTATCCCTTATGGCATATGGGAGGATGTGAGCATGCACTTCATAGTTGCTCTTCCAAGGACCCAAAGAGGTAAGGATTCTATTATGGTAGTGGTGGACCGTTTCTAAAAAATGTCTCACTTCATTCCATGTGAGAAGACGGATGATACATCTCACATAGCTCACCTCTACCTCAAAGAAGTTGTTAAGCTTTGTGGCATCCCTAAGAGCATTATGTCGGATCGGGACACAAAGTTTCTTAGCCACTTTTGGAGGTGTTTATGGAGGCCCCTTGCTACTAAGCTCTTGTATAGTACCTCCCACCATCCTCAAACCGATGGCCAAACCGAAGTGACCAACAAGACTCTTACTACTTTGCTTAGAAGTTTGGTGAGTAAAAGCATCAAGGAGTGGGTTCTCAAACTTCCACATGCTGAGTTTGCATACAATCGAACTCCTAGCTTTGCTACTTCCCACTGTCCTTTTGAGTCTTGCTATGGCATCAATCCTCTAACTCCCTTAGAACTCATACCACTTCCACTTGAGTCTAGAGTGAGCTATGAGGCCGAGGAGAGGGCCAAAGAGATGAAGAAGCTTCACCAAGAAATTCGGGCCAAGATTGAGAAGACAAATGAGATGTATAAAGCTAGGGCTAACAAGCACCGCAAAGCCATTACCTTCAAACCCGGGGACTTGGTATGGATATACTTGAGAAAGGAGAGGTTCCCCTCTAGAAGAAAGAACAAGCTCATGACAAGGAGTGATGGTCCATTTAAATTCCTTGAAAGGGTAAATGATAATGCTTACAAGATAGAGCTACCCGAGTACATGGGTATATCCTCTACATTCAATGTGGGTGATCTCACACCCTATCTTGAGGATGAAGAAGAAGGTGATGATTTGAGGGAAAATCACATTCAAGAAGGGGAGGATGAAGCAAATTTCATGCCTATACAAGTCCAAGAGAACTCACAACTCCTCCTTAATGCTCGCAAGCTATATCAAAGGGGACTTGGCCCTTGTGCTGAATTGGAACTTCAATTCCAACCTCATCCTAAACCTTTGGGATGTGTTACTCTTCTGATTTGGGAAGGTCAAGGGGCCTTCTAAAGGGGTTAGTCCATCAAAATGAATTTAAACCCTCGGACATAATAAAGAAGCCCTAAAACAGCAAGTTGTATGCTAACTGCAAATTAGCCCAGTTTTAACCCGATTTTGTGGGCTTAATTATGCAAGCTTAGAATGGGTTTAAAATGCTGCAAACCCACTTTTTTGGAACCTTCTTATGTCAGCTAATAGGGCATTAAAAGATTTCTAGGCTAAGGCAATAGGTCATAGGTCAAGTGGAGCCTTTTTTCACATGCTGCAGAATCTACCATACCCTACATATGCTGCACATTTTGCCCCATATCTCCCACACGGTAGCTCCAAATTGCCGGAAACTTGAACCACATGAAAGATGACTTCCTAAGATTTCTAGGAAGGTCTATTTTATTAGATTTTGCCAAGGAACCTAGGAGATATGGCTATTTAAAGTTGGCATATGTAAACTGAAAAGTGCTGACAAAAGTAAAAAGCACTTTTCAGCTTTTGTTTGTTGCTTTTTGGTCCCCTCCCTTGCTTTTTGGCAGTGTGAATGTGTTTTTGCTCATATATAAGAGATGCCTTAGGATGTATAAGGAGGTTGTTGAATGATAATACAAAGAAGCTAAGCTTTCTCTTTCTCTCAAAATCTTGAGTTCTCTTTATCCTTCTCAAAGGTGGTGATTCTTGAGTGGAATACTTTATGGAATTGTGGGTGGCATAGCCTTTAAGAAATTCTTGGTGGATCCTTAGTCTTGATTGGTGGCCAAGCCTTTAAATCAAGTCATATCTTGTTACAAAGCAGAAATTTACAACTAAACTCAAGCGAGCTACATCCGGCCCATTAGCACACGCTCCACCATCATGTATTACTCTTCAATCATATAGCCAAGGCCTCCACAATATGATATGACAAACATCCATGGGAATGATATCACACCATAGTTCATCTTGATAGTCTTTGCCAATGGAGAAGGACATTAAACAACAGTGTGACACTCATAGGCCTTTACCTTGGTCAAGCCATTGAATAGAGTAGGGTTGGGGGTGTAATTCGGCCTTAAGATTGAGCTTTGTCACCAAGGTAGTAGAAGCCACGTTGGTGCAACTTCCCTCATCCACAATAAGAGAACACACTCGGCCATTGATGGTGCACCTTGTATGGAAGATGTCCCTACATTGTTCCTCACAGTGGGAGCCTTTGTTACCATTCAAAGCCCTTCTAGGCATAAGCAACTCTCCTTCATCCGCTTCCACCACACATTCCTCCTCAATCTCCATTAAATGAACCTCCTTGTCACTCCCTTCCTCCTTTAACTTGGTTTCTTCAAGCTCTTGGCACTCCACCAAGGTGATGACCTTTCTATTAGGACAATCCGAGGCTATATGTCCAAACCTTTGACACTTGAAGCACCTTTTCTTCTCATAAGGGTTGAGGGGTGGTTTTGAGGCATTTGGCTTGGAAATAGGTGGTGTGTTTAGGGGTTTAGGAGTAGGAGTAAAACTTCCATTGTCAAAAGTGTAGCTACCTTGAGAGGGTTTCAAGGGTTCTTTCTTGAATTTGGTTTTCTTTTGGAGTTCAACTTTGTGGGCTAGTGATCAAATTTCATCAAGAGTAGTGTAATGTTGTAACTCCACAACATTCCGTATGGACCCTCGTAAGTATCTCACCATGGTTTGGTTTTCATCCTCCCTAATATCACAAGTCATGACAAGCTTTTCAAATTCACAGGTATACTCCTCCACACTTTTAGATTCTTACCTAAGGTTATAGAGTTTTGTGTAGTTGTCTTGAAGGTAGTGGAGTGGTAGAAATTTGGCTTTGAGTTTTTCCTTCATCTTCCTCCATGATTTAATTTTCCCCTTCCCTTTCCTAGCCCTCTTAGCTAAGACATTACTCCACCAAATAGAAGCATACCTATGAAGCTTTAAGGCTACAAGTTTTACCTTCTTATCATCGGGAATGTCTTTATACTCAAACACTCTTTCCACAGTGTTCATCCACTCAACAAAATCGTCCGGGTTGAGTTGGCCTTGAAACTCTGGAATTTCCACCTTGAAATCCATGGCAAGTGGCTTGCCTCTTCTTGTTCTTCTTGGTCTTCTTTCAAGGTCCTCGTCACTTGTAGCAAATGGGTTGTCTTCGGATTCTTCCTCTACCGATTGACAGTCACTAGAGTGAGAGCTTCGAATCTCCCTTCGGTTGTTCCTCATAGCTTGGTCTAATTGCTTCCTAAGATACCCAAGTTGAGCATCCTTTTTGGCATTTAGCTTCAAGAGTTGCTCAAACTTTTCTTCTAGAGAAGTGCTTGAAGAGATCTTGGTTCTTTTTTAGAGAGGAATTGTATGTTTTGGCACAATTAGGGAGGGGCACGGTCATGCTCAATGGCACGGGCAGGTCGTGCTAATTTGCTGAACTGAAATGGCGAGGGTGGATGTGGGCACGGTTGTGCTTGTTCGCACGGTGTGGCTTTGCCTATTTGCTACCGGGCGTGGGTGCAAGCTACGGATGGTGAAGCTTTGGGCTAGTTTTTGTGTTTGGGTTAATGGTATCTGTTTGGGGTTGTGATGGATAGGTCACCATGCCCTTTGATTTAAAATAATCAAATCAATTTGGCATTACTAATATGCTGGTTAAAGGTTGTATAATTCAACCAAATTTTGTTTTAGTTGTTCTATTGCAGGGCATAAGGCTCATTCCAGCACTGACCTGATTTTGTGAGCAAAATTCAGCAAGCATCAACATGGTTTAAGTCTGATATTTTTGCATGGATTTCAATTTCAAGATGTAAGCTTTCCAACAGCACAAGTTGCATCCAATTTGGAGTTCATTTGGTCATCAAATCAGCCAAAAACAAAGAGATGTCAAAACTGCCCAGCAATCCAGAATTAACCCGATTTTGTTTAGTTCATAACTTAAGATATATTAAGGCTTAAGTCTTGTATTTTTTCATATTTTGGGTCCTTAGTATGTTAGCTACGTGGTCCAAGTGATAAAATCAAGTTATATCAAGTAGAAGATGAAGAACTAGACCATTCTTCCAAACCGCGTAGATTGAACCCGGTTCAGACCAGTCTGGACATTTTGATGTTTTCACTAGGAAAATGAAATCCAAAATGCGTAATTCCACTTGTAGGGGTTAGAAGACTTCCTGAGGTTTCCATCCATATGTGGCAAGCCAGATTATCACCACGTTTGGTATGGGAAACGTGGCCTCCAAAAACAGCCAGAAAACTGCCTAGTAAGCTCAGTTGAAGCATGAGGTGTTTTTCCTTCTCAAGTGGGTTTTCCCAGCTGCATGGCCACTTGACTACATCACACCACGTCCAAGGATGCTAGACACATGCCCATTTGCTGCTAAAGAAGCTTTGAAGTGTGTGAACCAATGAGAAAATGAAGAAGAAAACAACACCTTAATTCTGATTGGCTAACCGTAATGCCTTCTGGGCTGTCCAATGAGAATTCAGCAGCAAAATCAGCTTGTATTAAGCTTAGTTTAGGTGTTAATTGACGTATTAATAAGTTAGACATAGTTTAGATTTATATTTTGATGTATTAGATTAGTTTAGAAAGCTTGTAATCTAGTTTATGTTCTAACCGATTGTAATTAGTGTTAATACCTTTCCTAAGCATGAAGAAAGGTAGTAAGGTGTATTTTACTAGCTAGCAAAGGTCTTTGCTGCTTATTTAAGAAGCCCCATGGCCTAGCTTGCAATACAACCCCTTTTGAAGTGATAAATTCAGTTTTCAAAGCTTGCGTGCTTTCTTCTCTCAAACGCTTACTTGCTTATCCTTAATTAGGCCAATTAAGGTGGTGATCAACTGAGTCTTAAGCAAATGTTAAGTGGTGTTTCTGTATCTTAACACTTTGTTTAAGGGCCCTAAACTTAGCTTGGTGGTGTTTCTGTATCCTAGGCTAAGTTTAGTTCTATCCAATTCAGTGTTTACACTCAAGGTCTACAAGTGAGTTAAAGTGAGTTTGCTAGCTTTAATTTTAAGTTAGTAATTCTTATCTTTGATTCATCTTCCCATTCCACACTTCCACAACCCTTTACAAATCCATTTCCATGCTTAAAACACCTTCAAAAGACCTAGCATCAAGCCAAAATCCCAAACTCCCCAAACCGTGCCCATTTCCTCACCATCATTCTTACAAACCGAAATTTGGCACGGCCAGCCCGTGCTATTAGGCACGACCGTGCCACATAGATTTTGTGGAGTTTGCCATTTTGTGCCTTGTGTTCTTGATGGTTAATAGTTTGGTTGCATCCCCCCTTGTGTTATACACTTTAATACATCACGTTCTCTTTGTTTTATCACTTAGAATCACTTGATTCTAAGCTTTCCATTCTCCCTTCACATACTTGATGCCTCACAACCAACATTTTATGTGACCACTTTCCTTTGTTTTCCCTTGATGTTATCTTCCTTTGATTGATGAGTTAGTTGTATTCTATTGAACTCTGGCTTGGTCATCGACGAGTACATCATATTTGGTATCAGAGCTAAGTCTCATCCTTGGCCTGGTGCATCCCCTTGCTCCCAAAACACAAAATCCAAACACATTCTCCTTACCTCACATCAAGTACTACCATGAGTTTCAGCATGAGTCTTGAAGAAAGATTTGATGAATGTATTAGACAACATGAGTTGATGTTCGGATTCAGCTTAGTCCCTCACAAGAAGACTACCCTTGTTGCAAAGAGCATGCAAAGATGTTCTAAGTGTCAAGGTATTGGTCATTCTACCTCAATCTGCCCCAACAAAGAAGCATACACTTTGGCTCAAGTCTTAGAAGCCAATGAAGAAAAGAATGAGGAAGAAAATGAAGAATCAAATGGTCCCCTACTTGAGGAAACTCAAGAAGAGATCATTAAAGAAGAGGCTAGTGAAGAAGAACATTTGGCTTTGAATGAAGTTCTAAGCCAAGTACAAGATGAACCATGCTTCCCACCACTTGAACAACCTTTTAACAAAGGGAGTTCAAGCTCACCACCACCCCCCCCACCACCTTACCCACGCCACCCCCACCCAAAGTCCAAACACTCTACAAAAATTCTGTCAAACCATTTCAGAACCCTCTCCAAAAGCCCCTAACCTCGTGTTAAGTGACTTTGCAGATTTGGTTCGTAGCATGTTCACCACACCTCCTTCGTGCATCCTTCAAATTCCTAAGGAGAAGAAGAAGAAAGAAGTCTCCAGGACCAAAAGAGACTTATTTTCTTGGCTAATCTTATTCCAACCAGAATTGGATTAAGGAGAGCCCTTACTACTAGCTAGGTTGATTTGAGGACAAATATTTTTTTAACAAAGGGAGGATGATGGATAGGTCACCATGCCCTTTGATTTAAAATAATCAAATCAATTTGGCATTACTAATATGCTGGTTAAAGGTTGTATAATTCAACCAAATTTTGTTTTAGTTGTTCTATTGCAGGGCATAAGGTTCATTCCAGCACTGACATGATTTTGTGACCAAATTCAGCAAGCATCAACATGGTTTATGATGGAAACCTAGCCACTGAAGATCTTGTGCCTGATGATTCAACTCCTCTACGTCCAAGAACAAGATCCCAAGTGAAGAAGATGGCTCAATTATTGCAAGATAGTGAAGCAAGCACAAACGGGTTCACTAGCTTCAAAGTGCCCGATTTTGTGTATCTGATTTCCTAAGCTACGTTGTAGCTTAGCCCTAACGTTTTTCCATTTTTGGAATCCTTTTGATGTTGTTTTTCAGGTACAAAAAGGAGTTTCAAGTCATACCCTCAAAAGGATTGAAGATCAAGGTCATTTTCTAAGTGATTCCATTTTGCCCCGGTTTTGCACGGTTTGCAGTATTCAGTTAATTAACCCACAAAACCCTTTTGTAACCTTCATTTTATTGAGGGGGGGGGATTCTACACATCCTAAAGTTACCCCCCACCTTTAAAATTCAATTCTTGGCCATTTTTGCAACAAGAACAAATTGCACAAAAAAACCGGCCCAAACCGGTTCTTCTAGAACCCGGTTTTGCCAAAACCGGTTCTCCACCCCCTATGGGCGGCCACCCTATCAAACCAAGCTGCAAAGTGCTCTTCCCAAGCTTAGCACACTCCTCAAGCTGCCTTGGAATGAAGAAAATCTAGAAAAGAACAACCAATGGGAGAGAGCTTGGTGTCCCTTGCATGGAGGCTTCCCATTGGCTTGCCGATTTCTTCTCCTACACATTTCGGCTGCCCATGTGCTGAGTTTCTTCAAATCACAGCTTGTATTAGTGTTAAACAATGGCCTAAGTATTGTGTAATCAAGCTAGACAAGGATTAGATGCATAGTTTGATGTATTAGTATTAGTTTAAGCATGATGTAATCTTGTTTAGCCAAACCAATTGTATTACTAGCTAATCATGTACTTAGATTAGTCCTAACACTTTTCCTCACTAGGAAGGAAAGTGATGTGGGCATTTCCTAGCCTAGTATTGTATTTTTCCTCTAGTATGTAAGGCCATTTTGGCCAAGGAAGAAACATAACTCATATTTTCAGCTTGAAACACTTTGAGAAGCTTTGCTTTTCTCTCTCACAAATCCTTACTTGCTTATCCTCAATTAGGCCAATTAAGGTGGTGTCCAAGTGAGTCTTAACCTTGATTAAGTGGTGATTCTGTATTTTAGTCAAGATTAAGGGCCCTGAACTTGAAGGTTGGTGGTGATTCTGTATCCAATCTCAGGTTTAGTTCTATCCTATTCTAGTTTCATCTCTATGATTTGCTTAGTGAAGTAATTAGCATGGATTAGTGCTTAATTATTTCTACTTCACTAATCTTCCACTTCCATTCACTTTCTTACCTCAAATACCAACTTATACATCCCTTTTCAACATTTCCCATTCACCAAAATAACCCAAAACCAAATCAAACCACAAAGGCTTCCAACCGTGCTCTTTTTCTCCCCTCACGGATTTTGTGGACAGCAAAGTGGCACGGTCTGACCGTGCCATAGGGCACGACCGTGCCACCCTTGTCGTGGCCAATTCCTCCCTTTTCCTCTCCCTTTTGATGTGTACTGGCTTGGGTTCTCTATTCCCTTCACATATACATCAGTTTAAGTCTGATATTTTTGCATGGATTTCAAGTTCAAGATGTAAGCTTTCTAACAAGACAAGTTCCATCTAATTTGGATTTCATTTGGTCGTCCAAATCAGCCAAAAACCAAGAGATGTCAAAACTGCCCAGCAATCCAAAATTAACCCGGTTTTGTTTAGTTTATAACTTAATCTATATTAAGGCTTAAGTCTTGTATTTTTTCATATTTTGGGTCCTTAATATGTTAGCTACGTGTTCCAAGTGATAAAATCAAGTTATATCAAGTAGAAGATGAAGAACCAGACCATTCTTCCAAACCGCGCAGATTGAACCCGGTTCAGACCAGTCTGGACATTTTGATGTTTTCACTAGGAAAATGAAATCCAAAATGCGTAATTCCACTTGGAGGGGTTATAAGACTTCCTGAGGTTTCCATCCATATGTGGCAAGCCAGATTATCACCACGTTTGGTATGGGAAACGTGGCCTCCAAAAACAGCCAGAAAACTACCTAGTAAGCTCGGTTGAAGCATGAGGTGTTTTTCCTTCTGAAGTGGGTTTTCCCAGCTGCATGGCCACTTGACTACATCACACCACATCCAAGGCTTCTAGACACATGCTCATTTGCTGCTAAAGAAGCTTTGAAGTGTGTGAACCAATGAGAAAATGAAGAAGAAAACAACACCTTAATTCTGATTGGCTAGCCGTAATGCCTTTTGGGCTGTCCAATGAGAATTCAGCAGCAAAATCAGCTTGTATTAAGCTTAGTTTAGGTGTTAATTGATGTATTAATAAGTTAGACATAGTTTAGATTTATATTTTGATGTATTATATTAGTTTAGAAAGCTTGTAATCTAGTTTATGTTCTAACCGATTGTGATTAGTGTTAATACATTTCCTAAGCATGAAGAAAGGTAGTAAGGTGTATTTTACTATCTAGCAAAGGTCTTGGCTGCTTATTTAAGAAGCCCCACGGCCTAGCTTGCAATACAACCCCTTTTGAAGTGATAAATTCAGTTTTCAAAGCTTGTGTGCTTTCTTCTCTCAAATGCTTACTTGCTTATCCTTAATTAGGCCAATTAAGGTGGTGATCAAGTGAGTCTTAAGCAAATGTTAAGTGGTGTTTCTGTATCTTAACACTTTGTTTAAGGGCCCTAAACTTAGCTTGGTGGTGTTTCTGTATCCTAGCCTAAGTTTAGTTCTATCCAATTCAGTGTTTACACTCAAGGTCTACAAGTGAGTTAAAGTGAGTTTGCTATCTTTAATTTTAAGTTAGTAATTCTTATCTTTGATTCATCTTCCCATTCCACACTTCCATAACCCTTTACAAATCCATTTCCATGCTTAAAACACCTTGAAAAGACCTAGCATCAAGCCAAACTCCCAAACTCCCCAAACCGTGCCCATTTCCTCACCATCATTCTTACAAACCGAAATTTGGCACGGTCAGCCCGTGCCATTAGGCACGACCGTGCCACATAGATTTCGTGGGGTTTGCCATTTTGTGCCTTGTGTTCTTGATGGTTAATAGTTTCGTTGCATCCCCCCTTGTGTTATACACTTTAATACATCACGTTCTCTTTGTTTTATCACTTAGAATCACTTGATTCTAAGCTTTCATTCTCCCTTCACATTCTTGATGCCTCACAACCATCATTTTATGTGACCACTTTCCTTTGTTTTCCCTTGATGTTATCTTCCTTTGATTGCTGAGTTAGTTGTATTCTATTAAACCCTGGCTTGGTCATCGGCAGGTACATCAGGTTAGAAGCTATAGCCTAAGAGAGTAGCCAATAGCTCTGATACCACTTGATGAACTTCTAAGACCTTAAAATGAAGATCAAAGAAGGGATCTCAAGTAATGAAGCAAAATGGACGAGAAAGAAGAAGCATTTTCAAACAACAATGGAACAAGAAGATAAACTAGGCTTACTTGGATAAGATATCACCACCAAGTTAAATTAGAGCCCTCCCTAAGGATCAAAGGAGATAGCATATCACCACTCAATTGATCTTTAAGGACTCTTCAGCACCACACTAGGGAGCTATGCTAGTGATAAGCAAGAGTAGAGAGAGAAACAAGGGAGTTTAAACTCATCCCAAATGTATTCATTCAAAAGTGCCTCACAAGCTGAGGTTCTCCCCACTTATATAGGCCTTAACATTCTGCAAAAACCCATGAAAAACAAGGCCAAACAACCGGCCAAATGGAGAGGGGTAAGGGGACCAAAAAGTAAACTAGTACAAAAGCAAAACCAAAAAGCTGCCAGCACTTTTCAGAACTGCAGCACCAACTTCCAGTGAGCATAACTTCCAAAATGCTTGCCCAAATGGGTTCATTCCAAATCTGGGAGAAAGCTCTAAGAGTCTAGTTTGCATAAAGGACTCTTGGAGCTTCAAATTCCCAGCCGTTTGAAAGTGACACCCTGAAAAAGGCAAGAATATATCTATTGCCTACCGACTGCACCTCTTCTAAATTTGCTTGCTTTTGACACCTCAACCAAGGACTTGATTTCAAAATCTTTTGCTAGCATTTCATTACACTCCAAAAGGATTTCAAAACGTGGATTTGATAATTCCAAAGTTCATCTAATGATAGAGAAAATGGAGCTTCAAAACCGGGTACTGAAATGGTTGTTCTGGACAGTTTGTATAGCTTGACTTCAAAGGCTGAGTTAGATGGGCAAATGAAGTCCAAATGACTTGAAATTTGCTTTATTAGAAAGCTAACTTCCTAAAATTAAAACCCGAGGCAATAAAACGGGCCTAAACCACACTTATCCTAGGTGATTAGGGACACTAAGTTGCTGCTCTTACTGTCCAAAATTGCTGGGTAATGGCCTTGATCTTCTTGGAGTTTTCTCACAACTTGAATGGCCTCTTGGACTTAGTTGGGGTTGGATTGCCTTTGAACTTGATCACCCTCATTGTCCCCCGTAGGTACATCATTTATACATCTTATTTGTCTTCTCAATCTTGGCCCGGATTTCTTGGTGAAGCTTCTTCATCTCTTTGGCCCTCTCCTCAATCTCATAGCTCACTCTAGACTCAAGTGGAAGTGGTATGAGTTCTAGGGGAGTTAGAGGATTGATGTCATAGCAAGACTCAAAAGGAGAGTGGCAAGTAGCAAAGCTAGGAGTTCAATTGTATGCAAACTCGGCATGTGAAAGTTTGAGATCCCACTCCTTGTTGCTTTTACTCACCAAACTTCTAAGCAAAGTAGCAAGAGTCTTATTGGTCACTTCGGTTTTATAGGCTTGTCTAGAGCCAAAAAGAAGAAGATAAGAGCTCAATCCAAATATTATGTTTGGGATGAACCATATTTATGGAAATTTTATGGTGATCAGATTATAAGATGTTGTGTAGATGATAATGAATTTCATTCAATCTTAACCTTCTGTCACTCTTCTGAAAGTGGGGGACATTTTGGACCTAAAAGAACGGCACATAAAGTTCTTGAATGTGGATTTTGTTGGCCTACTATTTTTAGGGATGCCTATGAATTTTGCAAAAGATGTGAAGCATGCTAGAAGACAAGTAATTTATCTAGAAGGAATCAAATGCCTCTGCATAATGTGTATGTTTGTAAGATTTTTGATGTATGGGGTGTTGATTTTATAGGACATTTTCCCCCTTCTTTTGCTTTTACTTATATTCTTATGATTGTTGATTATGTATCTAAGTGGATTAAAGTTGTGGCTACTAGAGCTGGTGATGCTAAAACTGTTGCAAAACATGTTAAATGCCGCATTCTGCATAGATATGGAGTTCCTAAAGCAATCATCAGTGATAGGGGAACACATTTTTGTAATAGAGCCTTAGGTGCCTTGCTGGCCAAATATCATGTAACTCATAAGGTGTCTACTGGATATCATCCCCAAACCAATGGTCAAGCTGAAATCTCCAATACAGAGATTAAGGGCATATTAGAAAAGGTTGTTAGACCAGATAAGAAGGATTGGAGTCTTAGGATAGATGAAGCTCTCTGGGCTTATAGGACTGCATATAGGACACCGATAGGTATGTCACCTTATAGGTTAGTTTTTGGTAAATCATGTCATCTCCCTGTAGAATTAGAGCATAAATCATATTGGGCTGTAAAGCAGTGCAGTCTAGACTATGACTTAGCAGGGAAGGAGCGTAAGTTGCAATTATAGGAGTTAGAAAAGATTCACCTGGAAGCCTATGACAATTCAGTTATCTACAAAGGTAAAGCCAAAGTTTTTCATGATGCTGAGCTTAGTAGGAAAGAATTTCAGGTGGGTGAAAAAATGTTGTTATTCAATTCAAAATTGAGACTCTTTCCTGGTAAGTTGAACTCTAGATGGCTAGGATCTTTTATGGTAGTAAAGACTTATCCACATGGTGCTGTTAAGATTAAATCCTTGGCTACTAACAAGATTTTCAAGGTAAATGGTCAAAGGCTAAAGCTCTTTTATGAAGGAGATCAGGTATGCTTAGTGGATGAGATCCGATTAGAAGATCTATGAGCTCATTTGCGTCGAGCCAATGACAGTAAACAAAGGCGCTAGTTAGGAGGTAACCCAATGTTTTTTTTAGGGAAGTATACATTTAATTTTACTTTTATCTTCATTATTTCTATCTTTTTACATGCATTAGGGACAATGCATGAATTAAGTGTTGGGGGGGTACATCCTGCATTTAGTTCCTGCAATATCCATTCTTAAAAAAAAAAACAAGTAGAAATCTGTTTTGTGATTTTCTTATAAATAATGCACGAATATGAGTTTATGCTAGGCTTGGTTGCTTAAAATTTTTTTTTTTTAATCTACTTTTAGTTTATTCTTCTATAAGTGAAGACTTCTAAGCATGCTAACTATCATTTAGAGTAGTTTGACTTGATTCTCATATATCTTTTTAATGAGTAATTGTTATGATTATCCATCTTATTTGATCATGTTATATATCCACTTCAGAGGCAATCAAATGACCTAGCCCATTTCATAGACTATTGAATTAGTAGAATAACTCATTAAAATTGTGACTTTTCTTGTTTGAAAAAAAAAGTGAAAAAAAAGGAAAAGGAAAAAAAGTTAGATTACCAACATGGGTAGGAATAGGTGGCTCGACACCTTTTCCCCTTAAGTTTAGGTCTCAAGTTGAGCCTTATGCATGGAGTAACCCATGTTGGAAGAGTCATGCCCCTTTTTGGGCCGATCAATGACTCGTACTGATGGATATGCCTCCATCCCCTTTGTTTTAAAATGAATCAAATCAATTAGGTAGGTTTATTAAGCTGGTTAAAGGATGAATAAATCATCCAAGTTTTGTTTAAGCTTTGAAACTGCAGGGCAAAGGGTAGATTCCAGCACTAACCCGTTTTTATGAGCAAAATTCAACAATCATCTTCAAGGTTTAATTCTGATATTTTTTGAGGAATTTAAAGTTCAAGATGTCAGATTTCCAACAAGTGAAGTTGCATCCAATTTGGACTTCATTTGGTCGTTCAAATCAGCCATTAAGCCCAAGGTGTCAAAACTGCCCAGCAGGACCAAAAAAAGCTCGGTTTTGATTAAGTCATAACTTAAGCTATATGATGGCTAAAGTCTTCAAATTATACATTTTTGGAATAATCATGATACCTACTTTCATGTCCAAGCATTAATTTTCAATCATACCCACAAGAGGATGAGAGATCAAGGACTTTTCCCAAACCGGTTAGATTAGGCCTTAATCTGCACAGTAAAATGTTTAAGCCTAATTATCTTACTTAAACATGTCCTAACCTTGATTTATTTATGGCGGGGGGGGGGGTTTATACACATCCCAAAATGACCCCCCATGGCTTGAAATCACCATCATACTCACTTTTCATAAGCCTAAGATTGCCTAAAAATCGGCCAGAAACCGATCCTTGAACCTGGTTTAATGCAAACCGATTTACTAGATGCTTCAACTGATTTCTTCACTTGCAATGCAGCTTGGAACACATCTCAAGCTTTGGCACACATCCCAAGGTGCCTAGGGTTGGTGGCTTCCTAGAGAAGATCAACCAATGGGAGTGAAGAAGTAAACTATCTTGTCTCTCTTCTCTCATTGGCCAACCGTAAAGTGGCCTTGAAGATTTCGGCCATGCACATGGCCTTCTAGTCTTTTGTTGGTTGTATAAGTGTGTAAGCAAAGGCTAAGTGATGTATAACCAACTTAGACATTGTTTTAGTTCATGATTTGGATGTATTAGTTTAGTTAAGTATGCTTGTACTTAGTTTAGCCCTAACCGGTTGTAATTAAGCAAAGCTAGCACCTTTCCTCACTAGTAAGGAAAAGGGAGGTGCTTGCTTGCTTGTATGGTTACTAGCTAGGCCATTTTTGCTGCCTATTTAAAGGCACCCCACGGTCCCTTGCAAAATATAACCTTGTTGAATGAAAAATCAGTTTTGAGAGCTTTCGCTTTCAAGTCTTCAAACTCTTACTTGCTTATCTTAGTTTAGGCCAAACTAAGTGGTGTTCAAGTGAGTCTTAATCTTGATTAAGTAGTGTTTCTGTATCTTAATCAAGCTTAAGGGCCCTAAACTCAAAATTTGGTTGTGTTTCTGTATCCAATCCTAGAGTTTAGTCTATCCTACTCCAATTTGATGTACACGGTTTCTAGGTGAGGTTTTTAACTTGAATTCTTAAGTTAAGTTCTTTCACTTAGCACATCCATCATATCCCCTCATTTTTCCACTCCAAACATCTCCATTTCCACTCATGTCCATGACCTAGACTACACAAAAGGACCTAGAACCAAAGCCAAGCATTCAATACCTTCATCCGTTCAAAACTAGGATTTCCTAGTTTCCATGGGCAGCAAAGTGGCACGGTGTGGCCGTGCTCCTAGGCACGACCGTGCCACCCCATGACCGTGAAGAAGTGCTTGCTTTGAGTTTAATTCTTGAAGTGTTAGCTTGGTTCCATCCACCCACCGTGTTACCCATCAAATTACATCAAATCCTCTTTTGGTTTTCACTTAGAATCACTTGATTCTAGGTTCCATTCCTCCCTCACATACTTGATGCCTCACAACCAACATTTTATGTGCCCATTTTCCTTGATTTATCCTTGATTTTATCTGCTTTGGTTTGTAAGCTAACTCACTTCAATTGAGTCATACCTTGGGTCATCGGCAGATACATCACGTACCAAACTAGCAATCAGTAAATAAAGAAATAAAATAATGATAAGAATAAACTATTAACTCCAGCACCTCTATTCCGGTGAGTGTGATACAGGGAGTGTTTAATTTCTAAGACCCTATATGGGCCTCAAATATGTGCGCAATTGGAATTAGAAAAAAAAAACAAGAAGAAGAAGAAGAAGAAGAAGAAGAAAAATTACAAGGCAAGTTTGGAATCAATTTCAATGACTTATTCCTTCTAGTTCAATTGTCTCTATAGCCATACCGTACTTCAATCTTTCTATCATAAACCTTTTAGACCTCTTGATTGGTGTATGCGTGCTTAAAGAGATGGATGATTATTGCTCTTGTTACTTCATTAAAGAAATGTTGTGAGGCTTATGAAGAAACCCTTTGATTTTAGTTGGATGTTTAGTAGTTATTCACGTGTTGGAAGGAAAACTAATTTATTTTGAATGAAACTCTTTTTAAAGCAAGCCAATGCCTAGTATAAATATCATATTTATGCATGACTTTATTTATAAGAAAAAAAAGAGGGTCAATTTTTAGGTCGAGTCCCAGATTTCTTTGCATGAGGACGTCCAAAGTTTAAGTGTGGGGGAATTTGTTAAGTTATAAATCATGCATTATAAAAAAATCTCACATCGCTCTAGCTCTCCTCCTCTAGAAATAACCCACGCCACCCCCTTACAAATAACCCACACCTAGCCTAGCCTCATCACACCTTCGATCATCACCATCATCGCTTATCATCATCATCCATCGTCACCTTCATAACCCTCCAAACCATCACCTTCACGCAACCTCATCACCAAACCCCTTCTTGCCACCTTCATCAATCTCACGCCATCATCACAACCCCATCACCAAAGACCATCGTCATCGTGAATCGTAACCATTGAAACCAAAGTAGTATTTCTCTTATTTATTTTTTTTATTTCTTTTGTGTTTAGTTTATTGTTAAACATGAAAGCTTTGGCTAATTGTTGTGATTTTATTTTTAATATGAGTGAGTAATTTTCTTATACTTAGTATAATCTATTTGAAACCATGCTGAATTAATTATTTTGAAATAAGTTTTATACTTTATTGTCTAGTTGATTTTTATTCATGATTCTATAACGATTAGTATTTATCGTTTATGATATTCACATTAGATTAATTAGAATGCATGCTAATTAGTCTAATATGAATTCATGTGATAGTTTAAAATGCTTTAGTATGTAAAATTTATAGTCTTTTAGGCATAAGTATTACCCTAATTAATCATGGATGGCTCAAACCCATCTTTTTTAATTAGATAATCATTATAGAACTTTGTTAAATCAATTTGCTGGTAAATTGATTACAAGGCGTTAGATGATGTTTTTCTAATACTTAATGCTCTAGTTTGATTAAATTCTTGTGTTGGTTCCAGGGTTATCAAAACTAGTAGGGTTTATATTAAGGTTGGACCTAAATAAACTATAATGTTAGGAAAAACGGGGAACATCCGCTGGTAGGTATCTTCTATTGTCTAACTCATGCATAAATCCATTTATGTGTTGATGATAAATATTAATTTGCATGGTGGATATAGTTTATGCTAAGTATTTTTCATAAATGTGGCATCGTTGATAATTATTCTTTGCTTGTTAGCTAATCTCTAAAAATAGGGTGTCCTAACCATCCAACAGCTATTCCATCGCTGTTGTCCATTAAGCCCACTCTAAATAATCCTCCTTTTGCCGGATTATTGCCAATGTAATCATAAAAAGCTAATTTCTCAGGAATTTTCGACCAAGCTTCTGATAAATTTGGATTTTCGGCTAGCCCAGCACTTACTCTTCGGTATATTTCTTGCTGAAAGTATCCCTGATCCCATTGATAACGAGTGGGACCAAATAATTCGATCGGAGTAGTTGCTGAACCATACCACATCGTTCCGGCAACAACAAAAGCTGCAAAAAAGACAGCAGCGATACTACTGGAAAGAACGGTTTCAATATTGCCCATACGTAATCCTTTGTATAGACGTTGAGGCGGACGGACACTAAGATGGAATAGACCTGCTAATATGCCCAATGTCCCCGCTGCAATATGATGAGAGGCTATTCCTCCTGGAAAAAAAGGATCAAACCCTTCTACGCCCCATGCTGGACTTACAGGTTGTACTTTTCCTGTTAGTCCATAAGGATCGGACACCCATATTCCGGGACCATACAAGCCTGTTACATGAAATGCACCAAAACCAAAACAAGCCACCCCGGAAAGAAATAAATGAATTCCAAAAATTTTAGGCAAATCCAAAGAAGGTTTTCCTGTACGTTCATCACAAAAAATTTCTAGATCCCAATACACCCAATGCCAAATAGCTGCCAAAAAGCACAAGCCAGAAAACACAATATGCGCTCCGGCCACACCTTCGTAACTCCAAATACCCGGATCCGTTATAGTCCCCCCCGTAATACTCCAACCGCCCCATGAATTGGTTATTCCTAAACGAGTCATGAAAGGTATAACAAACATACCCTGTCTCCACATTGGATCAAGAACGGGATCAGAGGGATCAAAAACTGCTAATTCATATAGAGCCATCGAACCGGCCCAACCGGCAACCAGAGTTGTATGCATTATATGGACAGAAATTAACTGGCCGGGATCATTCAATACGACGGTATGAACACGATACCAAGGTAAACCCATGGAATTACCCCTTTATTTATCAAAGATAAATAACACTATGTAACTTTATTGCATTGGAAAAGACTATGACTATTCAATGGATACCTTGACTATAAAATGGATACCTTTTGTTCCATCAATGGATTATCTTGGAACAATGGTTAATGTTTGTTCTATATCTGTTGGAACAATTTTTTTTTGTAGGAACAAAGAGAGACAAATACATTCTATACCCGACGAGTAGCAATACGCAATGGGGAGTTGAAAACATATTATATTAGTGAATGCTTTCATACTTGTTCCCTATTGGAAGGCTATATTCGGAAGAATTTGATTTTTTCTTTCTTCTTTATTGAAGCTTCATTTTGATACTATACACAGAAAATCGGAGAAAGATTCATATCATTGATTAAAACAACAAAACCCCATACTAGTAGAATCCAGTTTGGGGTTTTCTCGTTCATTTTTTTGTTGTTTTTTTTTTTCATTTAATCTTATTCTAATGCCAGTTTCACCCCCCAAGGTTACCGTTAGACTTCCAGGGGACGAAGAAACCTCGTGGGTTGATCTAACAGAACAGCTTAATCGTAACAGAATACTTTTTTTGTGCGAAGAACTCGACACTGACATCTCGAATGACATTATAGGTCTTATGTTATAATATCTCTAGTTTGTCAATTTTAACTCTTAAATTTATAAGCTTTAATGTAAATTCTGTTTACCTCCCCCCCCCCCAACAAAAGAGTAGTCTTTTAGGAGTCTCTTAATGATTTTAGATTAGTTATATTTTGGCTTTTAGTGTGATTATAATTTTTGGATTTATTTTCTATTCTGTTTTGCCATTTATTTACCGGTTTGTCATAAATTAGGTTTAAAATAGTTCTTTTGTGTTTTTCCTTGTTTTGATCCATTTTATGGTTTGGAAAGTATTCTAATTTGCTGCAATTTAATTTTGGAATTTGCGGAAATTATTTGATAATTTTTCAGAATTATTTCGTTAATTGAATTCATGAAAGTTTTTACTTTAATAAAACTAAACATTACGTTTTTAATTTTTATTTTATATTTTTAGGGTTTTATTAATTCCAGAAAATTATATTCTAAAATATGGGTATTTTTTCTATTTATTTTTGTATTTATATTAGTGCAGTTTATTATTTCTCTAATTTTATATTTTATTTTATGTTTTAATTTTCTGTAGTTAATTTTCTGTTTTAATTTCTCTGAATTATATTACATATAATTTTGGATATATAAAGTTTCAAACTTGTAGAATATTAATTTAGATTACTTTATGTGATTTTTAATATTAATTTTCTGTTTGTTATTTTCTGTTTTAATTTTCAGTCTAACATTGTGTGATTATTTCTGTTTTTATTTTTCCAGAATATTTAGGAAAGCTATTTACTGTTTTTATTTCTAGAATTAAATTTAGAATATTTAGGGGGAAATATTAAGTAATTTTTCCAGATTTTTACTAGTTTAATTTGATTTGTTTTAGTAATATAAATAGAAAGTAAAATTAATTAGAGTAGTAAAAGTAATTAGACTTAAACTAGATTACTATAAACATCTTTCCTCATGGGATCGATCCCCACTTTCTTATGTTATAAATCTTATTTATAAATCAAAGTAGTGGTTTAATTTGTAACTCTACGACAAGCTTTATAAATTTTGATACCATCTATAGTGATGCTTCAAAGAATAGATTAGGGTGTGTTCTGATGCAGTAAGACAAAGTATTAAGTTATGCCTCTCGACAGCTTAAACCTTATGAGAAAAATTACCGTACCCATGACCTAGAGTTAGCAGCCGTGGTCTTTGCATTAAAAATTTGAAGACATTACTTATATGGGTGCTATGCAAGATCTATACTGACCATCAAAGTCTGAAGTATATCTTCACCTAAAAGGAGCTCAATTTGAGACAACGGTGTTGGCTTGAGTTGCGTATGGATTATGATTTACAGATTCAATATCATGCAGAAAGAGCAAATGTTATATCGGATGCCCTGAGTAGGAAAGCGCAACATAGCTCAAGCACTGTGGTGATTACTCAGTTGAGTATCTTGAGAGAGCTTGAGAACTTGAGAATTCAACTGCATCCCATGGATAAGCAAATGTTCGATTATCAACACTTATCTTACAGCCTTCTATAGTGGAGAAAATTCGGGGGAACCAAGAAAGTGATTCTAAACTCCAAAAAATAAAGCAAAATTTAGAGAAATGGAAGTCTCCTGGGTTTGTTGTATTTGAGGATGGGACCCTATGATTCCAAAATCGCCTATGTGTACCCAAAAATGAGGAATTAAGGAAATAGATCTGAGAGGAAGCTCACAGTTCTCACTACTTGGTGCATCCAGGAGGCACCAAGATGTACAGAGACTTAAGATAATACTTCTGGTGGAATAATATGAAGGAGGAGGTTACATAATACGTAGACCTATGTTTAAACTACCAGAAGGTTAAAGCAGAGCATCAGTGCCCCGTGGATGAACTACGACCCCTAGAAATTCCCACTTGGAAGTGGGATTCAATCTCAATGGACTTTGTTATGGTTTTACCCCTTTTTGCCTCGAAGAAGAATTCTATCTGGGTCATAATTGATCAACTGAACAAGTTAGCCCATTTTCTACCAATTAGGGATACTTGGGGAATTGAAAAACTAGCCCAACTGTATGTTAAGCAGATAGTCTGCCTGTACAAGATCCCCTTAGACATAGTATCAGATATGGACCAAAGATTCCAAGCCCGTTTTTGGCAAGCACTTCAGAAAGCCTTTAGGACCAAATTGAACTTTAGTAGCTCTTATCACCCTCAGATAGATGGGCAAACTAAAAGAGTGAATCAAATTCTAGAGGACATGTTGAGAGCATGTGTATTAGAGTTCCAAGGGAAGTGGGAAGATGATTTACCACTGGTGGTGTTCTCTTATTGCAATAGCTACTAGTCCACTATCAAAATGGCCCTGTTTGAGGCTTTGTATGGGAGAAAATGTAGAACCCCACTATGCTTAAGTGATTTGGACGAGGCATTGATCATAGGTCCCCAAATGATCCAGAAAACCATTGAAACAATAAGAAAAATTCGGGAGCATATTAGGATTGCCCAGAGTTGGCAAAAGAGTTATGCGGACAAAAGAAGAAGGCATTTGGAGTTTCAAGTAGGCGATAAAGTTTTTCTAAAAGTTTCGCTAACCAGAGGTATCAAGAGGTTAGGTGTACAAGGCAAATTGAGTCCAAGATATATTGGACCTTATGAAATCATTGAAAAGTTAAATCCCATAGCATATCGGATGGATCTGCTAGTAGAACTAGAATACGTGCATAACGTGTTTCACATCTCTCAGCTCAGGAAGCATATTCCAGATCCGGACTACACCATTGCATCTGAACCTCTTAAAATCACTTAAGATCTAGCATATGAGGAGTGTCCAGTCCAAATACTAGATCACAGGATTAAGCTATTGCATAACAAGCCGATAACACTAGTCAAGGTGCTTTGGGCAAACCGTACCTCCCAAGAAGCCACTTAGGAGACAGAAGCAGAAATGAAAGCCAAGTACCAATATTTATTTGAGGTAATCTTACATGACATGATAAAGTTCATAAGTTTCAAGGACGAAACTCTTTAAGGGGGGAAGGCCGTAATAGCTCAGCCCTAAATTGTGTTTATTTATTTAATTACCTCATGTGAAAGATTTTCTCATAGTTAATTATCGCATTTAATCATCTTGGTGGGGAAAATTTTATTTGGGCCCTCACTTGGCAATTCGGGTTTTATTTATTTATTTAATTATTAATGGAAACTTTGGAAGAATTGATAGGAAGCCCTAACAAGTTTAATCTAAGTAATTTATTTTGTTTGCTGTAATATTACAAAATTTTAATTTTGAGTTACGCAAAAACGTTATCGTTATGAAGTGTTTTATTCTCGAACCTAACTTATTTTGGTGTGAAGCCCAACAAGCTTGTCTTATGAACCTAGGTAATTACCATGATTTAAGCTTAATCATGGTTAGCGAAAAGCCACTTTAAGAGAGAACAATGCCCAGCCAAGTAAACTTCAAGCCATTTCTAGCCAAGCAAAACACACACACCCACACACATCTCTCTCTCCCTTCTCTCCTCCATACACACGGCTTCCCCCCTCCCCTCCTAGCTAGCTGCTGTTTGGCCACCTAACCGCCACCGAAACAATGCCCTCTAGCCACCCTAGCCGCCACCAACATCCCCACAAGTATCAAACCTCTCATATACTCCCTTTTCTTCAAGTAAAGTAAGTAAACCCTAACCTTACTCTTGTGGATGTTGATTGTATCTTGGTTCTAATTCTTATTTTGGTTGATTTGATGGTTGATCATGTTTTTTAGATGGAAGCAAGAGTTATTTTGATGCTTTTAATTGTTGATTAATTTTGGAGCATGCTAGGGTTTAGGGTTGTCCATGATCATGCAGGCTCAACCTTAAGTGATGTTCATGCGTGGTTTTGTATTTGCTTTGGCAATCTTTAGCACCATAAATGATTATGGTGATGTTGTTGAGATTTTAAATGAGTTAAGGGTGGATTTAAGTTGGCCAAAAGTTAGGATTTTAATGATTATGCAAGGTTTAGCTTTCCTTTTATAGCAAGCATGTTGTTTGTGTATATTTGATTAAGAAATGGATCTTTGATGTATATGATTATGAAGTGAAATTGAGTGTGGTGGTTTTGTATGGTGATGGGAAGGACCATAGCTTTGTTAAATGGTTTTAAGGAATGATTTTAGATGAGGTTTTGTGTGTGAAAAGAGAAGAGAAAGCAATGATAGTGGGGGCTAGAAAATGGTAGAAAATAGGGCAGGCTTTGCTAATAAACTGGTAATGAAAGGCCCAACCCAAAATTTTCATTTTTGGTGGATAGATAGATCAGTGAGTTATCTATTAAATGGATTTTGAATCGCCTTAATCTGACGTCTGTGGAAAACGTTATGGCCGTTTTACTATAACTACGCAGGTTAGACCAAACTTAGAACACTTATGTTCTAACCCCATTTTGGGAACCCTATTGTGGGAATCATGTTTTGTGTTCCACATGAAAGTTCTTTGAGAATTCTTGAGCTTTCTATATTAGGGAATTATGTCCCAAATGGAGATCAAGAGATTAGGTTACAATTCATTTACTTTAGCCCCTATTACGCCCTTAACTCTTCTTTTACTAAAGTATTAACTATAAAAATAAATATATTTGCTAACTATATGTTCCTATAACGATATTTTTGTATAGAATCAGGGCCTAATATATCATTTCCTCCCCTTTTGTGTATAATCATACTCAGTGACATTTCATTAAAAGTCCCAGGTACGTTCATTGTCTATCCCTTTAGAAATCAGCATGTATTTATCAAAATTATAATGTTTTAGTAAGTACATCGATGAATAAGTTTAATCAGTTATTAGTGACAGGGCATTGCCCTTTAGTTACCTGCATGGTTTCAGGTGAGGTCCCCCAATCAGCTTGGCAGGTGTACACCTATCTTCAGATCGTAACAATTACTAGGGGTTTACAACCACATAATAATTGACAATGTAGTTTTATGTTCATCTCATTCCCTGTTTTAAATTAAAATAAATTGCAATGCGGGCCCAACCAATTTTTCAGTGTGTAGTTAACAATACATAAATGCATGTACTGAGCTTCGACTCACAGTTCGAAATATTTTTATGTTTTGTTTTAGGGAAATGCTCAGCAAACCGTCCTCTGGCTGGCAGGCTGACTGGAGAAGATAAGTGAGCAGGAATGTCTAAAAGGAATAGTGGTGTTTTAGTGCAGAAATGTTTTGAGCACTGTATTGTGAGATATTTTGATGTTAGATCTATATACTCTGCTAAGAGTTACTATATTTTGATATAAACTATGAGATCGTTAGTTACTATTGATGATGGTTTGATGGTTTGCTTTTACAAATTTCGTGTGGTGGTAACGCTGTCTAGGTTGGTTATGTTTAACTATTTTTAAGTCAAACCTTGTCCTTGTTAGACGGTGGTAATGCCCGATCATTTTGGATATCACTGCTAATTGATGATGTTAATTGATGAGAACGAAAATAGTCAATTATGTACACTTGGAGTGTTAACACTGACCGAGCAAGCTAACTTGAATGCAATGCATTGAACTGGAATGAAACTGAAGTTAAATAATGACGCAACTTCGGGAACCAAGATAATCTGAACTCGGCTTAGATATAGGCACACCACCAAGACAAATTTAGGGCCCTTGGTGCTAATCATGATATAGCCACACAACCATACCAACAACCAAGACTCACTAGAACGCCACCTATAATGGCCACTTTATAGGATAGCTAGAGCGAGTTTGAGAGGAAAAGGAGCTATGATCAACTTCATATATTCAACAACTGTCTCTAGAATACAAAATTAGGCCTTAAATACTCAGCCTAGCTCACTCTCTCAACAGTTAAAACTGAAAACAAAACTTAACTAAAAATAGAAAACAGATTCAAACTAAAACGACCTAAAACAGCAGCTCCAAGTTGATCTTTGACACGTAATTGCTTTGCCAATCTCCATTACTAAGGTGTCAAGCCCTTGGAGTATCAAACTACTTGTAATGATGGCTATAAGGAGCAAGTTGGAGCTGCTAATCAAGTGATTAGCCCAGGTAGACAACAAAGTACAACAACATGTTATCCCTTAGATCAAAGGGTATTTCCTTTGACTTGGAGGTGGTTAATAGCAGGTGTTAATTGGTCTGACTTGCCACTTTAGGGCCTCTCTTGATAATATTTTAGACACCCTTTTAGGCCTTCAGATGTCCCAAAACGTGCTGCAAATATGAACTCCATTTAACTCTCCAGAACACTACTGTGCTGGGCTGAAACTGGGCAGTGCTGACCATTCTGGTTGAGCTGGCGGATTGAGCTAGGGTAAAAGGTGGCGCAAATTGTATCATTTATTAGCTAATAATTAAGCTAGCAAGCGAGCAAAGTTACTCCTCAAAAGGGCATGCTGCTTATTAGATTAAACAGCAAAGTCTAGACTAGCTGGGCAGGATAGTAAGGGCTAGACCTTACTTCATGACTTGGAGGACTAAGGCTTGAACATTTTGGATAGAGCTGACTTTAGTGCAGGCATCCCCATCATCCTCCCCTTGTTGGATAGGATTTGACCTCAAATCTTTAAGGGATACATCCTCCAAATATGGACTTAAGTCTGCTACATTAAAACTAGCAGAAACACCATAATCTCCTGAGAGTTCAACCCTATAGGCATTGTCATGATCCTCAAAACTTCGAATGGTCCATATGCCCTTAGGCTCAATTTGAACTTCCTTTTCTAAGGAAATCTCTCCTTCTTCAAATGAACCCACACAAGGTCCCCAGGCTAGAAGACAACCTTCCTTCTATGCTTGTTGGATTGAGTTTGATAGCTAGCATTGCTCTTTTCAATCTTCTCCCTAACCTTGTCATGCAATGTTTGTATTTCTTTCACCCTCTGCTCAGCCTCAACACTGAGCTTCCCTTCAATAACTCTTGGCACCAAAGCCCTACGAGTCAAGGGATCAAGGGGATAGGCCAATGGTCTTACGAGTAGCTCTATTGTATGCAAACTCCACATGGGGCAGTAATAAGTCCCAAGCTTTGGCTTGAGTTCTAATCAAGGCCTTGAGAAGTGCTCGTAGAGTCCTGTTAGTGACTTCAGTCTGGCTACCAATTTGAGGATGGCAGGTAGTGCTGAACTTGAGCTTTGTTAACAGATTCTTCCATAGGGTAAGCCAAAAATGGCTTAGGAACTTAGCATCTCTATCTGATACAATAGACTTAGGAACCCCATGCAACCTTATCACCTCCTTGAAATACAGCTCAACAACTTGGATAACATCATTGGTTTTGGTACAAGCTATGAAATGGGCCATCTTTGAAAATCTGTCCACAACCACAAGGACTGAGTCCTTGGCAAATCCAAGACAAAATCCATGCTTACATCAGTCCAGGGACCTTGAGGTACTAAGAGTATAAAGTCCTTGAGGCAAAGAATGACTCTTGGCAGCTTGGCATGTGGCACATCTCCTGATGATGTCTTCAACATCCTTGGACATGTCTGGCCAAAAGTAACGCTCCTTGAGCATAGATGTGGTCTTGTTTTCCCCATAATGGCCAGCTAAGGCCCCTTTATGGACCTCTCTAATCAACAGCTCTCTAGTTCCACACCTTGGAATACACAGTCTACTACACTTGGACAAGTACCCATACTACAGTAGATAATCTCCTTTAGGCCTCTATTTGCAGCTCCCATACAGTTCCTCGAAGTCTTCATCATGCTTATATAAAGACTTGAGGTGTTCAAACCCCAAAGCACAAGCCTCTAACTGGAATAGCAAAAGGTGCCTCTTGAACAGTACAGCTGCCCCTTGATTCAATCTGCTTGACTTGTGTTTGATGGTGAAATAGAATAACTGAACACACTCCACCCACTTGGCATGTCTACCATTAAGCATGTGTTGCTCCTGAATCTACTTGAGGGCCTCATGGTCAGAATGGAGTATAAACATAGCTGCTATAAGGTAGTGACTCCAATGTTCCAAGCACTTCATGATTGCATGAAATTCTTTGTCAAAGGTTGAGTACCTTCTCTTAGAATCACAGAGTTTCTCACTGAAGAAGGCTAAAGGTCTTCCTTCCTGAGTCAAAACTCCACCAATGTCTACTCCAAAGGCATCACACTCAACCCCAAAGACCTTTTCAAAGCATGGAAAAGCAAGAATTGGTGCTTGAGTCAGCTTCTGTTTGATCTTCTCAAAGGCCTGTCGTGCCTTGGCATTCCATTGAAATCAACTTCCTTTGATCACTTCAATCATAGGGGCCATGATGGTACTAAAATTTTTGATAAACCTTCTATAAAATGATGCCACCCATGGAAACTCCTCATATCATGGATGCTTTTAGGAACTGGCCAGTGCCTAATAGCTTCCACCTTGCTCTTATCCACTTGAATGCCATTGGCAGTGACTATATTCTAAGAAAGTGACCTCATGGGTGAGGAAAGTGCACTTCTTAAGGTTTTCATAGAGTTTCTCTCTTTCTAGAACTTGAATAACCTGCCTAAGATGGTTCAAGTGCTCTTCTTCTATCTGGCTATATATGAGAATATCATCAAAGTAGACAACCACAAACCTACCAATGAAGGGCCTGAAGACATAGTTCATTAACCTCATGAATGTGCTAGGTGCATTAGACAAGCCAAAAGGCATGACTGACCACTCATATAAACCTCCTTTGGTCTTGAATGCAATCTTCCACTCATCTCCCTCCCTAATTCTGATATGATAGTAGGCACTCCTCATATCAACCTTGGAAAATACGCTTGACTATAAAGCTCATCCAACATATCCTCTAATATGGGAATTAGATGCCGGTACTTGATAGTGATTTTGTTGATTACTTTGCTATCTACACACATCCTCATACTCCCATCCTTCTTTGGTACCAATAAGGCTGGTACAGCACATGGGCTCAAGCTCTCCCTCACCATTCTTTTAGCCATTAACTCCTCAACTTGCCTTTGTATCTCTTGGGTGTCTTTGGGGTTCATTCTATAGGTTGGTTTGTTAGGTAGGATGACCCCTAGAATCAGGTCAATATGATGCTGAATTTATCTTTTAGGTGGGAGGCCAGGTGAGATCTCTTCTGGAAATACATGGGGGTACTAGTCCAGAATGGATCTGGCTAGTGGTGGAATAGCTAGGGTATCTTCTTGCCTTGAACTAGTTTAGAGAATCCAGCCCTTAAAAGGCCTGAATTCATGCTGTGAGGCTTTAAGGTCAGCCTCCACAAGGGTGAGTAGATTCTCAGAGGTTTTAGTGGGTTTTGACGGGTTAGTTTTGGGCATTTGATGTGGTGCTAAAGGAGTCAGAGTGATCTTTTCCCATCCTTGACAAAAGTATCGGTCTTCAGGTAGCCATCATGGACCGCTCTTCTAGCATATAGCCAAGGTCTCCCCAATAACACATGACACATATCCATGGGGATTATAACACACCAAACCTCATCAAAATAATTCTTCCCAACTAAAAAAGAGACTAAGCATCTAGAATTGACTTGTAATCCCTTACCTTGATTGAGCCACTGGATGCTATAAGGTTGTGGATGTACTAAAGTTTGTAACCCAAGCTTCTCAATGAGGTGGTAAAGGCTACATTGAAGTAGCATCCATTGTTAATGATCAAAGAGCAAACCGTACCCTGAATGGTGCACTTGCTACGAAAGATATTTTCCTTCTGTTCATCCTTAGTGTTCCTATAGACATTGAGGGCTCTTCTGATGACCAACATCTCTCCCTCATCAGGCTCAACTAGCACTTCTTCTCCCTCCTGCTCCTCTATGAAACAGACCTCCCTTTCATCCTCTACTTCCTCCTCTTGGGTAGCTTGGTACTTAGCCAGGGTAATGACTCTTCTGTTGGGGTATTCAAAAGCAATGTGCCCCAAGCCATGGCATTTAAAACATCTCCTGGAGGTAGCAAGGTTAGGTGGGGGTTTATTTTGAGGAGTTGGGGTCTTGGGAGCAATCTAAGATGAACTTTCAGTAGGTTTAGGGGTTAGTTGGGTGCTCATCTTTTTGAAAGATTGGTTTTTGGGAAAGGGCTTTGGTGGTTCTTTCTTAATAGCCTGGGACTTCTTCAGTTGCCCAACTTTATGAGCATACACACATACATCCCCAAAAGTGGTGTACTGCTGCAGTTCAACCACATGTGAGTACCTAGGGTCAAGTCTACTAAGATATCTCAAAATGGTTTGATCTTCAGGTTCTTGTAAGTCACACTTAATTAAGAGTTTTTCAAACTCTCTAGTGTATTCCTCAACAGACATGTTTCCTTATGTCAAACTATGTAAATGATAATAGTTATCTTGAAGACAAGAGGACGGTAAGAACCTATTCTTGAGCTTGGATTTCATTTTAGCCCAAGTCCTGATCTTACTCTTCCCCTTCTTGGTGCTCTTGGCACAGAGGTTAGCTCACCAGAGGAATGAACACTTTCTCAGTCTCAATGCCACAAGTTTGACCTTTTATCTTCAGGTAGATCTTTGTAATCAAAGACCCTCCCAATTGTGTGTATCTAGTTAAGGAACTCATCAGGTTCTAGCCTTCCTTCAAACTCTAAGATCTCGATCTTGATGTCAAAGCTAGATGGCTTGTGATGGTGCCTTCTACCTGAGTCAACCTCTTTTGACACCCACCAATGACCTTCCTCCTATTTTGGAGCCCAAGAGGGTCAAGGAAGCCCATGCCTTGGTCAGGAATCAAGTGTACAAGGAAGAAGAAGATTTGGTCAATTCGAACAGTTTCTGGCCCGGTTTTGTTTGCCTGTTGGAGCAAAGGTCTGAAGGCAAAATTTCCTGCACGCATGACCAGATTGAAGCTTAGGATCTAAGATTTCCAACAAGTACTCATGCAGGAAATTTGGAGCCCATTTGGTCAGTCAAATAAGTCAAAAACCGAGGCATATACACTGCAGGCTGGAATCCAGCGTGGGCTGAAAGAAGCTTCTATTTGGGCGACCTACTTAACTCCAACTTTTGTGAAACTTTAGGGCATGAAAATGCATCTAAATATTTATCTAATCATGCCCCTAAAGTTGAGTGGAAGGACCACCTTGTGCTGCTATTAATCGGCCAAAGAGTGAAGAAAATGCTAGTGACCGTGTAAAGGGAGTGACCGTCTGCCACATTGGTTTTTGGTGTGTACCTTTGTACTTGTTGAAGATTCAACCCCCCAAGTTGCTGTCCTAGAGTTATTAGATGCATGACACCTCAATTTTGAGATTAATTAAGGTAGTGAGGTGTCAAGATTAAAGTATATCACTTGTTTTATCACTAGTACTTGTAATTTAGCCTAGACCTAGTCTCTTAGCTAATTCTCAGCTTGCAAATAGCCTTGGCCGAATGGGAGGGTGGTATGGAGCTATAAATACCCCCTCACTTCCTATTGTAAGGGTCTTTTGCCAAATTGAAATCTAAGCTTTGTGCTTTGCTCTCTCAAATTCCTAGTTCTATATCTCAAGCTTGGCAACTTGGGTGGTGTCTAGGTCTCTTTATCTCAATTGGGTGGTGTTTCTGTATCCCAATTGATCTAAGGAGATTGCCCTAGTATTCAAACAAGAGTGGCTCCCTTTTGGATTATCTCTTGCAAGGTACTAGTTATCCCCTTTGTTCTTCACTTACCCATACCCGAATCCCCTCTTCTTCCCTTTCTCTTGAAAGTGCAAGGTGAGATACATCTCTACCTCTCTTCTGTATTGGTTCAAAATCACTTTCACTTGAGGAAGCAAAAGGGTTGCCTTGACTATCAACCTCTTCCTCATGTGACTGCTCAGAAAAGCTAGGAGATTCTGAATATAAGGCTCTCTTTTTGTTTTTGAGAGATTCTCCAAGTTGTTTCTTGAGGTGCTCATTCTGCTTCTCAAGGTACTCATAGTTCTTCATTAAAGTCTCAAACGTTTCTTCCAATGGCATCTTGTCACTCGTCTTGCCCATTCTGGGGAAAAAGGTTCTTTGTGGACTGTGTTTTTAGCTTAAGGGTTGTGTTTTGGCTACTAGTTCAAGCCTACGAGAGTAGGCTAAGCTTTGATACCAAATATGATGTAGAATAAGCAAGATAACAAGCAAACTAGAAACACACAACCTGACAAAGCAAGCTAACTTGAATGCAATGCACTGAACTGGAATAAAATTGAACTGGAATAATGACACAACTTCAGGAACCAAGATAATCTGAACTTGGCTTGGATATACGCACACCACCAAGATAAATTCAGGGCCCTTGGTGCTAATATGGATACAATCACACCACCAGACCAACAACCAAGACTCACTGGAACACCACTTGTAATGGCCACTATACATGATAGCTAGAGAGAGTTTGAGAGGAAAAGGAGTTGTCCACAACTTCATATATTCAACAACTATCTTTGCAATACAAAATTAGGCCTTGAATACTCATCCTAGCTCACTCTTTCAATAGTTAAAACCAAAAATACAACTTAACTAAAAACAGAAAATAGATTCAAACTAAAACAACCTAAAACAGCAGCTTTAGGTTGATCTTTGACACCTGATTGCTTTGCTAATCTCCATTACTGAGGTGTCAAGCCCTTGAGGTATCAAGTACTTCTAATGATCGCTTTAGGGAGCGAGTTGCAACTGCTAATCAAGTGATTATTTTGGGTAGACAGCAAAGTACAACCACCTATTATCCCTTTCATCAAGGGGTATTTCTTTTGACTTTGAGTTGTTTAATAGCAGGTGTTAACTGGTTTGACTTTATCACTTTAGGGTCTTCCTTTATAATATTTAGACACCTTTTTAGGCCTTTAGATGTCCCAAAATGTGTTGCAAAGATGAACTCCATTTAACTCTCTAAAACACTGCTGTGTTGGGCTGAAACTTGGCAGTGCTGACTGTTTTAGTTAAACTAACTGATTGAGGTAGGGCAAAAGGTGGGGCAACTTGTATCATTTATTAGCTATAATAATTAAGCTAGCAAATGAGCAAAGTTACTCCCCCAAAAGGACCTGCTACTTATTGGATTAAATAGCAAAGTCTAGATTGGCTAGGCAGGATAGTAAGGGCTGGACCTTGCTTCATGACTTGGAGGACTAAGCCTTGAACATTCTGCCTAGAGCTGACTTCAGTGGTGATGGAGATCTCTCCATGCCCTCTGATTAGAAAGAATCAAATCAATTAGACCATGTTAATATGCTGGCTAAAGGGTGATTAAATCATCCAAATTTTGTTTTAGTTGTTCTATTGCAGCGCATAAGGTTCATTCCAGCACTGAGCTCATTTTGTGAGCAATTTTTAAAAAGCATCAACATGGTTTAAGTCTGATATTTTTGCATGGATTTCAAGTTCAATATGTAAGCTTTCCAACAAGATAAGTTGCATCCAATTTGGAGGTCATTTGGTCGTCTAAATCAACCAAAAACCAAGAGATGTCAAAACTGCCCAGCAATCCAAAATTAACCCGGTTTTGATTAAGTCATAACTTAAGCTATACTAATGCTTAAGTGATGAATTTATACATTTTTGGAATCCTAAAGATGTTTACTTTCAGGTCCAAGCATCAAATTCCAATCATGCACACAAGAGGATGAAGAAACAAGGAGTTTACCAAAACTGGTCAGATTACGCTCTAATCTGCACGGTTTTAAGTTTGAGTTTATTTAACCCACTTAAACTCACCCTAACCTTGATTTCTTGGTTGGGGGGATTATAGACATCCTAAAGTTACCCCCCATGATTAAAATGACAACCATACTCACTTTTTCTATGCTCAAACGATGCACCAAAATCGGCCAGAAACTGTTGCTAAGCCCGGTTTAGTACAAACTGAAGTAATCTAAGCTCCCAACCATTTTTCTCCACTTGCAAGCTGCTTGGCACGTCCCTCTATGCTTGGCCACGTCCCAAGGTGCCTTGGGCTGGTTACTACCTAGAGAAGCACAACCAATGAGGGCTAGATTGGTGGCAATGTGTTGCTTGCTCCCTACTAGCCAGCCGTAATGCCTTTTGGGTTGTCCAATGAGAATTCAGCAGCAAAATCAGCTTGTATTAAGCTTAGTTTAGGTGTTAATTGATGTATTAATAATTTAGACTTAGTTTTACTTTGTATCTTGATGTATTAGATTAGTTTAGAAAGCTTGTAATCTAGTTTATGTTCTAACCGATTGTAATTAGTGTTAATACCTTTCTTAAGCATGAAGAAAGGTACTAAGGTGTTGTTTTACTAGCTAGAAAGGTCATGGCTGCCTATTAAAGGTACCACACGGCCAAGGCAATAGACATCCCCCTTTTGAATGATAAAAATCATATTGAGAGCATTTGTGCTTTCTTCCTTCAAACTCTTACTTGCTTATCCTTAATTAGGCCAATTAAGGTGGTGATCAAGTCAGTCTTAACAAGGATTAAGTGGTGTTTCTGTATCTTAATCTAAGTTAAGGGCCCTAGACTTGGATTTGGTGGTGTTTCTGTATCCAAATCTTAGGTTTAGTTCTATCCTTTGATGCTATACTCAAGGTGTTCATAAAGGGTTAAAGAGGATTTGCTAGCTTTAATTCTAAGTTGGTAATTCTTCCTTTGATTCCTAATTCCATCCCCTACACATCCATACTCCTTTTAACATCCATTTCCATACTCCCACAAAGCTGAATCCATCACCAAAAGGTCTAACACTTAGCCAAACGTTCAAGCACTTCAAACCGTGCAACATGGAAATCCACAGTTTTGCCAAACCAAAAAGTGGCATGGCCACCCCGTGCTAGGGAGCACGACCGTGCCACCTTGGTTCCGTGAAGAAACCTCTTTTGGCTTCACTTCCTTGGTGGTTTAAAGCTAGGGTATTTCCACCCCTTGTGTTATACATCACCTCACGTCAAAGAACCTGTGTTTTATCACTTAGAATCACTTGATTCTAGGTTCCATTCTCCCATCACATACTTGATGCCTCACAACCATCATTTAATGTGTCCATTTTCCCTTGGTTTTCCCTTGATGTTATCTTCCTTTGATTGCTAAGTTAGTTGTATTCTATTGAACCCTAGCTTGGTCATCGACAGATACATCAAGTGGGGCCTTCCCCATCACTTTTAAGGGTGTGAGTAATCCTTTATTACATCCCCTAACGATCAACCTTCATCTCATGACTAGGGATGCTCTTAGAGATGACATGGTTTTTAATGATGCACCTTTTTTAGCCTCCTTGAGAGAGAATGATGAGAGTGAGAAACTAGATGTTAAGGCTAGTTGTAGTCTTAAGCATGACATGATTATGGCTTCTAAGGATATTCCTGTTAAGGAAGAGTATTCAGTTGACAAGACTCCTTTGGAAGAGCCTTTGTGTTGAGGAGTGTTGATGTCACATCTTCTTAAATGGAGCGCACCAATGCAACCCTCATTGAGTACCCTTCTAAGCACATACTGAGTTCTATTGTCAACCCCTCATACTCCATTATCTCACTCTTTCACATATCCCTTAATGTCCTCCTCCCCTGAGTGCGAGACTTGTATGATTTATAACCTTAATTTAGACCAGTCTCATGAGCTTAATGTGACTATAAGGCTTGAGGATTGGATTGAGGATTTAAGATTCATGCCTATTTTGTGTATTCATGCTTTGTGTGACACTTCTAGGCCCTTATCCTCTACATTGAGTGATGCGAGGCATGAGTGTAACTCTTATGACTGCGCCCAAGCTTTGATAACCTCAAGAGAGCTCTGACTTCTATTCCGATGATGTGCTTTTTCTGGAACATCCTCCTGTTACTAATGGTTTCAACTTTTTTGAGAATTATTTAAGTTTATTTGATAAGTTGCTACGAGCTTTGGTAGAGATAAATACAAGTGGCAACTTGGTGATTTGATGGAGTGGCTGATGCTCCTTGAGCCTTTTGTAGCTGATCTTAGTGAGGCGTAGCTTTGGTGCACTCATCACATAACCTGGTATGATGATTGGCTTTATGGTTAGATTGCTTATTTAATTACTTTTTTGCATCTTGATTCCCACAATGAGGAAATTATGGAGTTCTGTTATAGGGGCGAGGTGCCTATTTTCATATATTTTTTGAAAATCTTAAAAATTCAAAACGATTTTTATTTTTATTTAAGGATTTGTGCACTTTCTTAGGTGGTTTTGATCCCATGTTTCTAGGTTATTGAGTTTTATGTAGATAGAGTTTGCATGATGAGATGTCTAATTAAGTATGTAGATTCAATTTTTCACAATAACCCCATCTAATATGTGTGATTTTGTGACTACGTTGCTCATTTTTTATCAATTCTTTAGATGATATAATTAAGTTGGCATGTGAATGTTTTATTTGTCGAAATTGCCTTCTAAGCTCTTGAACAATACAAAAACAAAGAGAAAAAATAATGGAAAAAAAAGCCTAAACATGTGAATTAAAAACCGAAGAACTAATGTTCAAAGCTACTATCTTTATTTCATATCTTTAATTGGGTTGAATATGTCCTATTGTACTTTATTACACATCTATTTAGGCAATGAAATAAGTGTTTTGCACATTTTAATAAAACTCCTTTCTAAGGAAGGCTCGAATATTTTTAAGTCATGTGGGTGTAGGATGTGTGCGTATTATTCTTGAAGAGAAAGGGAAACGGGGGAGAGCAAAGAAGGCAATTAGGCAATGAAATAGGGATTGTGTCAATGTTAGTAGCTTGATTCATAAGGATTGATACACATTTGCACAAGCACCAAGGTATACATATCATTGCATATTGTTGTGAAGGATGAAAAATGGAAGTTGGGGTGCTTCTCATGACTCTGATATCTTTTGATTGTACAGTCTATTTGTATATAATTTGGTGATTTGGCTACTAGTGTGATGGAACTGCCTTAATCGTGTACATAATTTCCCCATTATTTGTATATATGACCATGTTTTGAAAAACCCAAAAGATTTTTGTTTGTTTTTTAAAAGATTTTTGTGGGTATTTCACTTGAAAACTATCAAGAGACCCCACTCATGGACTTGGGAAACTGAGGGATTTAAAGAGCTAGTTGCATATGGTAAATGCAACTGTGATTCCTACGAAAGTGAGTTAGGAATCGTTTTCTTATTTTTCATTTCCTTTTAGCCAGTTTAGTTTGTTTTGCTCAATGATGAGCAAAGCCTTGGTGTGGGGGTGTTAGATTTAGCTTAAATAATTGGTAAGTTAGGTTGTTTATTAGTGTTTTGTTAGTTTTGTAAGTAATAAAGAGAATTGCTCAAATAGCTGGTAATCAGTACAAAGCACACCAAAAGTGAGGCTTGTTGACCTGAAAAACCTTGGAGGATAACTTAAGATAACCATGAAGCAAAGTCGGGTAACAAGCAAAAAAAATGTGGAGAAACAAAGAAGGAGAATAATGCAGAAATTTGGCAAGGGTAGCCAATGCCAGGTGGCACAGCCGCACAGGGTACCTATGCGAGATGGCAGCCATGCCAAATCCAATTTTTACACTATTTCTATGCAAAATTCCAAAAACTTAGCCTGGTATGTTCCTTTCAAATGGCAAACCTTGCCAAATTTGCTGTGTTAGGATCTATTGAAAGCCCATTTCCCGCATTTGTGTAATCATCTAATTTTTAGGTTTTAAGAAGACGATTTAGCCTAGATTTTAGGAGGGATTAGTGTAGATTTAGTTTCATGTTGTAGCCACATTTCAAGAGTAATGAAGTTTTGATGCAATTAGCCTGCTTTCTCCCTTTAATCTTCATTTTCACTTAACTTCTTTCTTGTTGAGTTTGATTTACTAGTTTAATACTAAATTTACATACTTTTGTTTGTTGTTGGATTGAAATTAATGCCTCCCTTTCCTAATCATCCTTTTATTCTCTTATCTATTCTTGATCTCTCATTCTCTTTCTTCAAGAATGAAAATTTGAAACTCTCTCTATGCCCTCCATCTTAGGGTTTGAAACCCCATTTTTATAAGTTTGAGATTTTGGCTCTACTTGGGTTAGATTAGGAATAGTTGTGTTATATTAGTGATAATAAGTCAAGAATCCACCTCCAATCATCATCCACTTGCTCCAATAATGGAGACTAACCTTCATTGTTGGATTTTCAAGCTTCTGAGGCCCTCCCCTTTCTCTCTCTTCTTTTAGTTAGTACATTTTGCAATTTTGCTAGTTATTGTTTGTTAATATGATGTTTTGTGTTGATTTGTTAATTATGCTTTGTTTTAGTTTAGTTTAATTAATCATATTTAGACTAGAATTAGTGAGTAATTAGTTTAATTAATCATTCTTAGTCACATTTATCGCTTTCCCTAGGTTAAAGTTGGAGCTGAAAGCAACTAGTGACTTGATTTCCACAGCGTCCCGGAGAATGATAAATTTCCAACCTTACTTCACAAAAACACACTGACATGGACAATTGAGAATGAAACAAGAGCTTGCCTCAAACCAGTTTCCTCATTGCTTGGTCCTAACCATTAAAAGAGTATGGAGCAAGAATCCCCTTGGTGGGGATTTGAAGCTTGTTAATGAGCGTCATGGCGGCCACATTAGTGTGACCACCATCTATGATTAAGCCACAAACATTGCCTTTAACAAGGCACATTGAGTTGAGATTTGTTCCCTTTGGCGATCTTCATAGGGAGCCTTTGTGACATGTAGGGATCTCTTGATCGACAAGAATTCTCCCACATCCAAATTAACCGAAGTAGATTCATCATTCCTTATTTTTTTTTCATTAGATTCTTACTCAATGGCTAAAATCTCTTCTACCTCTTTGATAATGAGGTCTTTCTATTTGGAAAATCAACTTGAAAATACCCAAAGGCATGAAACTTAAAACATTTCTTCCCTTGCAACCTTTCACGTGGCTCACTAGCAATTCCATTACCCTTGTCAAGAGCTTTGAGTTGTGGGGGTAAGGTTTGAATTTCAACGTGAGTGGAGGGGCTTTCAGGAAAGGAGGTCTGAAAGGACTTCCTAACCTTAAGTTGCTTCTCAATTTTGATGGCACACATCATAAAAGGAAAGGTAAGCTTTGGAGATCTGCCTTGTTGGTAATGTTAGGTGATAATCCCTTAATGACCTTAGCAATTTTGAGTTCAGGCTCTTCGTTCAAGCCAATCCTCATTTGGGGTTATTCAAACTCCCTAATATACTCTTAGACTTTAAGATTCTCTTGGCTAAGAGAGATTATCTTAACGTAAAGCTCTTGCTTATAAGAGGAGGGTATGAACCTCTTGTTCATGTGCTTCTTGAGCTTGAACCATGTCTTTATCTTGGACATAGCTTCCCTTGCTCTATCCCTTTTTAAATGCTCATGTCAAAGAGAGGCATACCCTTTGATCTTGAGGATAGCCAATTTTAAAGACTTTTCTTCATTATACTACTTGAATTCAAAGATCTTTTCAATAGCTTATGTCCAATCAAGACAGTTCTCTGGGTTAAGATACCATCAAATTTTGATCCCTCAATTGTGATATCCCTAAGGCCATCCCCCGTATGCCTTCTTCTTCTAGCACCCGTACCCTTATCATCACAATCTTCATGAGAGGATGAATAGCAAAGTCAATAGGATTAACATCAAACCCTCGACATTAAGGGCGCTGTTGCCCATATCCCTTTACTTGCCCAAGCTCCTTTGTGAGCTTCCTTACTTGCTCTTAAAGTTCAATAATAGTTTTATCTCTCATCATATCATGGGCTTGCTCAGGAGAAATGCCCTTAGACTGAGAAGAATCCCCTTTATTGGTCATAATTAGTAGTGGATGAGAGTTAAAAAAGGGGTAAAATGTTGAAAATAGGGGCAGCACTGGGTTTGCTGAAGGTAGCACAAGCAAAAAATGAGAGTCAAGAAGAAGACATAAGCATGCTGAGCTACCCAACCTGGTCATGTCAAATTTCTAGATGAAAATTCAAAAGTACAAAATTTTAGCACAGGAGTGCCAGGTGGCATGAGTGCTAGTGCCAAATTTCTAGTTTTATATTTTTGATGATTTTTTGCTTTTGTTGTAAAGTTTAGGATCGTGTTTGGGTGTGAGATTGTGCTTATACTATTTTTAGGGTTCTTTGTAGACTAAATGAGGAGATTGATGTAAAGGTTGAAATAGTAAAAAAATGATAGAAGTAAACCAAACACAAAGATTAAAGGTTTTGATTCTTAGCCAATACAAGGGATTGTTTTCCTCTTATAGCAAATGAACCATGAGGGATTTTCCCTAGCCAAATAAAGGAAATAATTTTGATGAAGTGATCCAAGAGATTGAAGAAGTTCAAAACCCATAAGAAGACATAAATAAAGAAATCCACCAAACTAGCACTTGCTTGATTTAAACTTACAACGATAACAGCAAACGATAAAAGATCAACCTACCCTTCAATTTTATAAAGCCTAAGTACCAAAGATTGAATTTAAAGAAAAGACTTAAATTCACCACTTTCCTAAATAGATAAAGAAAATTGAGATTTTTATAGAGAGATAATAAGCAATAAGCTTTTTAGTTCCTTAATCCTAGTTTAAAATATTACCAAGAATCCAGCCATTGAATAGTAAAGTACCCCTTTTTCTTAAGATTTATACTAACCAATAT
>JACYFF010031959.1:52862709-52875723 GCA_017589665.1 Selenicereus undatus | reverse complement strand
TATATGCATACTCTAACGTTGTATTTTGAATTCTTCTGTGGATGAAGATGTAGATTACATGGTGAATTATCTCACTATGGTTTATAAACCTTACATTGGTTAACACTTGATTGTGAATGGATAATTATATGTGAATGTGTACAGTGGAGGTTATGCTTAACTGTGTTATTTATAGCACTCATGTTTTAAGCCTTGTCCTTTTGGACGGCGGTAATGCCCCTATCATTGGGTTGTCTAGATTATAATTAAGGGATTTATTAAGGAAAATACAAGCAGTGAAACATATATAAATTTGGGGGCGCTACAGTCATCATGCTCAGTCATAAGACTGACTCCTTCATCTTGACGTATTGTCCTTTCAAACACCTGATAAATAAAATTTTCCTTCTAGTCCTGTTGACCCTTGTCTTCGTCATTTTACTCACATACGGATACCATATGAGTTTTCAAAGCTGCTTTGGTAATCTGTTATATTTGTTGACCTTCAGTACTTATACTCCCTCTTAACTTCACAACATCGTTAATTTACTTTACTATCATGACCATCATGAATAAACTGCATGTCTTGTATATGCAGGTCATTTATCTGCCTTACCTCTTTTATTACGAATCTTGATCCCTTCATTCATTCAGCTTACATGTCGGTCCTTTATAACCAATAAAGAAATATATTTGCAATAGTTCATGGTGTGGTTACATCTCTTTACACTTTAGATCACCGCCCTGTCTTTTAAATTTACTGAGACAGTAGGCAGTTGAATGTGCTATCTTTTACAAGTATGCCACTATTAGTATTGTTGGAACCATATTCATTGGGCATTCAATCCAGTTTGATTGGCATACCTTGTTATCATTATGGGGATGAACTAATTATGTACTTATAGAAGATGACTTGTAAAGATTTTAAGGTTAGCTTGAGAAATGAGGAAAGAGTAGATATGTGCTTCTATGGACTAGGGGAAGAAAAACCCTATTTCTGCCCGAACTACATTGTGCAAGTAAGTAAGTTACTGTGTCAGTGTTATGTCAACCACACTCAGTATATCCATATCTATATTTACAGTTGGTGGATTTAGAGATGTTCCATCTGAGGACTACCAGGACTGTTTCTCCCCAAGAAACTTTGATTTTTAGATCGACCTAACTCTTGATGCTCAACCCATTTTTAAAACCCCTATCATATGACCTCCAACAGAGCTCAAAGAATGAAAGATTCAGTGGATGAGTTGTAAGGGATTTATTTGACCAAGTGTGTCCCCATACGGAACCTCAGGTTTAGATGAAGAAGAAAGACAGAACCTTATGGTTGTGTACTGTCTACAGAGAGTTGCACAAGATCACTATCAAAATAAGTGTCCTATACCTTGAACAAATGATTTATGGGATTAGCTACCAACAATAGAAGTCTTTTCCACGAATGATTTGAGCTCCGGATATCACACCTAAATCATGTAACCACAGTTTATCTTTTACAAGAATGCCCTTTTATAGTAATTCTTTGAATTTTTTACTTGTCTTATCTTCAAAACTTGATACTATCCAATATTGTTTAATCTCCTTTGCATTTCAACCTGATATTTCCTATTAGTGTAATCTTCCATGTCTTTGCAAACCCATTGTTAAATGTGCAATACATTTTTGTTCGACCTTATATGGTTGTCAACACTCCAGTGCTCTCGACCTTCACCATCTTTATTTCATGATCATGAGTTGTAGTTCATTTCGCTGAGAGCCGAGTCACACATCTACCTTACATCTCATTTATTCATAATGATAAGCTCGTATAATTTGTTCTAAATTCATAATATAATTCAACTCTCATTAGTGTGGGTGATTGCAAATGTCATAATCCCCTTACTCTCTTTATTTTGAACTTCAACTCTCACAAATATATCTTACATTCTGATAAATAAACTTTCTCATTCTCTATTTAATCTTATTGTTGTACTCGAATTGACTTCATATAAGTAAAGGCATGTTCCTATTGTAGCTTGCTCAATCTATTTATCTATCCATTGGCAATTTGCTTATCCAATCTATTTGTCTATCTATTGCACTTTGCTTATCCAATCCATTTATCTATCCATTGCACATTGCTTGTCCCATCTATCTATTGCACTTATCTTATTGCTTGCGGCTATAAAGTCGCCTAGTTGAAGCTCAGTTGCTAGTCATCTTGTTTCCAATTCATCAGTTAAACCCGAGTATAACCGAGCCATCTTTCTCCTTGGTTTATTATTTATTGGACCCTTTATGATCCATATTTATAAACCACAATTCTTGTGGCGTTATATTTCACAATTCATGCTACACTTATGGTTATCTTTAATCTAACCACCCCATGTTAATCCCTCCTTTATAAATCTTTTCTAGTCTCATTATTTATTTCTTTTGTTCCTAATGACTCACTTGACTACCAATTCCATCATTTTTATCTTTGACTATGTTTATTCTAGCGTTTAATTTGGACTTAGAGCAGATCTTAGACTAGTTTGATGAGGGAAGATCATGTGATGCATTAAGAACATCAGATGAGGACATTTTGATAAGGGCATAATCTCAAACAATGTCTGGCAGTATTAGAGTAAGCTAGAAGAAGCATCGAGAATAATGAGACAGTTCAAGTACATTCTAAGGTGACAATAGGACTACACAAGAGTCATATAGTCATTTTGACCAAAGAAGGAGGCAATCAAAGTTCTAATGAGATATAAAGTATCCAAAGGTAGTCAAGGGTGTAACACCCGGAATTTCAACCCCTCCGTTCAGCCGATGTATGCCGTTATAAACTCTGCCTGAGTGTCGATTTTATTGAAATGAATATTATTATTCTCATTGTTATTAGCTTTTTGGGTATTAAAGATTTTTATTGGAAACCTCATTGAGTAAATCCCCGAATACGACTAGAACATCGAACCTTGGGAATGATTCTACAAGTTATGGAATCGAACCTTAATATAATCAAAAGGCGAATAAATCGACCGACGATTATATTAATGGTTATGGTTTAAGATTTTGAAGGTCGGAAAATTTGATTTATGGTACAATGGGTTGGTATTATTATCAGCGGATAGGAAAAAAAAACACAAGAAAAAGGAATAAAGCTAAACACAAAAATCAAAAGGGGCAAGCCCCCTATTATTTTTCTTTTTCTCTTTGGTTCTCGGGCAGAAAAGGGAAGCGAAAAAGGGGGGGGGGGGCTCCCGACCCCCAACCTTGACACACACCACGCCGGAGAAGAGAGAGAGAAAGAGTGAGGGAGGCGGCGAGGGTGGCCGGCGCAACTGGTGGCCACCGTGTGGCGACCGGGTGCCAACGGGGCATGAGCTGTGCGAAGGAGGAGAAGGGGGTCTAGTGGTCTTCGACCCCCTTGCCGGCGTTTTCTCTCACACACACACACCGGGATAGGGCGAAGGAGGCGCCGGCGACCAGCAGACGCCGCCCGATCGTTCCCCATCTCAGTTGTCGCCTAAACCTGAGCCAAAGAGAGAGGGAGGCAGCGAAAGCAGGGAGTCGTGGGTCACGGCTTGGGAGACCCCGACCCCGGTGGCGGTCGCCACCAGCACAGTCATTCTCGCCGGACGCCGGCGATGGGGATGGCGAGCAAAGACAACGGAGGAACGAAGCAGCACCGGGACAGCAGAGGGAGGGGCGAAGCGAACCGCATCGAACCATCCAAATTGAACCCGAAAACGGGTCCTTTAGCTTGGATTCGAGGTGGGTTTCCTCATCCTCCTATTTATGGTTAAATTGTTAATTTCGATAAAGCTTATTGATTATTGATTATAGTTTGTTCAGGTTGAATTCAATAGTTATTAATTATAATTCGTTCAGGTTGAACTTGAATCAATTTTCAGTGATATGAGGAAGTTGTAGCTTAAATTGAACGATACCCTATGTATATATGTTATTCGTACTGAACTAAACGATAAACATAGTCGTCGATATACGCAAATGACATATTTCATGTAATTATATAATGTTCATATAATTTCATACATGTATATATATATTAGTTGGTCTAAACTAAAGTTTATCAACGATTGAAAGGCTATATGTCATTTGGCAATTATATGGGATTATTGAATATGTCAAGTTTATCGATTATATACAATTATCGATTGTACGAAATTTATGCATAAGTTTATCGAATATATACTTGAATAACATTATCGATATTACTAATTATATGAGGGTTTCGGTTTATAATGTTCATTAAATTTAAAATGTTCATTGCCGGCTTATAACGTTCAGTTCATTGAATATCAAAAACACTCGTTGATTATACAGGCTCATTGTTCCTATAAAAAGTATTAATTATATACGTTCATTAATTATGCATTTTATCGAATTATGTTCATTGTTATTGATTATATAACGTTCATTAATTGCGTATTTTATTGATCATTGACTAAATAAACGTTTGGCATTTATTGATCATAGCATATTATAACATTCATTGATTCTATAACTCTTAAGTATATAACGTTCATTGATAGCGTTCACTGATTATGCATTTTATCGATTATATGTAATGTTCATCCCTTATTAAATATATAACGTTCATTGATTATATTATCAAGTACATAGAATTTAACAAGTAGACGATGTTTCGTGTTTACATAGTGATTATCGACTGCATGGGAATCACGATGACACGCAGTTCTTGGTTACATGAAGTCTATAGACATTTTAGGTAGAAAATAGTTCCACCTTAATTGGAGTAGAAGTGAGGTCTTCTCGGTACGTACATTGCCTATGTTCTTCAAAAACTCTATGTTCTTCACAAACTCACAGTATTCTCAGCAATGAAAAATCAAAACAAGATTCATTTAATGAACCAAGTTCTCAATGTTTTGTCAGATAAACAAGTGGCCCCGCCCATTTATCATCAGGGCTTATGCCCTTCAGTTATCAAGGCTTATGCCGACCAGTAAACCCGCGCGCGGCGTCATGTATCAAGGCAATATACGCGCGCGCGGAATCAACTCAGGCTTCTCGATCGGCCTGGGGGGTGTGAGCACCTAAAGTACGATCGTTTCAAGATGTACATCGACCAAGGGGTTCACTTTCAGATAATAAAAATCAACAAATCAATTTTACTTATACATTCTCTCCCTCTTGTTTGCAAAACAAAATATTTTGAAATACGGGCGCCCAACCGTTTGACCACCAAGTATGTTTACTGCATAGGGATGTACGTCTGAGTTTCGGCTTATATTTCAAAACATGTTAGGTAGAAAATAGTCTCATGTTTCGTCTATTGCCTAAGTTGTAACCAACCTAAAATGGTTTCATGTCTAGTCGACAGACATTAGTTTATCGATCGACATTACACAGACATGAGTTTATCGATTGACATTTATAAGTCTATAGCCTCTATATGTTTATCGATCGTATACACCGTATCCATTATATAGTTTATCGATTGTATAGTTCATCGTATTGTATACATGAATTATGTGAAGGGCATTGAGTCTATTCCTATCGTATGGTGATTACATGACATTTGTCAATGGTATATTATAGTCAAGGTCCATAAATGCTTTATTACATGATCGCTAAGTGCTCCTAATTGTTTATCAGTCGCCTATTTGTATATTTAGCTAAACAACCCAGTACCTACCTAGAAGTTTGCATGTAACTTCAACTTATATGTTTCAAGACTCATTATTTGGCAGAGAATTCAGACTCATTATTTGGCAGAGAATTCAAAAATCAATATTTCATTTCTCTGCTAGAAGGCAGAGACAAAGCGCAATTTTTCATTTCTCTGCCGGTAGGCAGGGAATTCAAAGCTCAGAATTTCATTTCTCTGCTAGAAGGCAGAAACAAAGCTTGATATTTCACTTCTCTGCCAGTAGGCAGAGAATGCAAAGCTCAGTATTTCATTTCTCTGCTAGAAGGCAGAAACAAAGCTCAGTATTTCATTTCTCTGCCAGTAAAGAGAGGATTCAAAGTTCAATGTTACATCATGTTGCCAGTAGGCATATGTGGAAGTTACATGTTTCATAGCTCAGTTAATATGCAGTGGAGTCACGGGAAACATGATCAATTGAATAAACAAGCATGTAAAGTTCAGAGGTCCATATATTCATTTTATTGCTCTTACTACTTGATACTGAAGAAGATTATTGAAAAATTGAATTGAAAACCTGAAAAGGTGATTAATTGCTTATATCTTGTTTAGAAAATGATGTTATAGATCCAAATTTATGACACAGGTACAAGAAGAGAGGAGATAATGGTATTCATAGATCATGTCCACTACTTACATTAACATATGATATTGTTTTATTAAGTTTACGAGTTCATACGAGTGGCTTTTGGTGCAAATGCTATTTCTCTTGCTTTGTGATTGAAACACACTATGCGATAGGTGAATTCTTCAAAGAAAAGGAATTACGAACAACGGTTGTAAGTTATTATTGCATCTTTTAGGGGAGGGGGCTATCCACTGTGCGATTATCGCTCATCCCATCTATCATTGTGCCTCCAGGTTTCTGAAGGAAGCCGAAAGGGAGTCACTGCTGCCTAGAAGTGAAATGATGGGCTCGTACGTGAACTGCAATGTGTTTTGTGGTGTGTGATTGTAAATTGAGTTCTTGTGTGCTTAGTTGCATATCATTTAGAGTCGCTCTGTATGGCCATATGAGCCACCATCTAAGTTGTCAGGTCTGTATTGTATTTGTCGCCTTTTATTTGGTTATCATTAAACTGCATTGGTTATAGTGCTCCGGGCGGGTGGCCCGTAGAGCTGTGAACTCCGACGGGTGGCCGTTGAGTTAGTTTTTATTGTTTTTCAGTGCAGTGGATTTATTGTAAGGCTGTAAGCCTGGAAAAATGGTCAAGTTTTAGGGGAAATTCTGTCCGTTTTGCCTCAGGATTTAAGAACAAAATAGTAAAACTCCTGACTTTAGGGTTGGGGGCCTTCTTTTTGAGCCCCCATAAAGTTCACTAAATCAAGTAGCCGTGTTACATCATGGAACGGCGGTAATGCCTCCAATCAAATTAGAAGTCTTCCGTTGCTAAATTATAATAATAAGTGGTTATGTTAGAATAATCAGATATTAGCAATTGGGGGCGTTACAAAGGGTGTTTGGAGACTGGATATCAGAGATAATTGATTCCTCGTTACATTGAAATTTATGAGTCAGTATCTGAGTACTGATTAAGAAATGCAATGGTTTCCATACTTATTAGTGGTCAAGATAGAGAACCAGTAGAGTATAGTACCTTCTTTACAGTAACAAGTTTTTCTTTTGATGAGAATATCAATTTTGAACCAAAGTAATCGAGCCAGTGAAGTCACCGGTGATCTAGGTACGCAGTCGCAGGATTAAGCTGCTGTGCACTTTGGGCTAATCATACCTTTTTGGAAGGAAGCAGAGAAAACCAACTATCTATACTTGAGGTGGCATGGCATTCATGGCCAAAAATTATAAGTTTCGAGGAAGAAACTCTTTAAGGGGGGAAGGCTTTAATAGCCCGACCCTAAACCATATTTATTTATTTAAATCATGTTTATTTGTTTAATTAATCATGGTTATTTATTTAATTGATCATGGTTATTTATTTAACCAAATCATGTTTATTAATTCAATTACATCCAATTCATTTATCTAACGAATTCCATTATGTTATTTAAATTTTCCACCTTCATCGTATTTAATCATCCCGGTTGGGAGATATTTTATTTTGGGCCCCACTTTGCAATTCAAGTTTCATTGATTGTTAATTCAAGTTTCATTGATTGATTAAATATCGGGTGAATCGATATTAGGCCTCGGTAAGCATGATTTAGCGATTATTTATTTTCTTAACATCGGGAAAAATTTAATCCCGAGCCCTATAAAATTTTTAATGCAAGTTTGATTATTTTGAGCCGAAAATCAAGCCTAAAACCAACCATTTAAGCCCAAAACAACAAGGCCCAAGTTACTTGCCAACTTATTTCCACTAATAGCTATGCTTTGTGATTAATTTTAATTAGCAAAAAGACACTTTATGAGTCCAAATTCTCAACCATACTTAAGCTAACATCCAACTAAGCGACTCATCAAAAATTCACACGAACAAAATGAAGAGATAAGCTCTCCATTGTTCTCTCTCTCTCTCTCTTACACTAGTGCTGCCAGAACAAGGGCAACAGCTACTGCCCCTTGTGCCGTCATTTTTGGTTGTTTTCGGCCACTTTTTTGGCCACCTCCCGACTGCCCCGACTTTCCTTTGCTGCCAACTATCATGTCCAACCACCAAGATCACTCAAAACAACCCCGCCCTCCCTCTAATTCAAGCCTAAAGTAAGGTATACCCAAAACCCTAACTCGTTATATTTTGAGTTTTACAGTTGTTTTATTTATGGGCTATGTTTGGATGATCAAATTGATAGTTATTATGCAATTTTTATTGAGTTTGGAGATGTTTGGAGTTATGGGCATTTGATCAAGAACATGATCAAGTGACTTGAAATTAAGTAAGTATGAGTTTGAGCTTGTTTATGTAACTTGTTGTGATTTGTGTTATAAATCATGAAAAATATGATGTTAGATGATCGTTTTGAAACCAATTATGGTTATTTGGATGTTCACTTGAATGAGCAAGAATTAGGGTTTTCATGATCATGCTTGATTTAAGTGAGTTTTTGTATTAAATATGTTCATTTGGATCACATGAGGTGATTTGTGATATTGGATATGTTAGTGGATTGAAAATGAATCTTACATGATTATGAAGTAAAAATTGTGGATTATGGATGTCTAAAGTAGGTAGCAAGTTGTCAAAGGCCCGAAAATAGGGGTTTGTTCTGGAAAAAACTGGTAATTTATGGCTTGTCGAAAAATTATGAATTTTCGTGGGGAGCTAGATCAATGAGCTATCTTTCAAATGGATTTCAAATCACCTTAATTCGAGTTCTGTGGACAAAGTTGTGGCTGTTTTGCTAGAACTATGCAGGTTCAACAAAAACTGACACACTTGTGTTCTCGCCCCATTTTAGGAACCCTATTGTGGGAATCATGTTTTGTGTTGTAAATGAACGTTTTTCAGGACTTCTTATTCTTTCCATATTGTGGTTTTAGGTCTCCATTTGAGGTTAAGGGAGAAAGTTATGAATTCTAAAAATTGTACTGTAGATTGTCCATATTATTTTCGAATTTCCTATAAGATTTCATGAATTTTGGTTAAGTATTTTGGAGTTTGGTGATTTTTGGAAACATTTTGAGTAATTATGTAAAGAGTAATAATAAAGATTGAGTGAGATTGATCATGCATTCATTTTGTGTATTTTGGGCTAACTAAGGTCATTTAAGGAGGAAATGAATATTCATGGACTTTCATGGAGCTTTTAGCTTGATTAATGAGAAAGAAGAAGACAAGTATACAATTAGGGAGCTTGTTTATGAGCTTTGAACCAATTATGGATTTTACAAAGAAAATACCAAGTTTAGTGAACTTAATGGCTTCTATTGAGTTCAATGATTCATTTGGGGTGGAATTCTATATCTAATGGATTTATAAATGAATTATGGGAGGTAGGGAGAATTTTTGACTTAAAAACCATATTTATCAGATCAAGTTATTGCAGTTTATACTATTTGGAACCAAGATATATCTTTCTTACCCGTAATCCTTTTTTACTTACTCATTCAAAATGTATCAAATGTATTTATCAAGCCAATCTAGTGTACTCGTTGTTATTTTAAACCAAGCTATACATTAGTGAGCCTTAAACTCGTATTAGAAACCTATCTCAGAAAAGGCCACAATCACTCCCTCATTTGTCACCATTAAGGCCTTTTCCTTTGTAATCGCATTTATCTCATTGTGGTCTATTTTACTTTTATTTACTTTATATCAGATTTAATTACTTTTATTAATTCAGTTTTGAAGTTATATTAAAATACCCAAGTTATGTATATCATTTAATTACTCAATTTCTATTACACATACTTTTACTTACTCAATACTTACTCAATTATGTAAGGATCATTTGCTGATTACACATACCTACAGTGACATTTATGAAATAGAGTCGAGGCCTAGTTATCGTTCTCCGTTATGCATAAGTGCTATCAAGTCAGAACATATTTATCAAGTGAGATGACATTTTTAAAGACTCAAGGTACATCCATTGCTTGTATCTTCAGAAAGCAAAGCATGTTTATTAAGTTACAACTCTTAATGAGCTTATCAATGAATCAGTTTATAGAGTGATTTTCCATTTAACTTATGACCCCATCAGTTATCATCTATAGGGTGTCAGCCCATCATTTACCCGCACAGCTTCAGGCCAACTCTTGATCGGATTGGCAGGTGTACACTTATGTATGGATCATATCATTGCAAGGGGTTCACATCCAAATAATAATGAGCAATTCAGTTTCATATTACTTTCGTTTTCGTTGTTATTGCAAACTAAATAAATTGCAAAGGCGGGTACCCATCAACAGTGTTTCTATGCTCATTTTACAACACAGGAATGTACGTACTGAGTTTTTGCTTGCATGTTTGAATTATTTTCATGTTTTTCATTTTAGGTGATGAAGTATCACATGTTTCTCCATTTAGCAAGCCCTTTTGGAAGTCATCAGATGCTCATAGTGTATTCAGCATAGCATGAATGTTGGGTTCGACCTCAGGGTCAAGTTGGGTCTATATTTAATATACTTGTGTAGTGTGGAGTGCGAGTTAGCACATGGTATGATTAAGTCGATTGTATTGAAGTTGAACTATGACTTTGGTCTTGGAGCGGTTCAGTTTAATAGATATTGTGATGTGAACATGAGTTGCAAGATTAAATGGTTTCAGTGAGCCTTGTCCTTATTAAGACGGTGGTAGCACCCTCCTATCGTTAAGTCTTCCGCTATAGTTTTCGTAAATCATGTCATTAGTATTTTGGGGGCGTTACAGATTTGATATAAGAGCCAAGGTTTTAAGGGCCACTGTGAGCTATCAAGTGCTTATGAGTTATCTATCAAGGTGTGTATGAGTTATGTTGGACTAGTTAAATGAGGTATTGACTACAAGTCCATATGTATGGGCATATATGGAGGAACCATTTCCATTTGGGTGACTCAATCATTTGGTAATATCTTGAGATTTGAGTAGTAGTAAAGTGGAGTGTGGAACCATTTGGGTCACTTGTTAGTGAGGCATGCTCTTATTTATCTAGGAGTTGTATTATATGTTTCATTTCTCTTATTTGTTTAAATTTTGGCAATCGTGTACTCCGGGTGTGTGACCTGTTGAGTTATGAACTTCGGCATGTGGCCGTTGAGCTATTGAAGTATTTCTCTCCATTTAAGGTATCTATTGTAAGGCTTTAAGCCGGATTTTAGTCAGTTTTTAGGCAGAGCTCTGTCCATTTCGCCCCATGATTTGGGAGTTTTATTGAGGTGTGTTAATATACATGATCTTGGGTACAGTGATGGTTGAAACCTGATGTGGGGATGCCATTTGCAACTTGTTAAGGGATTAATACAGTGTTAAGTTAGATGCAAACCTCTAGATGAGGAAATGCTTTGTGGGGCAATATCTTTGAGTGAACCAGTATGAGATGAACTTTACAATGAGTGCTTATATATGATGATAACAGTTAGTAGCTTATGGTGTGCTACTTGGCATTATGTGGGTGGTACGAGTAAGATTAAGCTACCATTCTTGACATTAGGACCTTACATTAGCAATGCTCCCATTACTTCTCGTCATTGACTTATTTTTGCCCTAGTTACGTACCTTGAATTGTTCACAGGCATCATTTCTTTGCCACTCACACTCTCTTGATTTGTAATGGAGTGTTTATGAAACATCTCATATGTGGTATGTAGGGAGTCCTTTAAACACATCTGAGCAACCTTTCTTATAGGCGATTCAAATCTTGACAATCATAATCGTTTAATTCTCTATTTCCATAATGGAGCCTATAATGACCCCCAGTGTGCGTTATTGTGTGATTTTCAGTTCTTCCTAAGTATATTTGACCCATTCTACTTGCAGTTCAGTCATCACTATGTTCATATTTTTACTGTTACCAACTTTAACTCATAACTTCTATTTGGGTACTATTCATTTATTGCTTGCACAACCTTTGGTGGCTTTAGACCTAGTCATTGAGCACCCTTCCATCAATTAAATGGATCCATATTGTTTGTGTTTCTATAGCACCGTAGCGTTATGTTGGCATACTATTTTATGTCCGTGACTGCATGTCGTTAGTCAAATTATTTTGGAAATCCTTTCTTTACTAGTACAACCTATCTTATTAATGATAAACAACGATTTGTACTATTTTCATATGCCAGCAGTTTCAAAGTTTATATGCCTACCTAAGACTTCCATTTACTGCAAAATGTGTTATTCATGGATGTCATTGTAATAGCCCGACCCTAAATCATATTTATTTATTTAATTAAGCGAAGTTATTTATTTTTCACATTTATTTATCGCATTGAATCATCCCAGTTGAAAAAAAAAATAATACAAAAAAATAATCATTTCAGGCTCCACTTTGCAATTCGAGTTTCATTTACCGAAAATAATTTTTCGGAGAAATTGATATTAGGCCTCAATAATTATGATTTAAATGAATAAATTATTTTTCATGACATCATATTTAATTTCGAGTTTCGGAAAAAAAAAATAAATTTAATTATCGCACCCGGTTTGATTTTTTTTTCCAACCCGAGGTCTTTTAAGCCCAATTTCAGCCCAACAAGTTCCTAATCCATTTGCTTATCTAATACCATCATTAATACCTAATTATCATTAGCAAAAGCTGATTTTTTCTGTTTAATTCTCAACCAAGTAAATGGGGGCATTTTCATCCAAGTGTTTTTAAGGGTTTGCAAGAGATATCTTCAAGACTTCCTTCTTCTTCAAGGCTTTCTCTCTCTTCTCTCCTCCTTCTCTCTACACATGGCCAGCAGCCCCCCCTTAGCCCCTATTGTGGTGTTTTCCGACCACCCTTTGACTACCATCCACCACCCAAACACCTCCCACATCAAGCATCATCTT
>JACYFF010031959.1:52798246-52821478 GCA_017589665.1 Selenicereus undatus | reverse complement strand
GTAGCTTAGGAAATCAAGTACACAAAACCGGGCACTTTGAAACTAGTGAACCCGTTTGTGCCAACTCCTTCTTCTTCCAACATAAGAGCCATTCTTTTAGTTTGTGATCTTGTTCTTGGACGTGATGGAATAATCTCTTCATGAACATGATCTGGACTGGATAGGTTTCCATCAATTCATGTTTGAGTTTGAATCATATACGAAAACTCTTAAACTGTATACGGCGAATTATAGTGCAAAAATTGCATTCATGCTTTTAAAATTATAATACAAAAATTATTTCTTTCTATTTTAAGGGTCTATTTATAAACTTTTTTGGCAATAATATATTGAAAATACTAATTTAAAATTGTTTATTTAAAAAAGGATTTCATTTTAAGAGTTCTATTCATTTTTGTCGGAAAAATTAGTTATTTTTTATTTTAATTTGCTCACCTCAAGTGTAGAAAATTTCGATTAAAAAAATTTGTGGGATTGAATTTATTTTAGTGTAGTTTAATTAATTTGTTAAAGGTTTATTTTCATTAATTATATTTTTTTAATATTGTTTTTTCTTATCCAAAATGCTCATTGTAAAAAAAAAATTTGCTTCAATAATATTAAGAAATAATTTGTTTACTAATGGTATTAAATTTATTTCATGAATGTGGCTAATATATTACATGTTATTTCACAAATCATATATTAGACACCAATAATTACACATACATATCTAAAAATTATACTGTACAACTTTTTAATAATTCAACAACTTCTTACATCTATCCTTATAGTTCCCTTATAGCTCCTTATAGCTCTTTACATTTTCTTATAACTTCTTACATTTTCTTACAACTCTTTACAACTTTTTTACATCTTTTTACAGCTTCTTATAATTCCTTAAATTTTCTTACAGTTTATAACTATATTTTATCATAAAAAAGAACAAATCTGGTTACTATGACAATGACATGTTTAATCAAATGCGATAGCGACAAACCCCCAGGAGCTTCACATTTGTTAGATTTTCTGCTGTATCGATCTGTTGGAGACCTGTTTCATCAAACGAGCCACACATCACGGTTGCACTTGTTCTCCTTGGGCAAGCTGAAGCAATTTTCGCCTTCGTGGATATAAAATAAGATTTGAATCCCCTCTTCATTATTTTTAGTTGTCTCCCTCTACCTCTATCTTCCCCCATGTGTTCCATTTTCGCATTTTGGGGGTTCCGATGCTCTTCCTAACTGCAGCTACCAAGAGAGGGATAGAGAATTTCAGCAGAGATCTTTGCTTGAAGAGTTTCTCGGAATCCTTCAGGATTTGGAGTTGGATCGTGTCGGATTGGATCGAATCGGATCATGCTGGCGTCCGTTACCCATAGTTTGAAGGTTGAATTGGACATAGGGGGACTCTGGAGTTCTCGGAAGTCGATTGTGGTAGGATCGATTAGCTTTATCCGCAATTAAGATCAATTTTACGCAAAATTCTCAGTGTTCAGGGGCCTTGGGTGCTACAATTTCAACGTATGAGTTGTCAAATGTTGGCTTAGGAGCTTCATTTCGAAATGGCATTTGCTAAAGTTTTGTCCAACTCGGCAGTTTCATCCCACAAGCAAGCATTGGAAGCTGGAAAACGTCGGGTATGCTCTTCGTTGTTTTAGCTCCTTCATTTTGGGCTTGATTTCTTTACATTTATGTCCTCCCATTTCAATTCTTACTATAAGCCTGCCTTTTTCTCGACTTTCTTCAAATACTCCTGTTTGTTTACGTGGTTGTTTTCTTTACTGTTATTATCTGTGGTCTGTGAGAGAGGTGGGATGCATATGAAAATTGTGAATGTCTGATGGTCTGGTCTTTTTGCGTGTAAGGAGTTCTCGTGATGTAATTCAATCAGACACGTCCCAGTTAAATTCCCCAAGTCAAGGTAATTCAATCATAGTTCAAACGACATCCAAATCATGTAATTCTTTTTTTGTTAGTTTCGTTAGGATTTATAGTTTATTTCTTATGTTAAGCACAAAGGCAAACAAGCATGTTAAAGGGGTCAATTTAGTCAATTGATCAAAGCTGCCCAGCAGGCGTCAGGATTTGTACGGTTTAAAAGATCATGGAGGTTAAGGCACTTAATGACGTCCAAATCAAGATTTTCAAAAAGAGGGCGGTTTCTAGACATCTTGAGGTTTCCCCCCTGAAGAAAACCCCAGCTTAGTCATTAAAATGCAGTGGTCCAATAGCATTGAAAGTCAGCCTGCATGCGCCACCCAGGATGCCGTTTTGCTTAGGCCCTATTCTTTTCGTAGTTTAATCAACCGAACCCATACTCACCCACTCCTTCCCCCATCTTCCCACTCCTTCTCACACTTAAAAAAAATACGACTCCTTCCCACACTCACCCACTCCTTCCCACACCTACATAAAACAACTATTTCTCATATTCTGAAAATTTTTATAATTTACGTAATTGTGTGTACGAATAATCTGATAGCAATTATGAACAGTTTTAATTTTTCGGATGTTATGAAACAATTTTTTTCATTATTTTTTAAATTTTAAATTTTTTATTTCTATTTTTATTTTTTATTTTTATTTTTAATTTTTTTGTATTTATTTTTATTTTTTATTTTTTAATTTTTTAATTTTTTTGTATTTATTTTTATTTTTAATTTTTTAATATTTTGTATTTTTCTTTATTTTTTATTTTTTATTTTGTTGTATTTTTTATGTTTTTTATTCCCAAAAAACAACCAAGGGAAAATTCCAAAAAAAATAAAAAATAAATAAAAAAAATAAAAAATAAGAAAATAAAAAATAAATAAAAAAATTAAAAAAATTAAAAAAATTAAAACTATTTTTTTTTAAATTTAATAAAAATAAAATAAAAAATAAAAAAATTTAAAAATTTTAGAAAATTTAAAAAACTTTAAAATTTAAAAAATTTCAAATTTCAAATTTAAAATTAAAAAAAATAAAAATAAAAAATAAAAAATAAAAATAAAAAATGAAAAATAAAAAATAAAAAATAAAAAATAAAATAATAACAATACAAAAATACAAAAATAAAAAATAAACAAAATAAACAAAATAAAAAAGAACAAAAAAGAATAAATAAAAATAAAAAATTTCGTCATCGTTAATTACTGTCACAATAAAATTATTACATTATAAAACAAAAAAATATTAATAACCAATACTTCAACTTCATTTAACTACATTCAACTTTCACCCACACTCACTCACTCATTCCCACACTAAAAAAAAAAAAATACTACACTCACCCACTCCTTTCTCCCCTTTCCCACACTCACCCTCTCAACACCCCCCATTTCCCAACGAAAAGAACAGGGCCTTAGCCTAGGAGTTTTCCCTCTTAGGTGGGTTTTCTCCTTCAAGGTGTATGTGTGCTTGGTTGGAAGCTTGAGCTTAGTCACTAGGTGACTCATGAAGGCAGCAAGTGCCACGTGGAAGAGGAAGATTTATCCATTTTGCAAGCATTCATTCGTCCACTTCAGCACGAGGTGTCACGTATGGATTCCTCTCCTACTTTTGAGGTGGCAGCTGTGTGTTCTTTCCTTCCAAGGGAGGAACCATGACTCATGTAGCCTAGAATCAGCAAAGACTAGCTTAAGTTAATTAGGTTTAAGCCATTGCATTCATTTGTGCTTGTTTTAAGTCAGTTATGTACTAAACCGTATGTTTTACTAGTTAAATGTACTTAGTGACTTTCCTAAGCGTTAAGTAATCTATTAAGGATTACCTAATGATTAAGGAAAGGGCTGGACGTACCTTATAAGAAGGGTGGACGTCCCTTTTGTAAAGGGTGTTGAAAAATTGAAATCAGAAGTTGAGTATAAACTTCTCTGTGTGTTACTTTAAATTCTCTACTTGCTTATCTCTAATTCGGCCAATTAGAGTGGTGTTCAAGTGAGTCTTAATCTTGATTAGGTGGTGATATCTGTATCCTAATCTAAGATTAAGAGCCTTGAAACAGTTCTTAGTGGTGAAATCTATATCTAAGAAACGTTTCAGTTTTATTGATCATTCAGTTCAAGCCATTGAACCCTGTTCAAGTAACTCTTTTCTCCTTCCTTCTCCATGCCATTTTCATTGTTTACCCACGCCATCTTCTCTTCTTTCACTAAACACTTAAGCTTTCCTTTCATTCCCTCTCTTCCTAGTGTGACTACATCATCTCGGCTTGAAGGGAATTCTTTATTGAGTTAAATTGCAATGTTTCATTTTATCCATGTTAGATTCTAACACAGTCCTTGCGATTATCGTCAAATGAATTAACAAGTAGGGAAATCTTCAGCCATGTGTTATTGACATATGCTGTGTTAAGCTTGTTGAGAGTTACAAATTTAACTACTACTTCGTTTATTAAATACTTTTTATAGCATAGGGAAGTAATGATCGATCCACAAGTAAAGATTGTTTTAAAAAGGCTAGCTTAATCCTAAATGATTTTACTAATCCAATTTATTAAATCTAATCTTAATGGTTATAAAATAATTAAAATCTAATGAATAAAAATCTGGAAAAACACCTAATGATGCCCCTAAATATTTTGGATTATATTCTGGAAATAAAACAGCAATTAGCTATCATAAATAATCTAGAAAAATAAAAACAGAATAATAATTCAATCTTCAACTAAAAATCAAAACAGAAATTATTAAACAGAAAATTAATATTAAAAATCACAAGCAGTAACCTAAACTAATAATCTTAAACTTGACAAGCTTATAACTCCAGAATAATGTCTGATTAATTTCAGGAAAATTAAATCAGAAACTTACTGCAGAATAATCAAGCAGAAAATTAAATCTGAAATTAAAAATAAAATAATCTGCATAAATATAAATACGAAAATAATCAAGAAAATTACCCTAATTCTAGGACACAATTTTCTGGACTTAACAATACCTAATAATCATGAATAAACAATTAAAGTCGAACCCCGCGAAAGCGGGACCCACATTGGGAGTTTGTTGTTGTTGTTGTTGAAACAATTAAAGTCGAAATTTTCAGAACTAATAATCTAAAAACCTACACATGTCAATTTCACAAAATAATTCTGAAAAATTATCAAATAACTTCCACAAATTACGAAATTAAATATGGGTCGACTAGGACACTATATAAACCCTAGGAACTGATAAAAATCAAAAAAGAATAAAAATAACTGTTTTTAGTCTAATTTCTAACAAACTGGTAATTAAATACTAAAACTGAATATAAATCAATCTAAAATTATAACCACTCTAAAAATCAAAATCTAAACTATCTAAAATTACCTCGACACTCCTAAAAGACTATACTTTTGGGGGGAGGGGTCAATTGAAATTATATTGAAGCTAATAAAACTGGAACAAAAATCAACAAACTAATCAAATTAACTTTAGGCGACAAATAATGATCAAAAGTTATCAAATTTATGAAGGATACTTAGTATAATCTCAATCCACCATGCAAATTAATATTTATCATTAACACACAAGTTAATTTCATTCATGAGTTAAACTATAGAAGACATCCACCAGCGGTTCTTCCCCGTTTTTTCTTAGATTCTAGTTTACTTAGGTCGAGCCCTAATATAAACCCTACTAATTTGATAATCTTTACACCAGCGCAACAATTTAACCAAACTAGAGCATTAAGAATTAGAAAAACATCATTTAACACTTTGTAACCAATTTATAGCAAATCGATTTAACAAAGATCTAAAGCGATTACCTAATTAAAAGATATGGGTTTGAGCCATCCATGATTAATTAGGGTGATACCTAAGCATAAAAGATTATAAATTTTACATATTATAGTCTTCTAAACTATCAATTGAAATCGTATTAAACTAACCAACATGCATTCTAATTAATTTAACACGAATATCATAAACGATAAACGCTAATCGCTATAGAATCATGAATATGAATGAACTAGGCAATAAAGCATAAGACTTGTTTCAAAATAGTAAATTTAGCATGGCTTCAAGAATATTATACTAAGCACAAAAAATTACTCTAAATTAACATCACACAATTCACCAAAATACTCCATGTTTAACAATAAACTAAACAAAAATAAATAAATAAAAACTAGCAAAACTATTTTTGCTCACACTGATGAAGATGATGGTGTATTATGATGATGTAAGAAGATGATGGTGGTGGTTGTGAAGGAGAAGTCGTGAGTTTTGGGTTGAAGGAGATGATGCGTGGAGAAGATTGTGAGGAGGTGGCAACCGTGAGATTTGTATGTGTGGAGATGGCGTGGGGTTGTGAGGTTGAGGGTGTGATGGTGGCGATGAGGGTGGAAGATCTAGCAACTGTGGGTTGTATGAGAAGATGGGAAAAGGGTGAAGATGTCGTGGAGTGATTCCCCCCCTTAGGCGTGGAGGGTGTGTGTTATTTATGAAGATTGTGGGGTGATTTTTATGAGGGGGGAGGAGGTGGCTTTGTTAGGGTTAGCCGTGTGATTGTCGTGCCTCATGATCTCTTGCTTCCTTAGACTTCTTCTCCCTCAAGACTTCTAACTTTCCTGCAACTCTTGAAACCCTAGCCAAATTAAATAATTATGAAAATAATATTTTTCATAATTATTATTTTTGGACCTTCTTTATAACAAAGCGTGTAAAACCCGAGCCTAATAGAAGTTAAACACTCCCTGTCTCACATTCACCCTAATAGAGGTGCTGGAGCAAACATTTTATTTTCATCATTATGTTGATTTATTTTAATGGCTCACTAGTATGGGAAGCGAGCTTTCCAGTGGCAGTATTGCCTCAAAGGGTAACACCCAGTAGCGTATGCCTCAAAAGGGTACTTGTCATTCTCAACTTTGACTCTATGAAAAATAAACAAGTAAAATCACAATTTTAATGAATTATTCAACTAATTCAATAGTCTAGGAGATGGGCTAGGTCGTTTTATTACCTCTGAATCGGATATGTTACATGACTAAATAAGATGGATAATCAAGAGAGTTACTCATTAAAAAGATGTATGAGGATCAACTTAAACTTCTTTAAAGGATAACTATCATGCTTAGAAGTCTTCACTTATAAAAGAATAAACTACAAAATAGCTAATAAAACAAAAAAAAATTTCTAAACAAGCAAGCCCAGCATAAACTCATATCATGCATTATTTATAAGAATTTTTTTTTTGTTTTTTCGATTTTCTACTTTTTTTTTCAAGAATAAAAATTGCAGGAATTAAATGCAGGATGCACCCCCCCACTTAATTCATGCATTGTCCCTAATGCATGCAAAAAGAAAGAAATAATGAAAATAAAAGCAAAATTAAATGGGTACTCCCCTAAAACGTTGGGCCTCCCAACCAGCGCCTTTGTTTATAGTCATTGGCTCGACTTTATGAAGCTCTTGGATCCTCTAGTTGGATCTCTTCCAGTAAATCTTCATTAATCTGGTAGGGCACTTTTTGAAACTTAGCCTGATCAAGACTCTTAATAAGCATAGTCAAAAATTCATCTTCATAGGATAAGTCATAAATATCTTGGAGCAATTCAGCAATAACATAAAGTGCATACACGTAATTCACATCAGCAGGGAATCTCATGGCATCAAAAATATTAAATTTAATCACTTCACCATCAAATTCCATGGTTAATGTTCCTTCATGCACATCAATTTTAGTCATAGCTGTTTTCAAAAATGGTCTGCCAAGCAAGATGGGAATATCATAACATGCTTCACCCATCTTCATTATATAAAAGTAAGCAGGAAACACTAGTTCATTCACTTGAACCAAAACATCCTCTAACACTCCATTAGGATAAGTGTTGCTCCTATTAGCTAATTGAATCACTATGCCAGTTTTCTTTAATTCGCCTAGGTTCAGTTTGTCATAAACAGATCTAGGCATAACATTAAGAGAGGCACCTAAATCAAGCATATCTTTATCAAAGAAAAGATTTCCTATTTTGCAAGAAACAGAAAACACTCTAGGGTCCTGACACTTAGGGGGGAGTTTTCTTTGAAAAATAGCAAACACATTTTCCCCCACACTTACCTTTTCATTCCCTACTAATTTTCTTTTAGTAGTACATAATTCTTTTAAGAACTTAGCATAACGAGGCACCTGTTTAATGGCATGAAGGAGAGGTATGTTGATCTTAGTTTTAAAAAGCGCGAGGCGCACTGAGGTGCATAAGGTCCCAAGGCGTGAGGCGAAGGCGCACGCATCATGGACGCAAGGTGCAGTTCTATGCAAAAGTTTTTTAAATTATTTCATATTTCACAAGGCATATTTTGCATAAACAAGTTACATAAATGCATTAAAAATGTGATCAGACATCAATATGACCACTAACATAGCAAATAACCTTAACATATGTTATCTTATCATCGTAGTTCCCCAATGTAGGTACTTACGATACAAGTTTAGCTCACAACGAAGGAAAAGAAGAAAAAAAAGGTAAAGACAAAGCTAAGAATAAGAAGAAAAAGGGGGAAGATATGGTCTTGCATCCTTGAGGCGCACCTCAACCCCTTCGAGGCCGTAACTCGGTAGCCTCACGCCGAGGCGCGCCTAAGCGTGCCTCAAGCGGGCTTTTTCAAACTAAGATGTTGATCTCTACCTTCCTAAATGTCTCTAAGATCTCTTGGTTAGCCTCATTTACCTTAGAAGTAGGGCTTCTAAATCTACTAGGAAAAGGTGGAATGGGCTTATAAGGTTCTCTTTTCTTTTCTCCTATTTCCTTAGTAGTTTGATTAGATTCTGTATCCAACTCTGGTTCAGTCTCTTTGACCTCTAACTCAGGCTCAACCTTTCTACTCTTCATAGGCTCTTGTAACTCTTTCCCACTCCTAAGTGCTATGGCACTACCATTGTCCTTAGGGTTAGGGTAAGGCTGAGATGGTAACCTATTTTGCATTTGAGCCTGCAAGTTGCTAACTATGATATCAGTTGCAGTCTGTCTCTCTTGAAACTGCATAAGAGTTGTCTCCAAAATCTGGAACCTATCATCCATCTTCTTAAGGACTGTTCTAGTAGGAAGTTGGTCCTATCTTGATTAGAAGGTTGACGAGATGTTTGGTTAAAACTAGGTGGATTGGTTTGAGGGCCATACCTAAGGTTACGGTGGTCTCTCCATCCTTCATTATAAGTATTCGAATAGGGATCAAACCTTCTTTGATTTTGGTTAGAGTAAAGAGCATTAACATTACCTTCTTGTAGAGTAGGACATGCATCAGTAGGATGCCCCTCTAGACAACAAATACCACATATTACTGCTTTTTGAATACCCCCAGTAACAATCTTGTTTAACATAGCAGTAATATAAGATAACTGATTCTCTACAGATGAACTAGAACCAATCTCATTGACCCTTTTGACTTGTGACTCCCTAGCACCAAACTGCTGATTATTTTGGGCCATTAGATTAAATAAATTTCTAGTCTCTGCTAGCATTTTATTAACTAGAGCCCCTCCGCTAGCAGCATCTACCATATTACGATCCATAGGAAGCAAACTCTCATAAAAATATTGAATCAATAGTTGTTCAGTTATTTGATGTTGGGGACAACTAGCACACAATTTATTAAATCTTTCCCAATACTCACAAAAAGTTTCCCCATTCATTTGTTTGATTCCACATATATCTTTCCTAATAGATCCAATACGGGATGCAGGAAAAAACTTTTCTAGAAACGATTTATGCAATGCAGTCCATGTAGAAAAAGATCCAGCAGGCATATAATATAACCAGTCCTTAGAATTACCAAGCAAAGAAAAGGGAAAGGCCCTTAGTCTAATTTGGTCCTCAGGAATTCCTTCAGGCACCATAGCAGAACAGGTAATAAGGAATTCACTAATGTGTCTATAGGAGTCCTCTCCAGCTAATCCATGAAACTTAGGTAATAAATTGATGGATCTAGAGTGCAGCTTCAAGGGTTTATCTAATACAGCATAAGTAATGGACATGGGTTGGGTTTCTAGCTTAGGGGCAGTAAGTTCCCGAAGAGTAGACATTCTTACCTCTTTAAGCTTAAGACTTACTAGCAATATGCAAAAATCAAAATAAAAACAAAACAATAAAAGTAGTAAAATTAAATAGAAGTAAACTAGCAATTTAATTTTCTTTCTCCGGCAACGGCGCCAAAATTTATTAAGCTTATCGTGAGCTAAAAATTTAACCAATACTTCGGTTATTAAATACTTTTTATAGCATAGGTAAGTAAGGATCGATCCATGAGGAAATATTATTTTAAAAAGGCTAGCTTAATCCTAAATGATTTTACTAATCCAATTTATTAAATCTAATCTTAATAGTTCTAAAATAATTAAAATCTAATGAATAAAAATCTGGAAAAACACCCAATGATGCCCCTAAATATTTTAGATTATATTCTGGAAATAAAACGGCAATTAGCTATCATAAATAATCTAGAAAAATAAAAACAGAATAATAATTCAATCTTCAACTAAAAATCAAACCAGAAATTATTAAATAGAAAATTAATATTAAAAATCACAAGCAGTAACCTAAACTAATGATCTTAAACTTGACAAGCTTATAACTCTAGAACAATGTCTGATTAATTTCAGAAAAATTAAATCAGAAACTTACTGCAGAATAATCAAGCAGAAAATTAAATCTGAAATTAAAAATAAAATAATCTGCATAAATATAAATACGAAAATAATCAAGAAAAATTATCCTAATTCTAGGGCACAATTTTCTGGACTTAACAATACCTAATAATCGTGAATAAACAATTAAAGTCGAAAATTTCAGAATTAATAATCTAAAAACCTGCACATATCAATTTCACAAAATAATTCTGAACAATTATCAAATAACTTCCAAAAATTATGAAATTAAATATGGGAAGACTAGGACACTATATAAACCCTAGGAATAGATAAAAATAAAAAAAGAACAAAAATAACTATTTTTAGTCTAATTTCTAACAAACCGATAATTAAATACTAAAACTGAATATAAATCAATCTAAAATTATAACCACTCTAAAAATAAAAATCTAAACTATCTAAAATTACCTAGACACTCCTAAAAGACTATACTTTGGGGGGGGGTCAATTGAAATTATATTGAAGCTAATAAAACTAGAACAAAAATAAACAAACTAATCAAATTAACTATCGGCAACAAATAATGATCAAAAGTTATCAAATTTACGAAGCATACTTAGTATAATCTCAATCCACCATGCAAATTAATATTTATCATTAACACACAAGTTAATTTCATTCATGAGTTAAACTGTAGAAGACATCCACCAGCGGTTCTTCCCCGTTTTTCCTTAGATTCTAGTTTACTTAGGTCTAGCCCTAATATGAACCCTACCAATTTGATAATCTTTACACCAGCGCAAAAATTTAACTAAACTAGAGCATTAAGAATTAGAAAAACATCATTTAACACTTTGTAATCAACTTACAAGCAAATCGATTTAGCAAAGATCTAAAGCGATTACCAAATTAAAAGAGATGGGTTTGAGTCATCCATGATTAATTAGGGTGATACCTAAGCATAAAAGATTATAACTTTTACGTATTATAGTCTTCTAAACTATCAATCGAAATTGTATTAAACTAACTAGTATGCATTCTAATTAATTTAACACGAATATCATAAACGATAAACGCTAATCGCTATAGAATCATGAATATGAATGAACTAGGCAATAAAGCATAAGACTTGTTTCAAAATAGTAAATTTAGCATGGCTTCAAGAAGATTATTCTAAGCACAAAAAATTACTTGCTCATATTAAAATTAAAATCACACAATTCACCAAAATACTCCATGTTTAACAATAAACTAAACAAAAAAAAAATAAAAACTAGCAAAACTATTTTTGCTCACAATGATGAAGATGATGGTGTATTATGATGATGTAAGAAGATGATGGTGGTGGTTGTGAAGGAGAAGCCGTGAGTTTTGGGTTGAAGGAGATGATGCGTGGAGAAGATTGTTAGGAGGTGGCAACCGTGAGCTGTGTATGTGTGGAGATGACATGGGGTTGTGAGGTTGAGGGTGTGATGGTGGCGATGAGGGTGGAAGATCTAGCAACTGTGGGTTGTATGAGAAGATGGGAAAAGGGTGAAGATGTCGTGGAGTGATTCCCCCCCTTAGGCGTGGAGGGTGTGTGTTATTTATGAAGATTGTGGGGTGATTTTTGTGAGGGGGAGGAGGTGGCTTTTTTAGGGTTAGCCATGTGATTGCCGTGCTTCATGATCTCTTGCTTCCTTAGACTTCTTCTCCCAAAAGAATTCTAACTTTTCTGCAACTCTTGAAACCCTAGCTAAATTAAATAGTTATGGAAATAATATTTTCCATAATTATTATTTTTGGACCGTCTTTATAACCAAACATGTAAAACCCGAGACTCGACGTCCTCTCTTCTCCTTTCTATAAATTAATGCTAATCCTAAAAAATATATAAAATAAGGCAAATTAGACGCAATAATGTGTAAAATATAATCAAAATAATTAATAAGACGATGCATGATTAATGGCTTAGCATGCTGCCTGAGGTGTTGTGAAACATCGCAACTTGTTTGATGCTCTGGTGCAACTAACGTTAACCACCATTTGGCATGAGAGGTTTGAGCTAATTAGGCTCCCCTGTGCTAATTTTTGCATCGAGCTATGGATTTTCAGGCCTTCCATAGCTTACAGGTTTTGTAGTTAAAATGAAGGTGGGTTAATGCCTGCTAAAAAGTAACTAAATTATTTTGGAGCATTTTCTTTGTTCTGTGTGTATAAGGTTTAATTTGACCCCCTTTCTCCTGCACGTGCACAGGGGCTCCAAAGAAGGGGAAAAATCTGACCTTGCCATTTTGAGGATTTGTCTATTGGATTTGGCCTTTCTGCAGCTCTATTTTCCGTTCAATTTAATAGATTCTTTGATATTGAATACCAGTTTAGTGTACCATGTGTATAAATCATCTGGTTGTGTGTGATGCAAAATATTTCTAACTGATTAGAAGATTTACTACTCCTTAGGCTTGACAATGTCTGTGCTTTTCAACAATGTTATTTGTCTATGGCCTCTGTACGATCCATTGCTGACTTGCATTCTTGTGCTTTTAGTGGGGATTTTTTGATGTCAAACTTTGTGTACTGTTCTTATTAGTTATTCTTTTGTCAAGACCCATCACTATATATGCTTGGCTCATGTGGTAGGTACTGATCACTTATCTTTATGTTTGTCTTCCTTGGAAATAAGGGTGATACCCGGGTTGTGGAATTGGATTTGGAGAATGAGGGTGACTTGTTTTATCCACTCTTGTGGTTGTGTTTTTCGAGATTTTCCTCCGAGGACTAGATGCCCCTGAACGATGAAGAAGATAAATGAGTAACTGAGGATTGCACTCTAGGTTGTTTTTAGTTGCTTGATTGTCCTAAAGTCGAATGGCAGGATAATAAATGCATTTGGAATCACAATGTGGGTTTTAGATTTACTTGCTACGCTCCATGCAAATGAACCTTAAAGTTTTTTTAAGCTGGTAGATCTTTTGTATATGCCTATTCTGGAGTACTACTACTGAAACCAAAGTTTATGCTTTTTAACAATGTTTTTGTTATAACACTACATGTGATTTTGTGATGGTTGGGCTGAACACTTACCCAAGGTGTACCTATGGTTTTATGACATGATGACATGGGACACAGATCAGGCTGGGCAGGTATGCTGTAGATGAACTGGGAGATGAACAAGGTAATGAAGAAGAAAAAGGTATTTATTGAGAAAAGAAGCATGAGGATTACAAAGTATAATATGGACTGGACAGGTTAAAATCACAGATGTATGGTCACTCCATGAGCATTAACCTTACCAGGATATCATAGGGAGTCTATGATGATTTGCAGACTTGGTTGCTCTGTCACCATTCTGGCAAGTACATGGTATTAGAATTGTTGTAGGGGGTGTCTATCTTGTGGTTTTTACGGTTTTACAGACCTAGAGTCTATTCTAGGTGAAGAAAACTGCATAAGGGCTTTTGGATTTGGTTAATATTTGAAGTTTGTGTCATGTAAAATACATTTGGATTGAAGTGAGCAGATGGTTTCTGCCGTCCATAGGGGCGCAGTTGGATCTTATGAGACTAGAGCCAATGCATTATTATGGCATACTAAGAGATAGGGGGAAATCTTGGGGTTTTATTCTATGAATGTGGGCCTGACAGAGTCAATCAAACATGCTCACGCTATGGGAGTTCTGCTTGGCCTTTTTGTGCTTCGACGACATCCTTATTGGCGCACCTACAAGCTTGATATTTAAAGTAACTTGCAGTTTTTATTTAGATATAGGGATAATTGGGATAGCAAGCGCGCATGGAAAGCGGTAGCCTTTCCCGAAATAACTTTCATTTGATGCACAGAGCGAGAGAGAGAGAGAGAAAGAGAGCACTGGTTATAGTACTCTGCACAGCAACACATAACTCTCTTAGGTAGTGTTTTGGCTGTTAGAAGTCTCAGATGAGCTTCCTACTTTTCAATCACATATAAAATTGGATCAACAAGTTGATGTCTTCTGTTGGTAGCATTTTGGGGAGGTTAGATCCTCACCACGAAGTTGCATAGGACTTAATTGGTTTATTTAAAAAGAATTGACTGCCACTACTCCACCAGAAAAGAAGTAGATGACAGTTTAGTGAGGCTTTTTAGAAATATGATTAAAAGCAATTCGTTGTGATTATAGAAATACTTTGGGGACAACTTAGATGTTGCTCGTGCTTGCTCATTGTGATGCTTTTTAACTGCACATTTTGGTTTGATTAAACTGAGAATCTTTAGAATTTGACTCAGTATAAATGGTTTTCTTTGAATTCTACTTTCAGAAAATTCGTTAACTGAATAAGCTTCATTTAGTCTGTGATATTGGTTCTCTAATAGACATTGGCTATGCAGCTGGAGGAGTTCAGAAAGAAAAAAGCAGCAAAGGCTGTTGCCAGCAGCCAACCTCGTGGTGCTGATTCTGCCGTCCACGAGAAACAAGCTCCAGAAAATGGACAGGTACAACTTTCTAATTCTGCAGGTGCTGATGCTGGTACAAGAATTGATCCAGTAGCTCAAGCCTCTGGGTTTCTGGACCATAATGATAAATCATACGGATTGGCTCATGCGACTGCGCCGGAATCAGTTGCACTAACGCAAGTTGATTTTCAAAGTTATAATGTTCGACCACATGTTTTTCTTCGAATGTAACCCAAACAAGAGGGAGATGATCCTATTAGCCTGGGTTTTAAGTGGCAAACAAGTTCTACTTTTCAACAGGTAAAGGAAAACGGAGTTGGGGGCTTTGAGACTGACACTAAGGAGGAAATGTATGATGTTGTAATTTCATCTGGCGGATGCATTGCTCTTCAAGATGATAGTAGCACGTACTTTCACTCTACCTTCTATGGAGGTGAAGAATCTTTCTCTACTAAAGATAATAGTTCTGAAAGTCTCCCAAGTATAACTTCTAGCAGAAATGGTGTTGCTGTGAAAGTTTCTTCTAAGGAGCCTGCCACCAATTTATCACATAATGAGTCTGGTCAGTGTGCCGCTGAAAACAGGGGTTACACCTCCCTTTTTTTCAAACAGTTGTTTATTGAGTGGTTTTACTTGTTTATTGTTCCCTTTTTTATAACTGTTTTAATTCATGATGAGCATATGACAGGTTATGTTGATTTCATGCATCATATAGCTGATTGGCCAGCATATGCTGCAGAGCCTTTTAGCCAAAATTCAACTCTGTTTCTCAAGGGTCATTTAACTTCTATATTAGGGGGAAAGCTAGATGCTCCTGAGGAAAATTTATCGAGCTTTTGCAGGCACCGGGCAACTGGACCACCATTTGCTGGTTTTGATATTAGTGCTACTCTTAATGGTCCCTTGTATTCTTCTGTAGCCGACACATTTCCTAGAAGATTTCGTCCATGTTTCCTTGATTCTCTTAATATTGGCAGAGATTCACCAGTATCTGGCCGGCAAGAAGCGTATGCAAGTTCTTCGAAGTTTTCCAGCAACCTTGGAGCGTCGTCAGCTATGCAAGAACTATCTACAGCATGTGCTCCTGAGGAACCTCGCCCAATGCCAGCATCTACGAATACAACTAGTGGTTTCTTTGGGAGTTCATTTACGGGACAAAAGTTGTTTGAAAACAATTTGGAGAATGACCTGCAGAGACGTAGACCAGATGAAGATTTTGCTGCTTTAGAGCAGGTATATTATTGGCATTATTGTATTTGTTTGTTCATTTGTAGGGTTCCTAGCCAACCAAATGGACGAATTGTTTACCGTGTTTCTTTTGTGTTCTCTCCTTAATGGTTAATTTCTTTCAAATTTGACCGATCCCATTCAAGGCATAGTTAATTGAATACTGTTATATTCCTGTTAGCTGTCCTCTGAAGTGTAATGAACATAATCACAAAAGACACAGCTAAGTTTAGTAATTTAATAATGATCCATATGAAGGGATCTCTATTTGCTGTATCTATTATCTGGTTTGGATATGAAATGCTCACTTGCATTAGATAATTGTGTCGGGATTGAGGGTTTGGAAGTCCTTTTGCCTGTTGTGTTCACGTGTGTTTTGCCTCTTTGCGTGAATGGCTAGAAATCATGCAAAACCATTGTTCCTCAGTCTAGCTACTGAATATTCTTCTTTCTATGATTTGTATGTGCAAAAAATCTAGGTCAGATGGTGGCATCCCCCTCCCCGCGGGGCTTCCCACTCAAAAAATAAAGGGAAAAAAAAGAAATTTAGCTTGGCGTACCAGGCAAGTCTAGCTACTAAATCCAGCTATGTTTCAGTTGATTCATTATGCAATGACAAATGCTAATACTCTGAAGATTTCTGCAAAGTGGAAACCCTTTTCCTTAATTAGGAAATAAGCTTTGATGAAACAATGTGAAAAAAGAACCACACTTGCTGCTGCCAAGACATTTCGAGGTGATGAAGTCATTAAGCAAATAAAAAGATGTCACTTTTTGAGTTAGGATTTTATTTGTTAACTGGTTTTGTACGGACCTTCATTTGGATTGTTTTGCGTTTAAAAGAGGGTTCCATGTCCTCGCATCATCTTGAAGGAAAACATTCCATGTTTTAAGAGGAACTGACTTCTGTGCAGATACTGGGATCAATGTTATTTCTGCTTGTAAATCCTTTAGAATAATCTGTTTTTGTTCTGTGATGAAAGTTGCCTGAATAAATAGTCTTAATAGTTTTCAAAAGCTTGTTCTTGATGCCTATGTTTCTTTACTTATATCTTATTTTCCTCCCCATGTCTGCAGCACATTGAAGATTTGACACAAGAGAAGTTTTCTTTACAATGCACATTGGAGGCTTCGAAAGCTTTGTCGGAGTCATTAGCTGCTAAAAATTCTTCCTTGACTGAGAGCTATAACCACTAGGTTGGTATTGATATGTTGCTATTTGTTGGTGGCATTCAAATCCTGTTTTGTATGTTTGTTTGCTTATTTGATTTGATGAGGTGAATGGTGGTGATATATTTCATCGTTACTCTTGTACTTCATGAGATTGGACTTTGGAGATTGTGATATCTGGTGGATTGGTGTCATGTTCCTCGTCACTGCTTACACCAGTTTACCAATGCTTTTGCATGCTGTCTGTGTGATCTGCATTTTTGTTCACTTTCTTCATGAAATTTGACATCATAAGTGTATAACCCTTTATAATCACTCTATGGTTTTTCTTCAGAGGCAGTTATGGCTGTTGAGGACAGACCAATGGTTGTTCTTCCCTTCGTCCTCACCCCTCCCAAAGAAAACAAAAAAACAAAGGAAAGAAAGATCAAGAGAAGGGTTTGGGATTCACTTGTATATTTCAGGTTTTTTTTTGCGTCCTTTTGATAAGGCCTCCATTAAATGAAGAGAGATGTAACTAGTTAACCAATGCATAAGAGAGTACAAATTTCTCCATATAGAACTTCTTCCATTACGAAGATATTAAAAGCAAGAATTGTCCTCACACTAGCTGGTTAAGGGTGTCACTTTTTGAAGTAGATTAAGGTGTGAGCTAAATTTATCCTGCTGTGGCTGTTTGTATCAATCAAAGTTGCACTTATGCTGCCAAATCTCATTGTGAGAACTGCAATGATCACCCCTAATTAACCATCCACAATGACTGCTTGTGATGATTTACAAGCGTTCACACTTGAGGTTTTTACTTGAAGTTCCTGAGCAGCAATAACCGCATGTCACAGAGTGATAGCAACATCCATCCGAGGAGGATCCTGTCAGAGCAATTTTTGAGATTCAAATGGATACAACCTTTTTGGTATGTAGGCTTTTGGAGAGCCCCACGGCATAAGTTTATCAGAATAAGTTTCAAATGTGTTACAAAGAGTTGCAAGCTTTTTGAATTAAAAAATAGCTAGGAGGAAATTCAATAGAAGTGTTGCAATGGGGAGTTGATACCATCTCAAAGAGTGAATGCTTTTACACCTGTTCATTGCTTTTATACATGTTCATTACTGGAGGGATAGACTTCCTCTGTTCCATAATGACAGTCCTGCAGAGGCAATGAAGATTTTTAAGGGAATATCATTTTACGCATCATCTTCTATTAATTTGAGAAGAAAGAGATGAATTTTAATGCTAACAATTGTTAAACATGACTTCCTTTTGGGACTTCCAGGGAAGGAAAACTGGACAATCTTTTTAGGGACGGAGAGAGCACTAGTAAGGATACAATAATTGACACAAGGTACTGATGTTGAGAGAAATATTAAAGGAATATGAAATAGTGTTGGCAGTCAAAATGGATAGTTTTTTTTTGGTGCAAGTAAAAATGGATAGATTAAAGGTAGATATGTAGCTAAGAACATGAAAAATGCTAGGGCTGGGCAATGGGCTGGGTCAAAGTCAGTGCAATAGCAAAAGGGTTAGGTTGGGATGTAGTAATATTTTAGGGGCTGTTCGGTGAGAAAAAAAGGAATGGAACTTGAAACCTTTGGATTTCAAGTTCCTTGCCTTGTGTTTGGCAAGACTTTTTTGGTTATGGAACCTGAAAACTGGAGGTCTCAAGTCCGTCCCAAAACCAAGCAACTTGAACCCTTCCTCACTTGGGGGGTTTCAAGTCCCCATCCCCAAGGGATCAACTTATTTTTTTAAAAAAAAAACCAAAAAAATGATTTTTACCCATGATTTAGTGTTCTTCGAAGATCCCCGGGGGAGGGGGAGGACATTGCTCCATAGCCAAACATTGCTGCTTATTGAACACCCCGCCGTCGACGTCAATCCCATCACTGGCACCGATGGAGGCTCCTTGGTGGGTTGGAGTTGAGGATTGTTGAAGTGGCCAGTTTTGGGGTTTTTTTGGGGGGGGGGGGATTTATGGGTTTTGGAGGGAGCAAAACAAAGAAGATGTAGGTCATATTTTTAGGCTTTTGAGGAAGCAAGCAATGAAGATGGAGCAAAGAATGAAGATGAATTCAGATTTCTAGATTTTGGTAGGAGTAAAGAATGGAAGGGATGAATAGAGAGAAAGAGGTACTTTATGGGAAAGATGAACAATTGGATGTAAAATTTCAGTCTGCTGGATGTAGTTAGCAAAGGAGTCCAAATTGAATTAGAACAGTTTTAATTTTTGGGTCAATTTGGCATTCTCAATATTTGAGGGCTGATATGAACTAGTACACAACTACGGATTTTGATGATGTTGAGGCTGGGTTTGATTTTTTTTTTGTTGGTAAATTATTAAAGAATTATAGAAGGGTTAATTGCAAATAGAAAATAATGAAAAGAAAAAAAAAATCTTACATTACAAATGAATTAATTATGAATAAATATAATGAAATACAAATGTCGAATGGTTTGAAAATAAAGTGTTGAAACCTCATTTTTAACAAAGAAAAAAATTAAAATTAAAATAATAACTTATAATTGCATATAATACTTTAAAAAAAACATGTTTGATTCCATTCCATAACTGTTCACCAGACAGTAGGCACTGGAAGTTTGGAACATGATTCCATTTCAGTTTTCACCAAACAACTGAGTTCGGGATTCAAGTTCCATACCCAACCCCCTTGGTTCAAGTGTTGATTCCATTCCATTCTACTTTTTCACCAAATAGGCCCTTAATGGGTCGGGTCAGGTCACGGGCTAGGCGACCCTGACTCGCACTTGACCTGCCTAGTTTTTGGCATTGTTAATTTGTGATAGTGTAATGGGCGTTGATACCGGGCTCTAAACCACAAGTCCGAGGGTTGTTCATTGAGCATTTCCTAACACATATGATTGTACCCAGAATAGGCATGTAACTTATGCCTTTGCAAAATCAAGTTACAATATGGAAAGGTCCACTGAGAAGTCCAAGCTGGTCAATTGCTCTTTACAAAATGACAGACTTCAATAAAAGAGCCCAAACTAGTCCTCCGCTGTTTGCAAATGGAAAGGTCTGCATCAACCCAATGGACCAACGTGAGTCTTAATAATATCCAAAGAAAGCTCTTATCACATTCCTAATATAAGAAGAGCCCAAGTGAACTTGACAAGTATCTAGGCTGCTAGCCTGCTACTGTCTTCTTTACTGCAATGAACTAAGCAGAGTAGCAGCAGAGAAGCTGTAGCGCTAGTGGGGAAAGAAGAGAGACTGAGATTTGTGAGAGAGAGAGAGAGAGAGAGAGAGAGAGAGAGAGAGAGAGCATTGAAGATGGAATTGAACTTAAGGAGTCTATTTGGTCAACATCCTGAGCCCCTGACAATAACCCATTAACCGACCTATGACCAACCTTGTTTTGATCCCTAATTATGGGATCTGCTGATAGCCCGACCCACTTACCATTTTGATCCTTTTCGGGCGGGCCTGACCTAGGCAGCCCATTAGGGTCCCTGTCCATTGTCTAAGGTCTTAAAAATACATATCTAGGAAGAAATATAGGTTTAAATACACCAATAACTAGTAGTCGACTATTGTAGAGATGCACAATAAAAACTATGCTTGCAAACTTGGTCCTTGGAGAAGATTCGCTTTGTTGGGATCTTCCAAATAACCCAACCGAGAGCCACAATGCAGTGTACTGATTGGAGGAATTGTTGGGGAAGAGTAATAAGCATGCTATTTATTTGGTGAACTGCACTGGCTTTTAATTTGTGGCACACCATATTTTATAACTTTTTAGATGGACATATCCTTGGGCCCTATGCCTATCGTTTTCTCCTCACAGCTCATAGATGTTTGCAATTACAAAACTGTGGAGTTATTAGTTAACCAACATGGATTTGTAGTGTCGGAACTAGACAACGACGAGTTAATGCCTGAACTCAGACAATAAAGGCAAGAGGCAAAATACTGGGAGTTTGTAGTGAAGCTGCATCTTTGTTTAACAATGGTGTTATGTTTCATACATGCTGATGAGGTTTCAATTTACTGGTAATTTTTTTATCTTTCTGTGTTGTTTTACGTTCTTAATTTCCTCTGGGCAGAACCACAAACCTTACAGAGATTGTTCGGCTATGACCTTCAATAAGGTTGTCGTAACACTGTTCAACTTTTTAATTTCTTAACCATATACCTCTGATGACTATGAGCAGATTTTTCTCTTCAGCCCTATTCTCAGCGGCCTCCGAGAATCAAGTGAAATGGTTGATATAGAGGTCCTCGAATCCAACCAATTTAGTGGTGATTTGATGTGAATAGTTGGATCAATTTGAGTTCATGAAGCTGATGCCCGTTATGCCATCATCGCTTGTTTGGTGTTATCTCTGTGGAGTGTACTTGGATGGGTGCTATTCCTTTAGTTTGATTGCAAATTTCTTGAACAAGGATATGGCTTGGGTAAAGAAAAATACTAGCCGAGACTAAGGATTTACCTAAGGGAGGCCTAAAGGCTTGGCCATTGGTAACTTCTCAGATTGAACCATTCATACTCACCACGTTGAAGCAAGGATAACAAGAGAGATTTCGTAGAGGGAGAAAGCCTTGGGGTTTGCAATTCCATTCACGAATTCTGAAGCTTACAAGCAGCAGGGGCATCCCTTTTATAGGCTAAGGAAGCCTCCCCCATCAAATACATACCGAAAGATGCTAAGCAAAAATTACAAGCATACACACTGAAATGGTAAATACAGGCCTCTAAGCTTGACAACTCATTTGGCTGATTGTCCATGCAACTTTCAGATTCAAATTAAATCTGATAATTAATCTTAGCTACTATAGGTAACATAGTACTACTTGGAAATTGTCAAAATGGGACTCGACCCATTGAAAAGCTTACTTTCTGAAATTTGACATTGGGCTATCAACATGTTGCTAAATGACGAGGAGCATAGGCTTCAAGTGGCTCAAACTTATATCATGCGTGCTGGATGAGCTACTGAGCAGGAGCGAGTTGTGTATTTAGCCTCAAAATGAACTTAGGGTCCTTAGAGGACCTCCTACCCTCCCACGTGATGAGAGAAAGAACTCGTATTGTGTATTTAGCCTCAAAATGAACTTAGGGTCCTTAGAGGACCTCCTGCCCTCCCACGTGATGAGAGAAAGAGCCCGTAAATGCATAGGGACTTCCTTGAGCTGAAGAAGGTCGGGCTGGGCAGGATGTAGCTTGGCCTGAGGCTTTGATCCATGACGAGAGTTTGGTGGTCCCTTGGGCATTTGGCTTGATAGTTCCTGCTTCAGTCTGTTGTATTATTGGCATTGGATGATGATCTCCCCCCCCCCTAAGTTGAACTGTAGTTTTTTTTGGTAGTTTCTTTCGTAAATAGGCACTCTATTTTGACTTTATTCTCTATTTCCAGGCAAGTATTGTGAACCAATTAAAGGTTGAGATTGAGAGATTGCAGGAGGAGATCAAGGCCCGGCTGGTTAGTGTAACCCATTTGCTACTTCATGAGAATTCCTTTTGTTGTATTTAAATGGAGATATTGATCCTTAGTGAGTGGCCATTTAGGAGCTTGTGCGATAATTCCCACCTTCCAACCTGTGGCATGTAATGAGTTTGTCAAGATGAAGTGCTTTTAAGCCATGAGATGATGTGCTTGTTCATTATAATATATCTGCTATTTTTAATCCTATCCACTTGGTGCAGTAGGTTAAGCTTGACGCTAGCAAGGTCGAGTATGTGAACGCATAGCTTGAGTGTTCTGCCGCTGATGAACGTGCAAAGCTCTTGGCATCTGAGGTTATTGGCTTGGAAGAAAAGGTGGTCTTCTTCCACTATATCGTATGCATTTTGTTATGATATAGATTAATGTGTTTCTTGGTGTGTGTGTGTGTGTGTGTGTGTGTGTGTATATATATATATATATAT
>JACYFF010031959.1:52781390-52792882 GCA_017589665.1 Selenicereus undatus | reverse complement strand
TAACCTACAAAGATAATAAATTATAAAAATACTTCACATATGCCAATTTTAAGATATATCCATATCTTCTTAATTCTCCTCTATCCTTATCCTGCATCACCAAGTCAATACACTGATTAGTTAATTTTTAGTGCTCGATAAACTAGTGTTTTGATTAGCATTTCAAGTAGCGTTTTACTTTTTAAGTAGCGTTTTTGAAAAGCTAATAGTATTAATGTTCGACATTTAAAAGTAGCGTTTCATATTTTTTAGCAAAAAATTTCCTTTCAAAAATTTATCTTTGGAAATTATCTATATCCTTTTATGTCAATTTACATTAATCAGCTAGTATAACAACTAAATTTACTGAACATATTAGTTTCAACTACTCATCTAAACAACTATCCGCTAACAGCTAAATTAGAAATGCTATTCGCTATCTAAACCGTTATCCACTACCTAAATAGTTAATTTTGCCGAACAAGGCCTTAGTCATGGATATCTAATCAGTTTTAAATTTTTAACACATCAGGCTATTGTATTAATTGTTTCTTGTGATCCCAACTTGCAGGCTCTTAGGTTAAGATCAAATGAGTTGAAGATGGAGAGAGAATTGGAAAATGCAAGCAGCGAAATTGCTTCCTACAAGTATGCATCTCCATTAACTCTTGCTAGTTACAAATGTCCTGAATTTGTGATGCTTTGCTTTTATTTTGTGGTCTTCCTACTTTATATGATCCACTATTATTGGCTTGTCTATCGAGAGATGCAGTTTTGCAGCTTATTATGGAGGTTTATCTGGAGTATTTTAGTCTACTTTATATGTTTTCTTCTGATTTTTCTGAACCTTTTGTTGACAATTATTGTCTCGTCCATGGTGGCCTCATATTGTACCTAACGATAGGATGATCTTATTATATTTCCTATTGTGCATGGGGGCCTTTTGTTAAAGCATTTCTGACAAAATTGATCATTTAAAAACCAACTCAATTGTTTCCTCGCATTGTATAATGCTTTTTACGTTTTGGTTTGCAACTAATTCAGATGGAAAATGCTAGATTGACTGAAGTGCTCCTTGATAAGGCTGTTAGTATTGGATACTTTATTCCTGACTTAGGAAGACTTTCCAATCAATATGTGTTCTTCCAGAAACCCTGGGGCAGAAAGGGGCCGGGGGGGGGGGGGGCCGGGGAAGCATGCGGAAGGTGCAGAGTTTGCAAGGTGTTTCTTTGAGGAGGAAGAAATAATTTTGGTCTATTGCTAGTTTGCATTGTTTTGGCACCACAATAGGAATTGGCATTCATTGCGGTAATAATGTATTGGCTTTGGGTTTTGTGGATATTGTGTGCTTCTGGGGCTGAATCAGGAGGAGGCCAAAGAGGCCCTGTTGACCTTTGTAATTTCTTTATGATTTTTCTATCCTTTCTTTTCCTTTTTAAGGGATTGAGGAGGAGATCAGGGGCCTCTAGTAGAGGATGTTAGGAGCCTGACATCTGGCTTCTTTGCTATGGGGGAAGGACTGCTCCTCCTAACCACGGGTGATAAAAGTGCACCGGTTGACTTGGATCGTACTAACTTTTTTGGTGATGTTGTGGGGTTGGACACATAATGGCACTACAGTGTCGGAGATCATTTTTTATTTTTTATTATTGTTATTTTTGAACGAAGCAATATCCCTTTGCACTAGAGCAACACGTCATTGTTTGAGAGTTTCCTTGGATTTTTAGCGTATCAATTGGACTCATTACTGCATCAAAGGCTGTGTTTTCTGTGTCCAGGTGTGAAGATGGGGAATGTTTGATGTGGGGAAAAAGGGAGGGGGGTGACTGAGCTAAAACTTATCATTAGAGGTGTGCTGCATCAGATGGAATTCAAAAATAAATCTAGAAGGGGCCCTGACATTTACTTGATTAATTATTAGTAGTCTATCTTGCTTGGTTCCTTCATGTTGCGGCAAGTACATGTCTTGAACACCTACCATTCGCGGGCGCATATGTGCCCTTGAACCTTCATTTTAGCCCAAGAATATACAATTCTTTTGAGGAAATTGCTGAGTCACTTGACATGAGTATGGTTGAGCGCAAGTAACATGGTTAAGTGTACAGATGACAAAGTTGTCCTCTGTTTCCGCTTTTAACTTTTCTTTGTAGCCCCCCGTTTGTCTGATTTTAATGTTCCCTCTACTTTTTCTTTGTTTTTTTTGTTGTAGGGGAGGGGTGATGTAGGATGCTGAGAGCAATGAGAAACTCACGCACTAGATAGGAGGACACTCACAAATAATTCTCAAGTTCAATTTAATTTCATTCAAGTCTCACTCCCCAATATATCATAGCGAGTTTAAATAAAGAAGAGACCTAAACAATAAGGAAATTAAAAGATAATATGATCGCAAAGATATTATTTTCTAGCTAAGAAGATAACTAAAAGATAATCTACTTCATAAAAGATTAACCACAAAGATAATAAAATATCAAAATACTTCACATATGCCAATATTAAGATATACCTATGTGGCAAACAGTTTTTGAAGAGCTTTTTGACCAAAATTAGCTGTTTGACTAAGTAAAAAAGCTAACTTGGGTGTTTGATGAAAAATCTTTTTAGAAGAGCCTTGGGTCCAAAAAGCTAATTTTAAAAAGTTAATTTCATGAGCTTTTTGAAAAATTAGCTTTTTGTCTCACAACTTTATCAAAAACAGCTTATTTTACCCAACAGTTTTTCAACAAATAGCTAATTCAAACTAATACAAACAGCTAACTCAAACAATTAACAGCTAATACAAACAACTAACAACTACCTATTTACCAAACAGGGCCTATATCTTTTTATTTCTCTTTTATCCTTATCTTGCATCATTCTCCTTTGGTTGGAAAAAAATTAAATAAAAAAACTCATCCTCGAGTTTTATACTAGGTAAGAATGAAGAAAACCAAGCAAGAAACCAAACTTCACTTCGTCACACATATGAGAAAAGTGTAATTTGTGCAGCTTCTTCCAAAAAAGTAGGAATTCAATTAGTGGATGTTGCTTCTTGCCAACTAGAAGTTTGTTAGGGATAAATAAATTAACGTGCGCACTTTCTAGTCTTTGATAGTTCTCAATCCCCATAATTAGATGTGGCATGTCAATGTGTGGAGACACATTTAAATTCAGCATGCTCCACAAGTTCTATTAGATAAAGGTCACTTTGAACTTCTTTAACGTCCTTCCCCTTCTGTGGATAATTGCAGCTATAGATGAAATGATTTGCTGCAGTTGAATCCGAGATGCATATGTCTACTCATAACCTGAGCAATAGACGAGGGACTACCCATAGCTTGACTCTGAGAGGGTATGGAAATAGGAAACTCCAAGAAGAGGTCATTCGCTTTATCAAAAATACTCACGAGGATAGACTCTATTTGTGCAAGCAATAGAGGAGAATGATCATCTTTAATTGATGCTAAATGTTGGTGGAAAATGTCTAGGACATGAGCATTACCTTCAAGATCTAACACCACCACATAAGACTTACTTCCAGTCATGGACTCAAGTATGCAAAGTCTCTTATTTTATGATTTGTCACTATCAGGTAGGGCTTGAAAAGATGACACAATGACTCGAATGGCTTTCTTCATAAGCTCACTTCAAAAGGGGCATTTGGTGTTGAAATACCAATGAGCTCATATAGGCATGAAGGAAGAGAAACCTGAACATCAAAATGCGTTTGATTTCTAATCACTTCCGAGATCAAAAATTCCTTTATAGGCACTACCGCACTAGTGCATCTTGTATGGATTTTGAAGGGTCCTGGTATACTCGAGACAAAAGATTTCAACTTTATCCAACGAAACTGATAAGATCTTTGGAAAATGACGGCAAAGTTAGCAATTGAGTGCCAACATTTAGAAGTTAACTTGGAAGTTCTTGCTCCAACAGCTAGACATTTTTTAGTGTCACCATGGCAACACATCTGCAAGGCAGAAAACCTGGAAACCTAAATATTCCTCAACGACGAATAGAAACAGAAGATGAGAACAAATCGGGAGCCAAACAGCAATATGAAGGATAAAATCTTCTAGCAGCAGGGCAAATCTACTAAGGGCAGTGAAATGGAGATGGGCCACCAGATAATGATTCCCGTCAAGACGAAGGGCAGGGGGCTGGCAGTAGTGAGGTAGCACGGGCAAGAGGGTTCGGCAGTCTCTGTTGGTGGCCAAAGGCAGATAACCCCGTCAATTGCAAGGAGAAAATGGTTCACAATTTAGGGTTTCGAGAGATTCGAACACTTAAACGAGGGATGAACTGAAGCCTGTTCTTGCAATTGATAGAGGACTTTAGGACGAAATGGGGAGGATATGATATGGGTGAAGTCAATTTTGGAAGGTTTGGATGGGTCGCGGGAGAATTGCAGTTTTAGGGTTTCAAAAATGCGTGAATTAGGGATAGGGTTTGTGATTTGTTAACAATCAATTAAATCAAGTCTTGACGCGATTCAACTCAATTGGTTTGGGGTTTTGGGCGAAATTCAGTGGGTAATTGATGGAAAAGCTCAATTCGGTTGGATGCTGATGTGTAGAGGTTGAATTTGAGACCTAGGGTTAGCAAAATAGGGTGCAGATTTTCGGCAGGTGATTGCCGGTGGTGGTGTGGGTGGTGGTGGACTAGAGGAGGGTGTGTAAAATTGGAGTATTTCCATGGGGGAGATTATGAGGTTATTTTTTGAGTTCCACTCAAAAGGTGTTTTTTGAGAAAAGCTTAAATGCCACCTTCATTAGTTTGCTCCCTAAAGTGGCTGCGACGAATGATATTAACAAGTGCAAACCCATCAACTTAGTTGGGAGTGTTATGTAAAATTTGTGCTAAAGTTTTGGCGTCTAGATGGAGAACAATTACGGATGAAGTGGTTGGCCCAAGTCACCATGGTTTCATGGTGGTCGAGTCCTGGATGCTTCTTTAATCGCTAAAGAGTGCATTGATTACTATCAATGAACTAACAAATCGGGAGTTCTTTGTGAGCTTGACATTGAGAAAGCTCGGACCTCGTTTCTTGGGATTTCCTTTTGCCCACTGATGTGCCAACAGTGGAAGTGAGAGATTTAAGCAACCGAAGCCAAAAGAAAACTCAAAAAGATGGGAGAGAGGTAGAAAACCCAAAACTAGCACAAAGAGAGCAAAAGGGAAAGAAAGAGATAAGCTACCTTGATTAAAGCTAACACACACCATCTTAATTAATACTAGGGCTCTTAAGTACTCTTAGGGATAAGACACACCACTCTAAGAAAGATTAAGACTCAGTTGATCACCACTTTGTTTAGCCAAAACAAAGATAGCAAGTGAGATTCTAAAAGTGAAGGAGACCAAGTTCAACTTTCATATCATCTCAAATTTGAATTTTATAATCCTAAGGAAGCATGCATATAGAGGGGGAAGGCCTTGCAGCTGTTACGTACATGCTAAGGGGTCAGATGGGGCAGCCAATAGGAATTAAGAGACCAAAAAGCAAGCAAGTACAAAAGGTGAAAGTGTCGCTTTCAGTGCACAACACCGTATTTCCAAAAGCCATATCTCCTGAAATACTTGCCAAATTGGATGAAACAAGAGTTATTAGAAAGCTTGGGATCTCTTTTTTTATATGACTGAAGCTGGACATGCATTGGGTCTACTGTTTGCAAGATATGAGCCAAAAGGTGCAGGTGGTCCAAACTCCAAACTGGATCAGTTCTTGCTGCTTGTTGAATTTTCCTACATTTAACTTATGTCCTCTTGATTTAACCTAGAACTCTTTTTTTGCCCTTAAAGCCAACATAAAAAGGTTCACAAAAAATTGGATTGCAGCCCTTTAAACCCTTCTTAGGCTTGAGTAGCTCCTTTTAGACAGTTTTTGTGCTTAGGATCTTGTGTGACAATTCTTATGACTTAGGAGTTGAATCTTGACTTCCTTGGAAGCCTTTGGAACTAATTGAGCCTTGGGTAGCTTGATCCCCATCACTTGAGGAACCCAGAACAAGTCAAAATCACAACTTGCTGCCAAAAGCTTTGTACCCGGGTAAAGAGAATTTCTCCCCTTCTTTGGCTGAGCTTGTGTGTAATTTAGCCCTGAATTTTTAAGGCGAATTGATATTATTTTTAGTGTATTTTCAATTCATAAAACTTGGAAAATGAATAGAGGATGTTTAAGCCCAAAAGGAGCTCCGTTTCCAGAACCAGAAAAAGATTGGCCAGAACTATACACTTGACTTTGTGGACTGATTTTAGGGGCCAAATGACCTCCAAGTTTCATGAAACTTGCTTGTTGGAAGAATACTTCTTGAACTTAAGGATGAGCTTATTCAATCCTTCTAGACGCAAAGAAGGTTTAGGAAATCAGGTGCACAAAATCGGGTATGTGCAGGGGCGAGGTGACCAATTGATGTCCAATAAATCGGGTATGTGCAGGGACGAAGTGACCAATTAATGTCCGATAGGAGTGATTCTTGATTCCATGGAAAAGGGACATCTTGAATTTTTTTAAAATTTTATTATTATTATTATTTTTAAGTAAGCCAATTTGCAGCATCCCATGCTTTTTCTTCCTCTTGCTACAAGCCACAAAGTTGATGCTTGCTCACTGGGCTAACTTTGGGCAAAGGGTGACTTGCTCTTTTGGGGGGCTTTCATGGATTGTTTGGACCAATTTTTGAGGTTTAGGAGGTGTGGGAGATACTCGGGTATGGACCCTTACTAGATCTCCATAAGCCAATCTTGAGAAAATGGGCGTTTCTAGCAAGTGGAGGAGTTTGGTTTTCTTTTGTATCTCTACCATCCGCTTCTGGATTTTGATTAATAGCGAAGTGTCAGGTTTCTTCTCAAGTTCGAGAGGGTTACATCAAGGTGACCCATTATTCCCCCGTTATCTGTTGTTGTGGAGACCCTTATTGGGTTAATGAACAAATCATGTGAGGGGGGTTTGTTAGAAGGATTTCGTGTTGGCAATTCTTAGTCTGATGGCATACTGGTTTCCCATCTTCTCTTTGCCGACGACACCTTAATTTTTTTGTAGACCTTGTGAGAGTGACTTGGGATACTTCAGATGTATTATGTTGTTATTTGAAGCCTTGCTTGGTCGTGAAGTCAAGTTGCTTATCCCGATGGGTGAGGTTCCTAACATCCAATAGTTGGCACAATTCTTTGCTCGTGGGGTTAGTGCTCTGCCTTCTACTTATTTGGGTCTTCCTTTAGGTTCTTCTTTTAGTTGCAAAGCAGTTTGGGACCCCATTGTGGAGAGGTTTCAAAAAAAGACATGCAGGGTGGAAATATTAGATGTCCTCAAAAGGGGGAAGGCTGGAGTGTTCCGATTTATTACATGTCCTTATTTACAATTCCAGCTGGTGTTGCTAGTCAATTGGAAAAAATATAAGAGGCTTTGTTTGGTCTAAAGCATGACAGTGGTAATGGTTTCCATTTGGTTTGTCAGGATGAGATTTGTCGTCCCAAGGAGGATAGTGGGCTAGGAATTAGGCCACTTCGAGCGATGAATGAAGCGCTCAAGGCCAAGTGGCTTTGGAAGTGTGCTATACAAGATGACGCTTTGTGGAAAAAAGTGATTGTATCCAAATATGGAGCATATAGTTTTGGTTAGTAGAGTAAGAGGAGCACATGAGGTTCGTTGTCGGAGATCTATCCATGCAAGTTTGTACTTTCAAGTCTCTTGTTTATTTCGTGGTGAGAAATAGGTCTAGGGTGTTGTTTTTGCACGATAACTGGTGCGGGAAACAACCTCTTAAAGTTCAATTTCCAAATCTTTTTAGGATGACATGTTTGAGAAACACTACCGTGCAAGAGGTTTTATTGTGGAACGGTGGTCATTATCATTGGGACACTACCTTCACAAGAAGCCCGAATGATTGGGAGAGAAGCATTTTCAGCTTGTTAACTTGCTTGCAGATTTGGATGTGGATGTTCAATTTGAGGGTGATGATAAGATGACATGGTCTCTTGAGTCTTGATCCTAATAGGACCTTTTCTGTTAAGAGTCTATGTAATAGGCTACATGGGTTTAATTGTCCTAATTTCCTGGCGAAGGAAATTTGGAAGTCTAAAGCTCCTATGAAAGCTTGTTTCCTTGCTTGGGCAGCTTCTAAGGGCAAGGTTCCACGGGTGTCATGCTTGGAAGACGAAATTCCAATTTAGTTAGTAGGTGCTCAACGTGCCTTGAGGAAGAATCCGTTGACCATCTTTTTGTTCATTGTCAATGGGTCTCTTCACTTTGGTTTTTGGTTCTTTCCTTTATGGGGATTAGTTGGGTTCAACCTTCTAATATTAAAGATGTTGTCGTAGTATGAAGAAGGATATTGAAAAAGAGTTGGGTTCATGGGATTCGAAAGTTGGCCTCTGTGGCTATTTGGTGGTGTACTTGGAAAGAGGTGGAACGAACAGATTTTTGAAGGCGAAGCTTCTTCCTTTTAGGATTTCAAGCTCTATTTTTTGAGAATGTTGTATAGTTGGAGCCAATTGCTCGAAGGTGCCTCTCTTAGATTTTGTGGATAAAATTATGCATGAGAGCTTCAGGGCATCATGATTGTTGTACTTGCCCCGTTTGTACATAGGTGTCACCCCCTGGGTGCTTCATTCATATAACTCTTTGATTACTGATCCCCCCCCCTAAAAAAAAAGGACTGTGTGGCTAGGGCTTAATGAAATGCTGATTGAAGACAACTAACAATTCTCACAGACTTATCCCATCAAGATTGTTGCCACCAACTATTCGGCTTTCCCAGTCCAAACAGAGTTTTGACTTCAAAAAGGTCAAATACTTGGTTAAGAATACCGAATAATGCATATGGAAATTTAGACACTATTATGCTCTCTTCTTTCAATATTTTTCCTTATCAGTCTAGAAGGAAAAAGGGAATTCAAGCTCAATCATAAAAACAAAGCTGTTAAGCATTTGAAATGGGAAGATAATAAGTAAACAGGCTAATTTTTGTATTAAACTTAATTACAATCATTAAATATTTAGCAATTTCACATTTTCCCCTTGACAACTTGGGTATGCTGTAGCATGAAGTGCCAATGTCAGTCCACAGCTCAAGAAGTTGACGTACCTTCTATATAGGTCAGCCTGCACCATCTGTTAGATTGACTTCATCTGGAGTTTTAGCATGTCTTGAATGGGCTGGAGAAATTCTATAGTTCTAGATGTAGCTACTGCGGATGATGAGCATTCTGCAGAAAGATGTAATCGAAGAGTGAAACGACTTGAGTAGCCTATTATCAAGGCGGACAAAATGATGGCTTGCACATCACAGACTCAAACTGAAGGGAAATAAAAAAAAGCATTACCACTCAGAAAGCTGGCTTTGATAATTATGGTGGTCTTGGCTATGTATCATGCATAAACTAAAATAAAATGAGTTGAACTGCTTAATCCAATCTGAAGGAGTATCTTATGCGAGTAAATTAAGAGTCGTATGTGAATCACAATGAAACTAATGAAAAACAATTTATAAGAAAAAAGACGATTCACTTGCGAATGATTGAACTTGCTATGCCATTCCAGATGGTTGTGTTGATAGTGAAAGGAACGCTAAGTTAATCACGCACTAGGAAACCCAATTATTTCAATCATTGATTTTGCCCCATGGTAGGTTCATTCTTCATTAAGCCTGCCTTTGTAGTTTCAATGCCTCAACAATGACATAACTACAGACTTCTTCCCACCAGCGAGCATCATGAAAACTTCTTCCCACTGGACTCCATCATGAAATCTTCAACATGAAAATTTTGGTATTCCTAGAAAATTGAAATCAAAATGCCGTGTTTATGGAAGTGAGGGAGGGTAAGGGATGGAGATGGTGTTAGAGAGGGGCGCCAATCCTTTGATGTGGTGATGTATTGGTTATAATTTACGAGTATGAGATGACAAGACGGCAATGAAGGTTGTGGACATTGATATTTTGTTTCTATTTCTATTCATTTCTTGTTTGTGTGGTATGAACTATGCAAAAAATTGTGTCAATCTTATACTTAAAAATTATAACAATGTTAGATCTGCGTTGTAAATAAATCAATGGCAGATGTTTGATTAGTGGCATTGATCAATAGGCATAAACATCTCACTTTTGGGTGCCTAATTGCAATGAATTAAGTGCCTCACTAGTCATTCTGCTCATAGATACCAATAGGAAAACCAGAAACATTACTGGAGGGTTCTTTGTGAACTTACGTTCAAAGTTGAGAATAGCTAAGCTGGATGAATTTTGTCGTTTTAACAGACTCTATGAGGTGACTTCTTCAGTTTTATCATTATGCATTATCTATTGGACATCTAATAAGCTCTAGCGGTCTGGCCATTGCACCATCTGAAAACTGTTTATGAGAAACTGTGTTTGACACTGATAATGACAAGTTATCGTGTTGGATAGAGGCGTGCTTATATCTGCTGTTTTCTTGCTTTGATCTTGATGGGTGACATCAATGAATTCATTTCTGCAGGTGATCATTGTTTTCCCTTTGTACTTGCAAGTTTAAAGAGTTCTTTCCTGTTTACCCCCATCTGTCTACAACATGAACAATGAAAGGAAGGGGGGAAGGCTAAGAGGCTTTGACACTAATTGGGTTCTTTATGCAGGAAAAGGTTGGCCAGCCTAGACAAGGCGTGTCAGGATCTACTGTAGACTATTGATGCTTTGCAGGAAGGTCTGTAGTCTTTATGAAGTTTGTAGTCTAGGCGATCATTTAGAGCGATCAAATTGGCTAACTGCTTGCATTTTTTTTTATTGTAACCCTTTTCAACACTATTATTCCCTCCATTCCAATAAGATTGTCCCCCGTAGTAACTGGAATTTTTAAGAGGACATCATTTAATACAATGCGATTGATTTTGGAAGAGAGGGGAGAGTTTTTAATAGTAATAAAAGCAAGACCGAACTTAACTTTGTGACTTCCATAAAATGAAAAATGGCTCTCTTTTTGGGATGGAGGGAGTATCTGCAATTTAAGAGTCTATCATGAACTAAGCAAATTTGACGTTATATTGAGAGAAAAATTGAATGCTTATCCATGGAGACAGTACTGTGACTCCTATCAAAAAGCAGTGGTGGGGGAAAAAAAGGCTTACTGCTGATTAGACATGTTAATAGTATATTGGAAGTGACTCCATGACTATCATTCTTCAATTATGTCAAATCAATATTGCCATGAGCATATAAGCTCATTCATTGATGAGGAACAACATAGTCTCTGTTTGTCGGGCCTTCAACATTAGTCTTGTTTTCATTTTGTAGGTTTGATTTGACTGTAATTGCCTTATTTATGCAGAGAAGAGGCTATTGCAATCTAAATTCCGAAGAGCATCTGCCACTGGTGTTACCGTAGATATCAACAAGGGACATGCAAGGAGGGATGCTTCAACGTCTACAAATTATCTAGGTTAGCAATACGAGCAATTGCATTTATAGATATGACTACACGTATTATTTATGGTAATCAAAGCAGAATCACTTTCTGGAGCGTGTGCTAATGGGCCGGAAGTGAATTGCTTGAGTTTAGTT
>JACYFF010031959.1:52692226-52755702 GCA_017589665.1 Selenicereus undatus | reverse complement strand
TTATTATTATTATTATTATTATTATTATTATTATTATTATTATTATTATTGTTATTAATAATAATAATATTATTATTATTATTATTATTATTATCATTATTATTATTATTATTATTATCATCTGATGCAGACCAAGGACCAGAACAAGACCCTCACCCTGAACCAGAGAAGACCTTGCTGCTTAGGCACCAGCAAAACCAATTCTGTGAGGCAATTCAACTTAGTTTGGAGGCTATTTTAGGGAGATCATTGCTTTCTTGGACACCCTAGCATTTCTTCTGATCAAGCTAAGTCATTTTGAGGCTCACACAGCAGCCTTAGTTCAATCCAGCTCAAAATAAAGGGCATCCTGCAATCAGCTTATTTAGGTTGTTCTGCCTGCTTCCAATAACTCAGGCTTGTCTAAGGAAGCCAATCCCTTTTGATCAATACCCTAACTCATTTATCAGCTCATAATCAGCTCCTAAATGATGAAGGTTACTAGATTTTTTCCCTGGATTTATTCCTAATAGCAGCAGGTCCACAGCAGCAGCAACAGTTCAAAGGGAGAATTTTATCTCCAACTTAGCAGCTCATTTTGGCAAGTCTAAGGGTTTGAAAATGTGTCTAAATAATTATCCAGCAAGGCCCTAAAGTTACAGAATCAAATCCTTTAGCATCAGCTTTTAACCAGCACCAGAATGCAAGAAATACCCTTTTGTCCACTGGATTTTAGTGTGCTGTATTTGCTTTCAGGCTTGATTAACTCGATGTAATTAGCTACAAATCCCATCTCAAGGCCATCATTAGTAAGTACCTTGATGCTATTAAGGGTTGAGACCTCATTAATGGAGATAAGCAAAGGGTTTAGGTGTTAAGAATCTAGCCAACTGTTGTTTTAAGCTAGTTTATTTCAGTTTCAGTTTTCTTGTTTTAGCTGTAATCAGTTATAGCCATTGATCTTTTGATTGAGGTCGTGTATTTAAGGCTTGTTTTCACTTGTGATATGCAGATTATTGATGAATGAAAATCCCCTTTGCTGGTTTAAGCAAAATTCTCCCCAAACCTCTCTAACTTTATCCTGTTTAGGTGGTGTTGATTACCTATTCCTCCGATGCATTTGCTTTAAGGGGTTTAGTGGTGAATCCTTGTAGTTCTGGTTGGTGGATTAACTTCCTTTAGACTAGTTCATATCTTCCATGTTGAGTTGCTAGCTTTGTCAAGTAGTCAGGCCAGCAAGTTCAGCATACATCAGCTGGTATCAGAGCCTAACCTTGATTCTTGGTGAGTTGTTTATGTTACTCTTTGTTGTTTCTGTTCTAGTTTCTGTCTAGTCTCGTTCACCTGCTCTCCTCCTGCAAAAACCTATTATTCAGCCACAAAAGAATCCTGCCATCCTAAACACACACCTAGCTACAAAGAACCAAGCTTCTCAAATAGCTACAACATTCCAAATTCCCTACCCTGAGTAGTATGGCTGAAAGAGAAAACACCTCTCCTCGACCTCAGCAACCTGTGAGAGTTCCTAGAGGTCTCTCTCTGGAACAGGCTCATGAACTCATGAGAGATCGAGCTATCCTAGAAATGCAAGAAAGTATCAGAACCCTTGCAGCTCAAATTTAGCAGCTTATGGATCAGCCTAGAGGAAGAGAAAGGGAGCCCCCTCAAGACCTCCTAGAGGTTCTGATTCCCCTCCTGATTCTCAGTGTGGAAGTAAGTCATCTACTGGAGATGCTAGGCCTAGGAGAAGGAGAATGCCTAGGGATGACCTTAAGGACCTCAGAATAGAGGCCCCTGAGTTTGATGGAAGTTTGAAGCCTAAAGATTACTTGGAATGGGTTCAAGCCTTGGAGAGGATCATAGAGATCAAAGGATATTCTGGAGAAAAGGCCTTTAAGCTTGATGTTCTGAAGTTAAAACAGTATGCTTCACTTTAGTATGAGAACTTGAAGAGAACTAGGGCTTTGGAAGGCAAACCTAAGATCAAGACTTGGGTTAAACTAAAGAAGCACATGGATAAAAGGTTCTTGCCTACCACATACAAGTAAGAACTGTACCTGAAGGTCACCTCCTTGCAATAGGGAAGCATGAAGGTTGAAGAATACATTACGGAATTCGAGCAGTTGCAGATCAGGTGTGCCTTAAGGGAAGAACCTAAACAAACTATTGTCAGGTTTCTCAAAGGCTTAAACCCTGCTATCTTAGAAAGGGTTGAATTGCAACCATTTTGGACATTTGAAGATGCATGCAAATTAGTTATTACAGCTGAAAAACAGCTTAAAACAAGGAGGCCTTACTCATCTACCCCTCCTAAACCTGTTGTACCAGTGAAGACTTTCAATTCTTACAAGCCAGAATCTGTCCCTAAAGATGACAAGGACAAGGGAAAGGGAAAGGAGATTGCCAAGGAAGTGCCAAAGGGCCAGAAGAGGTGTTTCAAGTGCCATGGCAATGGTCACTTTCACGTAGATTGCCCCAACAGAAAGGTACTCACAATCAAGGAGATTGAAGAACTAGATCACATGGACATAGAGGAGGATGAGGAAGAAGAGTCTGTTGATGAGGGTGAAACCTCTTACTTGCCACCTGAAGAGGGTGAAATGCTCATGATTAAGAGGGTTCTCCATGCCACTGAAGCCCCACCAGAAGTCAACCAAAGAGAGCAAATATTCCACTCAAGATGCAAGGTAGCTAATAAGACATGCAACCTGATTATAGATGTGGGTAGCTGCACAAATGTAGCTTCGATTGAAATGGTCAGTAAACTGAACCTGGCCACCATCACCATCCTAGACCTTACACCTTATAGTGGCTTAAGAGAGGCAATAAGGCAACAATTTTCAAGCAAACTTTGGTACCTTTTTCAATTGGTGAATATCAGGATAAAGTTTTGTGTGATGTCTTGCCAATGGATGCTTGTCACTTGCTCCTAAGTTGATGTAAGTGTCAGGGGAAAACACTACCCAAGCTAACTCACACCAAGAGGAAGGGGAAAATCCAAGTTTAGGCCACGGCAATGGTGGCACGGTCGTGCCCTATGGCACGGTCAGACCGTGCCACTTTGCTGCCCACAAAAACCGTGGGTGAAGGTTTTGTGCACGGTTGGGTGGCTTTGGTTGCTATCTCGATTTTGGCTAGTTTTGGTGAATGTAGAATGGTGAAAATGGATAAGAAGGGTGGTATTTGAAGTAAGGAAGTGAATGGAAGGGGAAGATTAGCTAAGTAGAAGTAATTAAGCACTAATCCATGCTAATCACTTCACTAAGCAAATCATAGAGATGAAACTAGAATAGGATAGAACTAAACCTAAGATTAGATACAGAATCACCACCAACCTTGAAGTTTAGGGCCCTTAATCTTGATTAAGATACAGAAACACCACTTAATCAAGGTTAAGACTCATTGAACACCACCTTAATTGGCCTAATTAAGGATAAGCAAGCAAGGATTGAGAGAGAAAAGCTAGAATGCTCTTCAAGGTTTTTACCAAGGTGAAAATCTGAGTTATGTTTCTACCATGGCTGAAAATGCCTTACACACTAGTGAGAAATGAAATGCTAGGCTAGTAAAAGGCCACATCACTTTCCTTCCTAGTGAGGAAAAGTGCTAGGCTAATCTAATTACATGCTTAGCTACTAATACAACCGGTTTTGATTACAACACACTTAACTAATACTAATACATCAAATTATACATCTAACCCTTACCTAGCTTGATTATCCAACATTTAAGCACATGTTTAACATTAATACAAGCTGTGATTTGAAGAAACTCAGCACATGGGCAGCCGAAATGTGTAGGAGAAGAAATCGGCAAGACAATGGGAAGCAAGCACATGGTGACACCATTCCTTCTCCCATTGGTTGTTATTTTCTAGGCATGTATCAATTCTTGGAGGCCTTGAGGGGTGTGCCAAGCTGGGGAAGACAAATTTGCAGCTTGCTTGGATAGGATGGCCGGCCATAGGGGTGGAGAAAATCGGTTCTCAAAAACCGGGTTCTAGAAGAACCGGTTCTGGCCGGTTTTTTGTGCAACTTGTTTGGCTAGCAAATATGGTTGTGACTTGGATTTTAAAAGTGGGGGTAAATTTAGGATGTGTAGAATCCCCCCCTCAATAAAATCAAGGTTACAAAAGGGTTTTGAGGGGTAAATAAGTGATTACTGCAAACCACGCAAAACCGGGGCAAAACGGAGTCCCTTGGAAAACGACCTTGATCTTTAATCCTCTTGAACTTGTGACTCGGAACGAACATTGGTACCTGCAAAACAACATCAAAAGGATTCCAAAATATAAAAACGTTAGGTCTAAGACACATTGTAGCTTAGGAAATCATGTACACAAAACCGGGCACTTTGAAGCTAGTGAACCCGTTTGTGCCAACTTCGTCTTCTTCCAACAAAAGAGCCATTCTCTTGGTTTGTGATCTTGTTCTTGGACGTGATGGAATAACCTCTTCATGAACATGATCTTGGCTAGGTAGGATTCCATCATCCTCCCCTTGTTGAAAAGATTTGCTCCTCAAATCTTGTGGGGGAAAATCAGGATAGAATGGACTCAAATCAGCCACGTTGAAAGTGGCAGAAACTTCATAGTCACCTGGGAGATCCACCTTATAAGCATTGTCATTGATCTTTTCAACCACTTCAAATGGACCATCTGCTCTTGGCATAAGCTTGTTTTTCCTCTTAAAAGGAAACCGTTCCTTCCTAAGATGAATCCATACCAAATCACCAGGCTGGAACACAATCTTTCTCCTATGCTTGTTGGCGTGTGCCTCATAAGCTGCATTGGTCTTTTAAATTCTTGCTTTCACCAACTCATGGAGCTTTTGGATTTCCTTTACTCTTGTTGCTGCATCAACATGGGGCTTTTGGTCTTGGGGTCGTGGAGTGAGATCATTAGGACTCAATGGATCAACCCCGTACACCACCTTGAACGGTGAAAGACCTGTAGCCTTGCTAGGTGCCCTGTTATATGCAAACTCAGCATGTGGTAAGAGTAAATCCCAGGCTCTAACATGAGGTTTAATCAATGCCCTTAGAAGAGTACCTAAGGTTCGATTAGTGACCTCAGTTTGGCCATCAGTCTGGGGGTGACAAGTAGTACTAAACAGCAACTTAGTACCAAGTTTCTTCCATAATGTAATCCAGAAATGACTTAGAAACTTTGTATCCCTATCAGAAACAATAGACTTAGGAATACCATGTAACCTTGTTACCTCCCTGAAATAGAGCTCGGCAATATGAGTAACATCATTGGTCTTATTGCATGGAATGAAGTGTGCCATCTTCGAGAACCTATCTACCACCACAAATATTGAATCTTTACCTCTTTGGGTCTTAGGTAATCCCAAAATGAAGTCCATACTCACGTCGACCCATGGTTGTGTTGGTGTAGGCAATGGGGTGTACAAGCCTTGTGGTAGGGTATGACTTTTAGTTGCTTGGCACGTACCACACCTTCTAAGGATGTCCTGCACATCCTTCTCCATTCCTGGCCAATAATAGTGTTCCCTTAGCAGGGTAAGGGTCTTGGACTCTCCAAAATGACCTGCTAAAGAACCTCCATGAAACTCCCTGATTAGAAGTTCACGTGTGCTACACTTAGGAATACAAAGTCGTACTCCTTTGAATAGATAGCCATCCTGGACAAGAAAATCTCCCTTGGGGTGGTTAGAACATGCAGCATATAAATCCCCAAGGTCTTCATCTTCAGCATAAAGACTCTTAAGATGTTCAAAACCAAGAATAATAGGATCCAACTGAAACAATAGGAGATGTCTCCTAGATAATGCATCTGCACCCTGATTTAACTTGCCTGATTTGTGCTTGATGGTGAAATGGAATGACTGGAGGAACTTAACCCATTTGGCATGGCGTGAATTGAGTTTGTGCTAGCCCTGAACATACTTTAAAGCTTCATGATCAGAATGGAGTATAAATTCACTAGCCACCAAATAATGACTCCAATGTTCAAGACACTGAATAATAGCATAGAATTCCTTGTCATATGTGGAGTACTTTCTTCTTGAGTCACAAAGTTTTTCACTAAAGAAGGCTAATGGTTTACCTTCTTGAGTTAAAACTCCTCCAATGCCAACTCCTGATGCATCACACTCTACCTCGAACACCTTGTCAAAACATGGTAATGCAAGTACAGGTGCTTGAGTGAGCTTCTTCTTTACCTCCTCAAATGCAGTTTGTGCCTTAGGATTCCATTGGAATGAGGAACCTTTAAGCACTTCAGTCATGGGGGACATAATGGTGTTGAAACTCCGAATGAACCTCCTGTAAAAAGATGCCAATCCATGGAAGCTTCGAACATCATGAATACTTTGTGGTTGAGGCCAACTCCGAATAGCCTCGATCTGCCCTTCATCGACCTTAATTCCTTCACTAGAAACAATGTAACCTAAGAAGGTAACTTCATTAGTAAAAAAAATACACTTCTTAAGATTACCATACAATTCTTCACGTTCTAGGACATGCATAATCTGGGTAAGGTGCTGTTGGTGTGCTTGCTCGTCCCTGGAATAGATAAGAATGTCATCAAAATAAACCACCACGAACTTGCCAATGAATGGTTTGAAGACCTGATTCATCAATCGCATGAATGTGCTAGGAGCATTAGAAAGACCTAACGGCATAACAAGCCACTCATATAAACCACCCTTGGTTTTAAATGCAGTCTTCCACTCATCTCCTTCTCTGATGCGAATCTGATAATAACCACTTCTCAAGTCAATCTTGGAGAATACCTTAGAACCATGTAGCTCATCCAACATGTCCTCAAGTCTAGGTATGGGATTGTAACCTTGTTGATAGCTCGACTGTCCACACACATCCGCTGACTACCATCCTTCTTGGGAACCAATAAAGCAGGAATGGCACAGGGGCTAAGTGACTCTCGCACAAGACCCTTAGACATCAATTCTTCCACCTGCCTTTGTATTTCCATGGTTTCCTTTGGGTTCATTCTATAGGCTGGCTTATTTGGGAGAATGGAACCGGGGATGAGGTCAATGTGGTGTTGGATATCTCTTTTTGGGGGTAAGCCATTTGGTATCTCTTCAGGGAATAAATGACAGAATTTTTGGATGAGTGTTTTGGCAAAGGGATGGGTTGGTAAGAGGGACTCTGGTTCATCTTGTGTGGTTAAGATCCACTCTTTAAAAGCCTTAAATTCATGATTTGAAGCTTTTAAAAGAGTTTCCCTAAAGGTAAGTAAACAACCAGATTGGTCATGGCCTTTTGTGGGTTTATGTTTGTGGAGCTCGGATGGGGATAAAGGCTTTAAGGTGATCTGTTTGCCGTCCTTGAACAAGGAGTAGGTATTTAGGAAACCATCATACATCACCTTTCTGTCATATAACCATGGCCTGCCTAACAAAATATGACAAGCATCCATGGGTATCACATCACACCATAGTTGATCCTGGTAACTCTTGCCAATAGATAATGAAATAAGACACCGGGAATTGACTTGAAGTCCCTTGCTTTGATTCAGCCATTATATGTTGTATGGATGAGGATGGGCTGAAGCTTGCAAACCTAGCTTTTCAATCATGGTAAGACAAACCACATTAGCACAACTACCACCATCAACAATTAGAGAACAAACCTTTCCTTGGACCGTACACCGAGTGTGAAAGATATTGTCCCGTTGTTCATCCTTGGTGTTCTTTTGGCCATTCAAGACTCTCCTTAGTACCAACATCTCGCCTTCATCAGCTTCTTCCTCAACTTCTTCCTGAGCCTCTTCAGATTCTGGCTCTTCTTCCTCTTCGTGTTCCTCCTCTTCAAAAACCTCCTTCACATTAGTCCATTCAGCTAAAGTAATAACCTTTCTGTTTGGACAATCAGAAGCAATGTGACCAAGCCCTTGACATTTAAAACACCTCCGGTTAGCCATTGGGTTAGGATTTGGACGGAATGGGATTGCTGGGGCCTTTTGAGGTGCTATGGTTCTTTGTGGAGGGAAGGGCGTTTGTGGTCTTGGTGGAGGGTTAGAACTCCCCTTGTTAAAGGGTTGGTTCTTCACAAAGGGTCGTGGGGGTGGAGGTCGAATGGTGGGTCTAGCTTTCTTTTGTTGTTCAATTTTGTGAGCTAGTACACACACTTCATCAAAAGTAGTATAGGCTTATAATTCCACAACATTAGCATACCTAGGTTCAAGTCCACCTAAGTACCTAACAATAGTTTGTTCCTCCGGTTCTTGCAAATCACATTTAATCATCAGTTTCTCAAACTCACGAGTATATTCTTCAACAGTCATACTACCTTGAGTGAGGTTATGAAACTGAGCATAACAATCTTGCACATATGTAGGTGGTAAAAATCTAGCTTTCAACTTGGTTTTCATTTTATCCCAAGTTTGAATTTTAGCCTTTCTTTCTCTAACTCGTTTTGCACACAAGTTAGTCCACCATAAGGAAGCATACTTACGTAATCTGAGTGCCACAAGCTTGACTCTCTTGTCATCTGGGACATCTTTGTATTCAAAGACTCTTTCCACAGTGTGAAGCCAATCCAAGAACTCCTCGGGGTCCAATTTGCCTTCAAATTTAGGAATCTCCACTTTGAAATCATTGGTAGAGTGTTGATTTCAGGGCTCCCTTCGAGGTCTCCTTGGTGCCTCTTCTTCACTTGATGATCCCACATCATGGATTTGGACTTATTCATGCATCCTTGGTTCAGATTGTAGGGTTTCTTCATTCATCTTCTGCTTCTGTTTCAAGAAAGAACCCAACTGCTTTTGAAGATACTCATTTTGTGCTCTAGTCTCTTGCTCTCTTTGAGAATCCTCACGAACTTTGCTGACTAGAAACTCATTTTGTTTCATCAATGCTTTAAACCTTTCTTCCAATGACATGCTAGTTGAAGTCATGGTAGAATAGGTTGTAAAATCAAAAGGGAAACTGAATTTGTGAGAAAGGGGAAGTGGATTGATTTGTGGAAGTAGGAGGGGTACATAAGGCCTAAGAGAAACCGAGCTCTGATACCAAATATGATGTAAGTGTCAAGGGAAAACACTACCCAAGCTAACTCACACCAAGAGGAAGGGGAAAAGCCAAGTTTAGGCCACGACAATGGTGGCACGGTCGTGCCCTATGGCCCGGTCAGACCGTGCCACTTTGCTGCCCACAAAAACCGTGGGTGAAGGTTTTGTGCACGGTTGGGTGGCTTTGGTTGCTATCTCGATTTTGGCTAGTTTTGGTGAATGTAGAATGGTGAAAATGGATAAGAAGGTTGGTATTTGAAGTAAGGAAGTGAATGGAAGAGGAAGATTAGCTAAGTAGAAGTAATCAAGCACTAATCCATGCTAATCACTTCACTAAGCAAATCATAGAGATGAAACTAGAATAGGATAGAACTAAACCTGAGATTGGATACAGAATCACCACCAACCTTCAAGTTTAGGGCCCTTACTCTTGATTAAGATACAGTAACACCACTTAATCAAGGTTAAGACTCACTTGAACACCACCTGAATTGGCCTAATTAAGCAAGCAAGGATTGAGAGAGAAAAGCTAGAATGCTCTTCAAGGTTTTTACCAAGGTGAAAATCTGAGTTATGTTTCTACCATGGCTGAAAATGCCTTACATACTAGTGAGAAATGAAATGCTAGGCTAGTAAAAGGCCACATCACTTTCCTTCCTAGTGAGGAAAAGTGTTATGCTAATCTAATTACATGCTTAGCTACTAATAAAATCGGTTTTGATTACAACACACTTAACTAATACTAATACATCAAATTATACATCTAACCCTTACCTAGCTTGATTATACAACATTTAAGCTCATGTTTAACATTAATACAAGCTGTGATTTGAAGAAACTCAGCACATGGGCAGGCGAGATGTGTAGGAGAAGAAATCGGCAAGCCAATGGGAAGCAAGCACATGGTGACACCAATCCTTCTCCCATTGGTTGTTCTTTTCTAGGCATGTATCAATTCTAGGAGGCCTTGAGGGGTGTGCCAAGCTGGGGAAGACAAATTTGCAGCTTGCTTGGATAGGATGGCCGGCCATAGGGGTGGAGAAAACTGGTTCTCAAAAACCAGGTTCTAGAAGAACCGGTTCTGGCCGGTTTTTTGTGCAACTTGTTTGGCTAGCAAAAATGGTTGTGACTTGGATTTTAAAGGTGGGGGGTGACTTTAGGATGTATAGAATCCCCCCCCCCTCAATAAAATCAAGGTTACAAAAGGGTTTTGAGGGGTAAATAAGTGATTACTGCAAACCGCGCAAAACCGGGGCAAAATGGAGTCACTTGGAAAATGACCTTGATCTTCAATCCTCTTGAACTTGTGACTTGGTCTAAGACACATTGTAGCTTAGGAAATCATGTACACAAAACCGGGCACTTTGAAGCTAGTGAACCCATTTGTGGCAACTTCATCTTCTTCCAACAAAAGAGCCATTCTCTTGGTTTGTGATCTTGTTCTTGGACGTGATGGAATAACCTCTTCATGAACATGATCTTGGCTAGGTAGGATTCCATCATAAGTAGACCTTGGCAGTTTGATAGGGATGTCACTCACCATGGTCAATCCAACACTTATTCTTTCAAACTGAAGCGCAAAAAGATGACACTGACCCATTTACCCCCTAACCAAACACAAAAATCTAAAACTGTGAGGGTTACACATAAGGAGTGTGCCTTATTTGTCAATGGGGGAAGCATGGAAAGAGCTATTACCAAGGGGAAGCTTGTACTTGTTGTGCAAATGCTGGAATCTGCCCCTAATTCAGATATAACAGCCTTACACCCTTCTGTTCAACCCCTGATAAAGGAATTTTAAGATGTATTTCCCCGAGACTTGTTCCCTGGCCTCCCTCCAAAAAGGGGAATAGAGCACCAAATTGACTTACTCCCTGGGACCGCACTACCTAACAAACCTGCCTACATATGCAACCCTACTAAAACTAAGGCGCAAAAGGCAAGTTCAGGAACTGATTGATAGAGGCTATGTGAGGGAGAGCGTGAGTCCATGCTCAGTTTTAGCCTTGTTGGTGCCCAAGAAAGATGGCAGTTGGAGGATGTGTGTAGACAGTAGAGTCATCAATAATATCACAATCAAGTATAGGTATCCCATCCCTAGACTTAATGACTTGTTGGATGAGCTTCATGGTTCCAAGATCTTCTCCAAGATAGATTTAAGAAGTGGCTATCATCATATCAGAATGAGTGAAGGGGATGAATGGAAAACTGCCTTCAAAACAAAGCAAGGGCTTTATGAATGGCTTGTCATGCCATTTGGATTGTCCAATGCCCCTAGCACATTCATGAGGCTGATGAATGAAGCGCTTAGGCCCTACATAGGTCTGTTTGTGGTTGTATATTTTGATGACATCCTTGTATAGAGCAAAACTGCGCTTGACCACATTCAGTACCTTAAGCAAGTTTTCACCACCCTCAGAAGCTAGAAACTGTATGGGAAGTTACAGAAATGTGAATTCTGAGTACCAAGGGTTGTCTTCCTTGGGTATGTGGTTTCCTGTGATGGTATTCAAATGGATGAAGCCAAAGTTGAGGCCATTAAATCCTGGCCAGTACCTACCTCAGTCACTGCAGTTAGAAGCTTCCATGGGTTAGCTTCCTTCTACAGAAGGTTCATCAGGGATTTCAGCACAATCATGGCTCCCCTTACTGAGTGCATGAAGAAGGGCAGCTTCTCCTGGCCTCCAGCAGCACAGAAGGCTTTTGTGACCATTAAGCAAAGGCTATGTGAAGCACCACTCTTAGCCTTGCCCAACTTTAAAGAATTATTTGAAGTAGAGTGTGATGCCAGTGGGGTGAGCATTGGAGTTGTTCTTACACAACTCAGGAAGCCCCTGGCCTACTTCAATAAAAATTTTAGTGGCCCTAAACTCAATTACTCAACCTATTACAAAGAATTCTATGTCATAGTGAGGGCTTTGAGTCATTGGAGTCAATACCTGAAACCTAAGGTTTTTGTCCTACATTCAGATCATCAGGCCTTGAGGTATCTTAATGGCCAACCTAAGCTCAATGTCAGGCATGCCAAGTGGGTAGAGTTTCTGCAAGCCTTCATCTTTTCTGCCAAGCAGAAGAAAGGAACTGAGAATGTAGTAGCAGATGCACTCTCAAGGAGGTATGCCTTGATTTCTGTTTTAGGTGCAAAGCTACTGGGATTGCAGTCTATTTAGGTCTACTACTCTGAAGATCCAGCCTTTCAGGAGTTTGTGAGTAACACCCCAGCTCAAGGCGCTTATGTGATGCAAGAAGGCTTTTTGTTCAAGGGAAACAAGCTATGTATCCCAGCCTGTCCATTAAGGGACCTGTTAGTAAAGGAAGCCCATGGAGGTTCACTTGCTGGACATTTTGGGACGAACAAGACCTTGGACATCCTTAAAGAGCATTTTTATTGGCCAAAAATGGGGGAAGATGTTCACATAGTAGTGTCCAGATGCTCCATTTGCCATAAGGCTAAGAGCCAATTCCATCAAGGCCTTTATACACCCCTTCCAGTTCCATTAAGGCCTTGGGAAGATGTCAGTATGGATTTTATTATTGCTTTTCCTAGGACACAAAGAGGTAAGGATTCAGTTATGGTGGAAGTAGACAGATTCACTAAGATGGCTCATTTTGTAGCATATTACAAGGCTGATGATGCATCTCACATTGCTGATTTGTATCTAAGAGACATCATCATATTACATGGAGTCCCCAAGACCATTGTAAGTGATAGAGACACCAAGTTCTTGTCTCATTTTTGGAGGAGTTTATGGCATCTATTGGATATCAAGCTCCTGTACAGCACCACTTGCCATCCTCAAACTGGTGGCCAAACTGAGGTTACCAATAGGACCTTGTCCACACTCCTTAGAACCATGGTCTAGAAGAATGTAAAGGAATGGGATCTTAAGCTGCCTCATGCTGAGTTTGCTTACAACAGAACACCCACCAGGGCTACTGGTTGTTCACCTTTTGAGGCATTTCATGGGATCAATCCCCTGACTCCTATTGATCTTATTCCTCTGCCCACTGACTGCAAGGTTAGATTTGAAGCTGAGAAGAGAGCCAAGGAAATGAAGAAACTTCATGAGCATATTAGAGCTCACATTGAGAAGGTTAATGAAACCTACAGAATCAAAGCCAACAAAAACAGGAAGGGCATGAAGTATTAGCCTCGTGATCTTGTCTGGTTGCACCTCAGGAAGGAGACGTTTCCAACCAGGAGGAAAAGTAAGCTAATGGCCAGAGGGGATGGACCTTTCAAGGTTCTTGCCAAGGTAGGAGCATATGCTTACAAACTAGAGCTTCCAGGAGACATGGCTGTTTCAGCCACATTTAATGTGGCGATCTGAGTCCCTATGTAGAAGATGAGACCGACTTTGGGGATTTGAGGGAAAATCATCTCAAAGGAGGGGAGGATGATGCAGACTAAGGACCAGAACCAGACCCTCAGCCTGAACCAGAGAAGACCTTGCTGCTTAGCCACCAGCAAAACCAATTCTGTGAGGCAATTCAACTCAGTTTGGAGGCTATTTTAGGGAGATCATTGCTTTGCTGGACACCCTAGCATTTCTTTGGATCAAGCTAAGTCATTTTGAGGCTCACACAGCAGCCTTAGTTCAGTCCAGCTCAAAATAAAGGGCATCTTGCAATCAGCTTATTTAGGTTGTTCTACCTTCTTCCAGTAATAACTCAGGCTTGTCTAAGGAAGCCAATCCGTTTTGATCAGTACCCTAACTCATTTATCAGCTCATAATCAGCTCCTAAATGATGAAGGTTACTAGATTTTTGCCCTGGATTTATTCCTAATAGCAGTAGGTCCACAACAGCAGCAACAGTTCAAAGGAAGAATTTTATCTCCAACTTAGTAGCTCGTTTTGGCAAGTCTTAGGGTTTGAAAATGTGTATAAATATTTATCCAGCAAGGCCCTAAAGTTGCAGAATCAGATCCTTTAGCATCAGCTTTTAACCAGCACCAGAATACAAGAAATACCCTTTTGTCCACTGGATTTTAGTGTGTTGTACTTGCTGGCAGGCTTGATTAACTCGATGTAATCAGCTGCAAATCCCATCACAAGGCCATCATTAGCAAGTACCTTGATGCTATTAAGGGTTGACACCTCAGTAATAGAGATAAGCAAAGGGTTTAGGTGTCAAGAATCGCCAGCTGCTATTTTAAGCTAGTTTATTTCAGTTTCAGTTTTCTTGTTTTAGTTAGAATCAGTTATAGCCATTAATCTTTTGATTGAGGCCGTGTATTTGAGGCTTGTTTTCACTTGTAATATGCGGATTATTAATGAATGAAAATCCCCTTTGCTGGTTTAAGCAAAATTCTCTCCAAATCTCTCTAACTTTATGCTGTTCAGGTGGTGTTGAGAGTGATTCTTTATCTATTCCTCTGGTGCATTTTCTTTAAGGGGTTTAGTGGTGAATCCTTGTAGTTCTGGTTGGTGGATCAACTTCCTTTAGACCAGTTCATATCTTCCATGTTGAGTTGCTAGCTTTGTCAAGTAGTCAGGCCAATAAGTCAGCATACATCATTATCATTATAGAATTGAGGCTATCTTTGCCAAAGTTTTTATTAACGATATCGTTATGGTTGTGGATTTTTTTCTTTCTTTAATGAATCGTAGTTAGACATTAAACTTGGATTACGATACGGTTTAAGGTGACTTCAAAACTTGGTATCCCAATCATACAATTATCATAAGTGAAATAAAACCACATAAGTATGTTATGTCAGTAATTTCAAATCCACAAAACTAATTGTTCATTTCCATTTCCTTTAACAACCAATCCTACAATCTCCCTAACCCATACTTGGTTCATGATTTTTCAAACCTAACCACTATATCTTCCCCCATTCTCCTTTCCACCGTCCTCAATTGGAAAGTAAATCTTGCCACAAATTTATGTAACAATGTAATACATATGCTTACATATCTTTATTTTCGTTCGATTATCGCCAAAGATTTGTTTAAACATTACTAAAGAAACCCAATTGAAATTTAACTCCATCCAACATCTAAACCCCAATCACCCACTCATGATAAACACACATACCCAATATACAAATTATAACACCAAATTTTTATTAACTGCATTCAAATATTCATTATAATTCACTTAAAACCACCAAATTAACCATAATCAAGCTTGTATTTCCTTTACTCAAATCACAACCTTAATCACCAAGTCATGATCATAAATTGACACACACATTAACCTTATACACATACGCACATGTATATCTTTAATTAATCAGCAATTAACTCATCTAAACATTAACAACTCAACACAATTAACTTAAACTTCATTCAAGCAATAAACCTTAACCCATCAAGCTCATGACCACAACTCACCCATCCAACATCTATTTTCTCCTTACTCTCATTCAAGTATTCACTAAAATTAATCCCACATCACCAAAATAACATAATTAAACTAAATCTTTACACCCAAACATCACATCCTCAATACCATGTTCATCTCGAACCTCACTTCATCTAACTGATTTCACAACCAAAATTCAAGAAAACTACAATTTGATAGTCATTCAAGCTAAATATATCATCATCTACAAAAATTCAATCACAAACAATCAAAAACCAAATTCAGAGAGGTTGCGGTTTTCACCTTCCCACATCAAATTAGAGCAAGAGCAAGGAGATGGGGATTGTGGTGCCGGTGGCCAGTGGATGGTGGACGGACGACCGGTAGCGAGTCAACGGCGGCATGGCTGGCCTGTACTCTGGCAGAGGATGGCGTGGCTGTTGGCGCAGGGCAAAAACAGAGCATGAGGTGGGGGGGGAGTTCATGGGTCTGGGAGAAAAGGGTGGGGGAAATTTGGGTTTAATTTGGTTTATTTTAGATTTTGTTCTCTCTCTTTTCTTTTCCCTACCCTTTCATTCATTGACACCTAATTTCTTTCTAGATTTTTCTCCATCTTTATCCTACCCACTTTATTTTTATTCCATTTTTTTTTCATTGATTACATATATACATATATAGGTAATTGAATTAATATTTTTGGCTAAAATTAATGAATGAAAGTATACACCTTTGGAGTGTAAAATTTGGGTGAAACATTTTCAAACTAGCCATTTGATAATTATGCTAATGTTTATTTAGTGGGCATTCAATTATTTCTTAACACGTGAACGAATTATTTAGGCGCATTACAAGATCCATTTTGAGGTCACGTCGTCGTTTCAACCTGCGATGCACAAATATATATATATATATATATATATATATATATATATATATATATATACATATACATAAAATGTTAAGTCGAAATGCGGCGCCCAACTCATTAATTTGTGATTATTATAATGTAATGTAATTAGCATGATTTTAGGTTTGGGCCGTTACAGAACTGCACCCATTATTGTCTTGATTTTCCCCTTTTAATGAGTGCTTATTGTAAAATATTGCTAAGTTGGGAACTTGAACTCTGATCCTGCTAAGAACTAGAGAAGAAAAGAGGGGGGAAGAGATTTAACAGCAAGTAAACCTAAGGAAACTGAATCTGAATGACACTAGACTAAACCTGCAATAAACCTGACCTACAGTACACTGAAGGGACTGAAGAAAGCTTCTTGGATCCCGTAATTATTTTGAGCATGTGTAATTGTTTATCGTTAAGATTATGTGGGAATTGTGTGCTTGTTTTCTTGAAATTAGGATTTGGGTGTGAAGTGAAGCAGAAGTTTGGATTTGAAAACAATAATTTGAAATAAGCGAGATTTGAATCAAATTTAAAATCGATTGTGTGACAAAAGCGTTACTTGCTTCGCCCAAAACAAGTTGTGGTTTAAATCCTCTAAATTAGATGTAAATTGACAAGCTCTAGACTTTAAATCTAAAAGTTCTGTTGTGAATAATAATGCTTTGAAAGCAATATGTGAACCGTGAGACTTGCTATTTTACTTAAACTAAATAGTATCATGTATGGTTGTTCGTGAAAATGGAGTTTGGGAAGGAAATTTTATCAAGCATGGTGGCTCTCTAAGCCATCTTAATTGAGTTTTATGGTCATGAAAGAATTTACAGGGCTTAGATGTTTAGTATCACTGGATTCTTGATGTGTTTTGAAGCCCCTAATTAACCTATGTAGTTTAGGTTAACGATCTAGTGCTAATGAGAGAGCAGGATCTTACAGTCAGATAATAGGATACCATACGGTTCAGTATTCCTACTTAACCTCTGTAGTCCAGGTTAAATGAGCTTCTTCTTAACTTTAGTTGTTCCCAATAGCCTAAGTGTTTAGGGGTTCCAGTCGCCGAAGGATCAAGGGCACTAGTATCTAGATGTGGTCTGAGATTTGAATTCTCTTTCACTCAAATGAAAGCTGAGTGGCTAATTTTCAAATGAGTTGATTTGAAATGTGAAAGGTTCGTTAGTTGCCAAGTCATTTTTGTGTTAACATTGGCTTTCCTTTGGCCTTCCATTGTCTCAAAGTGGATGATTTGGTTACATTCTAGCAAGATCTTTATCTTTCTTTATAAATGTGTGTTACACATACCTCTACGTTACTTTTAGAAGTCAATGGCCTTCTTAACGTGAAATAATTTTTGTATTGAGTTGACTAGGTTTAAACTAGAAGTCCTTACACTCTTTTATTGCTATTTCTCCTGTTATGTTGAAATAAACTGAGGTCTATAACCCAGCCTTCTTATTGTCTGCATGTTAAACTTGAAGCCCAAATGACCTAGTATCTCAACTTTTGGTATTAGGGAACAATTAAATCTTTTTGACTAGGTTTCCCTAACATATAATATTAAGTAAAGATTCTAAGGACTGCTACTTATTGTATTATATGTAATTGCTTTGGTTTTATAGGATATAAGTTATCCACTAAGCTACCACACACAAATGTAGAAATGGTTGAAGGTATGTTTGGTTTGGAACTCAAAAGGTTAGAAATGGTTAATCCTAAGCTCATTCTTTGCCCTTATGTACGATTTGCTCCTTGAGCGCTATAATAAAGAGAGCAGGCATACTCAAAAATTGGTGAAGAAGAGGCTAGAGACGGTTGAACTATTTTTTATTTTCAAAATTCTAATATTTTAGAGTGTTAAAATCGTTTCTAATTATTTGGGTAGGTTGTTGCTTTCATAATTGAAGACTCGCATCCTTTCTGTGATAATACATGGATTTAGACTTATGACTGTGTGTTCGTATATGTGACTGGATGTTGTTTGTGAGTGTGTGCATGCTGAGACATATACATTATAGGATTTGTTAATAAAAAACCACTAGGAAAGTGATTAAGATCATTTTCTATATTTGAAAGTCCTACTAGATGATATCTTTCTTCTATGAATTCTAGATTGTTTAAGAACAATAGGTAAGATGTTATTATGCATGCATCCAAATTTGACTTGTAGTGGTAAAGTCTCGCTGACCATTGCATAGGTATTGTCTCCTCCGTTTCCTACTATTGTTGTTGCTATCTGTATGTTGTCACTATTGTTCTATGTATGGTCAGTGCTATTTACATAAGGTATTTCCTACTTCCCATCATGCAACAACCATAGCCAGTAAAGTCAATTATGTGCTATGCTCCTATCTTATAGGATATGATTCTCCTTGGTTCAACTCCACTACCCCTAGAAAGAGTAAGGGAGAGAGAACCTGGCAGACTTTAGAATTGTTACGCTGAAGTTGTCTCCTAATAGGGTGAATGACCTATATAGTAAGATTCCTACGATCTCTTATGGGATACGCGCATCTCATAGAACCTCAACGCATATCCATAATGCTATCAATTAATGCTGTTGTCCCTACCCGAAATGCTTTTTAGCTTGTTAGTGGCTAGTCACTAATAATTTTGGACAAGCCTTAAGACATACCTTTAACATATGTTGCAAGTGAGGGTTGCACTTGTTTATACTCGTCTAGATGTATTCTTGTGTGAAAATGTCGTGAGTCTATGTGTTTTAAAGCATAAATATGGCATTATGTGCAGTGTAAAGCTTGTATGAGCTTATAGAATTAGTTAGATTGGTTATGAACGACCATTGATGTGTTTTGTGAATAAATTACTAAGTGAATGAACTTCTTAGTGTTTGCTTAGCTTGAGTTTGGCTAGGCATGTGGTTCAATTGGCTAAAGGATTTAACTTATGTGCATTGTTGCATGATATGATCATTGAGTCGCTATTTGTAATATATGAATTCTATTATCGCATGTTATAGTTTAAGTGATTGTATACACATATATTTAATGCATGATATGGTGATTGTAAGAGTTGCATTCGTATGTGTTCACGTCTATCTATTTCATGCTAGTGTGTCCAAGGTCATATTTGAATTCTATGCTCTCAACTGGTGGGTGAGTCACGTAAAATAACCATTAGTATGACTAATTTAAGCGCCATGCTATGATGTGATCGAATTGTCTTATACGATATGTTATGTGATAAGCTTCATGGGGAAACCTTAAAGTTGTGCTTTTTATTGGCTTATCTTCTTATTGCCATTAGTGTTATGGGTCTATTTTGATTTGTCATGTTGGCGTGCTACCATTCTTCATACTAGTATTTTGCAATATTAGAGACCTGCATCTTAATGAACATGTGATTGCCTATGTACTTCATGTGACATGATGATGTGCTAGGTGTGCTTGTGGTCACATTGGAGTCTTAACTATATCGCTTGATCATCGAATCATAAAACATGGTTGTTGGTTTCATTGAATGAATGGCATGATATGGTATGGCCTGGTGAATGTTGCTTGTAATTTTTGGCTATTGGATTGATGAGTTAACCTATATGATGTCCTTGCAGTCTTGGATGTTGTTTTGGGTGTTATTCTTACTAGTCCAGTGCTATGTGGCGATGATGTCCTTAATACTTTGCTGAGATAAGTAAACCCTGGCTAATTGACTTTATTCTAAAGTGATTTGATTCTTTTTCATACTTAAGAATGAACTTTACTCAATTGACTGCCTTAATATGACCCTGATTTGTTGTGTTGAGTTAACACACATGAATCGCCTTTAGATGCCAACTCATATCGATGTGTAAACTTAGAGTTGTTGGTTGCTATGCTTGAATGTTTTCATTTAAAAATAAGTTTGATATGGTTATCAACACTAACTCATTGGCCCCCTTATACGACTTGTCATTGGTGCCTTAATAGAGTGAGTAGATGCTTAGAGAGGAATGGCAAAGAGGAAACTAGATACCATAAACTTCTTTTTTTGATTTGAAAATTATATTGAATTGTAAAGTTATGTTTGGATTCTACTCTTGAGTTTGTGTGATTTATGCCATGTGTATGTGAACCTCGTGGTTTTTTACTATGCCATGGACTATGGAATTTTGAGGGCGAAATTCTTTTTTGGAGGGGTGTAATAGACAAGAAATTTCTAAGAGCTAACTATTAAGGTTAATAATTTCATAAGCTAAGTATTATTATTTGAGCTATATTAGATTTATTTTTATGTGTTGATTAAGTGTTAATTGATGTGAATGAGTTTTTAAATTTTTCTTGATTTATTATGTGAGTACGTGACATTAGCAAAGAAGTCAAATTTAGGCCGATGCAACTGTGGGGGAGACAAGCATGTCAAGCTGGGTCATTTAGCCTTGAAAAGCAAATGGGCTTGGCTTACTAGATACAAGATCAATTGGGTTATTAAGCTAATACCAAAAAAAGGAAAAAAAGTTTAGTTAAAATTGGAGCACCAGCCAATTGTTTCCCACCTTATACACGACACCATCAGACCACCTCACGCTTGTTGTTGGTAATATTTTTATGTGGTAAGAAAGAGTTACAGGTCGTCCTCTGGGACGAATGGTGATTAACTTAAGATGGACTTAACCGTAAGAGTGATTGCAATTCTCAACTTAGTTAAACAAACCTAACGTGCAAACTTAGTAAACTCTTCTAAAATGACTTTTCAAATCAAATAAACACTACACTAATCTAGCTAATGTTCACAAGCATCTAAAAACACATAGCATAGAGAAAAAGGATGATTGGGCTCGACATGGCCCTTAGCTGGATTTGACCAATCAACACAACCAACAATCCTAAAAGATCACCAAAAAAAAAAAAAACAATTTCTAAATTAAACTATGACTAATTCTAAAAAGCGTAATAAAAAGATAAGGGAGAGAAGTTTACCAATGAGTTCACAACCATTCATGATCAAGACTAAGAGCTACCATTATCATCAAACCTTAAATGATCTCTTTAGCCAAGAATCCTAAAGTTTGTAATAACTTAAGCTATCCTAGTAGTATAGATGGGTAAATATAGAGAATAGGGAAATCAACAAAGGAGACGATTGAGTTTTGAGAGGTAGATTTAGGTTCCAAATCTGTTACGACCAAAACCGAAATCTCTCGACAACCCCCAACACATCAAGCCCATATTTGGGAAAGGTTGATATTGCTCAAAAGTGGAGACTTTAAAGAAATTTGGGAGAGAGAAACTAAGATTGTGCAATAATAAAGAGAAAGAATAAGAAACTTGCAATGAAATTAATCTAAAGCATCAATGTTTAAGGTTTTCATTAATGGAGGAGAGAGAAAGTGCTACAAGCTACACTAGAGAGAAAATAGCTGCTAAAAAACAAAGATCCCCTTAAAGTGCCAAAAATTGCCTTTTAAACCTTTACATCATTGATGAATAAACTACGCAGAGGTACCCTCAATTTAGTGTAAACTATTTTAAGGACCCTTGGTTTTTACAACTAAATATAAGGTATCTTGTCTTTTGAGGTAACTAACAGAAGGGACCCTCAAATTTTTATTTGAGCTATTTTCTAGACCCAGGCACTATTCTAGTTTGCAAAGCACGCCCAAAAACTTTTCATATTTGCAAATCTACCCTCAATCCTTAAAAACTTACTTCAAAAAATCTAAATTTGTGTTTGTGATATTTTGCCCACCAGTAGTCTCCGTAGTCCTTTTCTAGCTAGTATCAGAGCCACATGACCAAAAATAATTAAGATTATTAAACTAATTAACGACTAATTAAGCTAACTAACTATGATTAACTGTGATTAATGCTTGAATCATCACCTGCTTGCCCTAGTCCTAATTATTCCCATATTGTCCACTCACCAGAAGGCATTACCTCATTAGCACCTCAATTAAACTATATCACTGATATAGTTTTAGAATTAAAAGTCGAATTAGCTAAAATTAAGACTGAAATGAAGGAGATTAAGAGTCAGTTAACTGTACTCCATATTTCTCTTATTAACAAACTTAGGCATAGTGAAAAAGCTAGTTCCAATATTAGTACTTCTTTTTAGCATAAATATCATTTCCAAAACCCAAAAAATAAGATTTCATTTCCTTTGCACGAGATAAAAAATCCAAAAAGAAGTAGGAGAAAAATCTGGTGAAAAAACGTGAAAAGAAAGAAAAAGAAGATGGAGTATGAACAATATACTCTTGAAGAACTACAAAAAATGTTCGAGAAAGAACAAAATCCGAAAGAATTAAACAGAATCATGAGCGCCATTAGTGACAAACGTGACGTTTTGTCTGATGAAAATGAAGAGATCAATAATGTCCAATTAGAAGAAGAAATATATCGGCAGATGAACCTTCTTAAGCTTGATGATCTCAATGCATTACCTTTAGAAGAAATTAGAAGAAAATCGGATAAAAAATATGGTAAAATGACTGTTGAAGATGAGATTAATGAAATTAGAAAAGAACTTGACTTAAGTGAAATAGGGACCAATCTTGTTAACAGCGTTGTTCCTAAAGCTGAAGAATTTGGGGAACCATCTAGAAGAAATACTCATTTTCTAAAACCTAGGTATGTTCCAGCAGGACGTACAACTAATTTTTCCTTCGGGTTCATCCCAAGGAAAACAACAACCTTTGAAGAAATTGGCCTTACTCCAATTAGTTAAATAGGATACATCTTAAACATAGATGGAGTTCGTAGTAGAGAAGAAATATTTGAACATTGGAAAAGAAGCATGAATAGTGTCTTAAACCTAAATACTATATGGACTGCTACCAATTTCTGAAACTACTTTGAACATAGCTTTTCTAACACTGTAGCTGACTGGTATGATTCATTAACTGAAGAAGGTAAAAATACATTAAGAATGATGGAAACACTAGTTGCAATGTTCAAAAATCTATGTAAAGAAATTGAAACAGAGTTCATCGGAGTTAAACTTGATTCCGAAGAAAAAAGCAAGAGAATGGCAAACAAAGATTAATAACATAAAATTATGGGATATGAGATATTTGAAAAATTATATTGCTGAATTTAGCCAATGTTATTACAAAATTAGGCATAATGAAACTAATCTTGGCATGTTCTATGACAAATTACCATATCCTATAAATTCCATAATTAATGAAAAATACATTGCATATTTGGAACGAGCAGATGTCATTGATACTCTGGGTTCAAGAATCTCTTATCTAAGAAAATGGATCAATGATCAATGTCTTGATCTTCAAAAACAAAAGAAAATCAAGAAGCAATTCCTAACTTGCGAGGATTCACCTCACTGATGGGGAAAGGAAAATGAAAAAAGAAGGAAAAGAAAATTCTATAAGAAAAAGAGCTTTAACAAGCAAAGAAGCGAAAAATATAGAAGAAAATATTATAACAAACCACTTCCTAAAAAACATAGATTTTTTTAGGAAAGCTGCTTATTGCCCTGCAAGAAAAAACAACTGCAAATGTTGGACATGCGGAGAAGTAGGTCATTATGCTAATGAATGCAAAAATAGGAAAAATAACAAACTTATTGAGACTTTAGGAAGCCTAGATTATACAGAGCTTAGTGAAGATGAGGCTTTGGATCTAGCCTTAAGCAACAACAAACGAATTGCTGAAATTATAATGGACAATGAATATGAACAAAGTGATTATGAAGAAACAAGTTATATGATGGAAAGTAGTTCGGCTAGCCTTGGTGATCTTCAAGGAGAAGAATTTGTTGTAGGCAATTATCATCAGGAAGTCAAAGGAGATTGGGTTCTTGCCATAATCTAAAAAGACATGATCTATAAAAGAATCCATCTTTCAATTAAAAAGCAAGTACATATGCGAAATTATGGAAGGAGATCTTAAGATAAATGATTGTGAGTATGACGTTGGGGAGGTTAATCTCATTAATTGGGAGAATATCCTTGAGCATAACAAAAATAAAAAGTATAGGTTATCCATATCAGAAGTGACCAAGTTCAAATCACTCCATTACAATATTATGGTAAAGATATTGATCTTTATGCTTTACTATGTGACATTAGGCATACCAAATTTAATAACCAAATTATCACAGGGATAAAGACCAATTTATATAATGGGTTAGTAGGATTCAATTGCCGACCAGGATATTATGTGAGTCTAAAAGATTAATTTGCTAAAAACTTCCTATCCCTTCAGATAAAAACAGTTGTGATGGACATGAAAAAAGGAGGATATCCTTTAAGAATATTTTGGAAAATTATCTACAAATTAGATAATACAATAGACCCAAAGACTAAGTCAACAATGATAGAGGCAGAAAAGTTTAAAAGTCCTACCCCTATGCAAAAGATCCAGATGATTAAGTCTAATCCTCAAGAGATAAAAATAGATCACTCATGGATATCTAGCTTTGCCGACCCTACTAAGATAAATAAGAAAAATATAATAAAAATTGATGAGGAGGGTAAAATCACCATTAAACTCTAATTATTAAGGAGCATGAGTACAAGATCATATTGGGGAGAAGGATCTTCATCAGCTAAAGAAGAGCTTAAAGAAGATGACACAATTAGCATGACCAGTGAAATAAGTAGAATGAGTTTTGAAGCTGGAAGACCCAGTGTAGATCGAATTATGAGTCAAGATAGAAAGGTCATTGGGTACAAAATAAGAACGATTAGTGAACCAATCTATGAGGATGAATTAGTCAAAAAGATGACCATGGAAATATGCTATAAAGCTACCAATACAAATCCAAATTGCATGTATATCCCAATAAAGGTATGTTTAGAGGAATACAATAAATATGAACTATGTGCTTACATAGATAGTGGTTGCTCTATATGCTTTGGGAAAAAATCACTGTTTCCTGAGCTTATGTGGAAAAGAGCTAAAAATTCTTTAAAAGTAAGGATAGCTGATAATAGTATTATGAGTCATAATAAAGCCATAAAAGGGTTAACCATAGAATTAGGAAGAATTCAATGCATTATACCAGTTCTATGGACTACTGATCAACCCTCTCATGATATGATTATAGGAAATCATTTTCAAAGACTGTATTCTCCATGCACCCATACCATAAACCAGATAATATTCACAATTAATGGTCACTTTGTTCCTATTGAAAAATTAAGTAAAGCCTACACTTATCAGAAAAAGTTTACACGCAGCCAGCATGGTGAGAGGGTAATACTAGCACAACGTGAAGTAGCACTGGCAATCCCATTACTCGAATTATGTATTAAAGAACAGATTATCGAACAACAAGAAAAATTATGTAAGGAACTCTACTCTGATAATCCACTAAAGTTTTGGGATAAAGAAAAGACCTTTGCAAAAATTACTTTATTAAATTCCAACACTATTATTCGAGTCAAACAAATGGTGTATACACAACAGGATATTCAAGAATTTGACAAACAAATTAAAGAACTTCTAGGTAAAGGATTAATCAGGAATAGCAAGAGTCCTCACGCCAGTCCCACTTTCATGGTAGGAAATCATGCAGAAGAAAAAAGAGGAAAGGCAAGAATGGTAATCAATTACAAAAAGCTTAATGATAATATTGTCTTCGATGGGTATTATATTCCTAGAAAAATTGTCCTTTTCAATAGAATTCAATGAGCCTCTTGGTTCTCAAAAATGGATTGCAAAAGTGTTTATTGGCAAATTAAAATGGATGAGGAAAGCATTCCATTAACTGCATTTAGTGCCCCACAACGACATTATGAATGGATAGTAATGTCATTTGGTCTTAAAAATGCACCTCAAATATTCCAAAGGAGAATGGATAATATCTTTAAAGACTCTAATCATTCTTATTTAGTCTACATCGATGATATCCTTGTCTTTTCCAAAATCATAGAACAGCACAAAGATGATGTCTTACCTGTCACCCAGAGATACATTGATCATGGTATCATACATGGTAAAAACAAATGAATTTATGCTGAACAAGAAATTGAGTTCTTAGGCCTAGTAATAAAAGCTAGACAAATCATCCGACAAAAGCATATTCTAGAAAAAATATAAACTTTTCCTGAAAAAATTGAAGACATAAAGCAATTAGAAAGGTTTCTTGGATGTCTTACCTGTGCTTCAGACTTCATTAAAGATTTAGCTAAATTAAGAAAGTCGTTGCAACAGAAACTCAAGAAAGAAGTAAGTTGGAAATGGACCTTTAATGATACAAAGATTGTTCAAAATCTCAAAAAGATGTTTAAAATCTTCCTGTTCCCAATTTGCCTAATGAAGGAGATGATTTAGTTCTTGAAACAGATGCCAGCAATGAGCAATGGAGTGTGGTACTCAAAATCAAAAAAGGAGAAAAACTCTACAAATATTGCAGTGGAAGTTTTAATAAGGCATAATGCAACTATCCTACAATGAAAAAAGAAATCCTTGTAGTCATAAAGGGAATTGAAAAATTCTTAATCTTTTTAACCCCAAAATCTTTTCTTATTCGAATAGATTGCAAAGGAATACTCGATTTTATAAAAAAGAATTTATCAAATATGCAAGCACAAGAGCAACTCCTGCGTTGGCAGTTATGGCTTAACCAGTTTTCCTTCTCTATTAAACATATATAGGGATCGAAGAACTCTCTGACAGACAATCTAACTCGAGAACTCGTCAATGGTGATTATCAAAGTCAACCTCCTGCCAGAAAAAGAAGGAAATCCTTAATGAACTACCATTCCTACTAGAACGGGTTACTCCTTCTAGTAAAGTCCTTATTGATAACCTAGAATTTCATACAAAAAAGTAGATCACATTTTGGCCTACTATCTATCTACTGCCTACCTAATAGCCCAAAGATTTTCCCTTTTAAAGTTACAAGTTAGTTACCTTCAGTGTCCTTATAATATCCAAGAAAAAATAAGTTCTCATGTTCGAAAAAAATGATTCAATAAGTGGTATGCAGCCTCCATCGATGTTTATCATCATTATTCCTATTATATTTGGGAGTATTGGGGTACAACAATCTATTTTCCCGACAGATCTGGAGTTGGTGGTGTTAGTTTCCTAGCAAACTCATTATCTCCAAATGACCTTGTCTTTAAAGCTTGCGAATACGGGATGGTACTTTACTTCTTAGAAATCCTAGATCCAAAGTTTTCATTTTTCTCAAAACTGACAAAATTTCAGCAATGCATGTTCAGAAGGATCCATTGGATCCTTGCATCTCCTGATGGTCCAACAAAAGTCCCAGTTCGCAAATGTCTAAATTTGGAAGTGTTTAGCGCATTAATCGAATATGAAAATGGAAAAGCTAAACCAACCCATTATCTTATTCAGATCATTGATTATGACAATCTCAATGATCAACGATGAGAATGGGTTTCTAAACTACCAACGCATCTAGTTACTGATCCTGCTTTAGCAAGAGCCATTGGATTTTTCAAGATTTATCATCAACATCGGGTATTAATTGAATAAGGAAAAACGTTAATACATTGTGGAAATACTACCTTGGCCTATGACAATGAGTTTAAAGAATACATGAAAGTAGAAGGAGCCCTATCAGAAGATCTCTTTGACGTTGGAGCTGGAAAATTCTTATCAACAAAAGGAAAGAAATATCTACTTCAATTATTTGAAAAATAGGATCCAGCGAATCTTAAGCAACTTGATAAAGATTTTGATGATTATCCAGATAATGATGGTCTGGAAGATATAACTGGAGATGAAGGCATGCAGAATCTCAATAATGATAACTAGTCTTATCATCATTAAAAGCTCTGAAAAGTGATGCCCCATTATGGTACTATCTTGACAAGTGTTTGGTTTGTAAAATAAAGCAGTATATTGTGTACTGTAGCCATGTGAAAAGTTAGTGTGTGTTGTAGCCATTAGGGCATCCTAGGTACCCTCATCCCCTCTATAAATAGAGAGGTCGAGTACTGAGAAGGAACACGACCATTTGAGCATTCTTGAGCAAAAGAGAAGTTGTGATTCTCCATTTCTCTATGAGCAAGCATCTCTAATGATCTTAGCTTAAGTCCCTCTTCAAAGCTTTCCATTGTAATATTTCCACTTTCAAGCTTTTAATGAAAAGTTTCCCAGTAGGAAACGTTATCCAATTAAACCTTATGTCTTAAATATTAGAATTTCTTGATTAAAATTTCACCAGCTTGAAAAGGATTAAAAACTTGATTAGTGACTATGGTCTGTGGTGGGAAACGAAACAAATCTGTATTGTGCCTGATCTAAGGAAGGTTTGGTTGAGATTAACAATCTCTGTAAACTGGAATCTAGAAGAATGCCAGGGTCCAGCATTGACTAAGTTCAGGTAACGGTCAAAATTCTCTAATTAAGTTTTAATTATTTTTGCTAAGCATGGTGGGCCTATAACCATAGAAAATATAATATATAAGATATAAGCAGTAGATTGTGATAAATAGTACTAGTAAAGTCATTATAAGAAGTTTAATCAGTTAAAACAAGCATATTTTCTGAAAAAAAACCCCTTAAAACAGCTTATTTACATGTTTTTCCTATTTCAGGGACTATTCTGTAATTTTTAAAAGTTCAAGGACTAAAATAATAAAAAAAGGGACCTAAAAATTAGTTTTCTGAAAACATAGGGTATCCCAGAATTAGTTTTAAAAAGACATAGGCCTAAAAATAGTTACCCTTGAACTTAGGGACCTAAGTGTTAGTAATTCCCATCATTGACTAATAAAAAACCAGCAGTTTAGGGATTGTCACAGCCGTGCCCGACCCCATGCCACATCTCTGTCCAAGTTTCCCTTTGCCCTGCTTATTGCATGCCCTGTTGACTCTTTGGCACGCCCCTTTGGTATTTGGCATGCCCCTTGGATTTTTCCTTCAAAGTGGGTTGGGCTTTTCTTCCAATTTGCCTTCTCTCTTATTTAAACCTACAAAACACAAAATCTCATTAATTAACTAATTTAAAGATTATTTCTGAGCTAAAATCCAATGTAATGAAGGGTACCTAGTTAGAAAGCGAACACTTGTTTTCTTCACTAGCTCTCCACCGAACCCACTGCTAGAGAGAGAAGCTGATGGAGTAGAGAGGGCATCAACTGAGAGGGAGGAACAAGAGATGCAGCAGCAACAATAGGAGAAGCCAACACCAAAAGCAAGTGGAAGCTGAGTAGTAGCAGCGTAGAATAGGGGAGGGGCTCGATTTTTGCCACATAAAGGAAGAAGAGGACTCGAACCTTGGTTCAGATTTTTTCCAAATTAGCCCATGAACGAGTCCCTAAACTTGGATTAAGGTGGTAATCTCCATCCCCAAATTAATAGTAATTTTGAACCAAAATCATTTTGTTGTTTGAAATTGTCATTGCTTGCAGTTAGATTAAGGCTTGGGTTGTGAAATTATAGGATTGAACGTGTAAAGAATTTGGGTAATTCTAGTGCTGTTTAGGTCGTTGTTTGGAGTTGAATTCAGGTAATTAAAGAGTGTATGAAAGGAGGAATGGTTTTGGTGGTCTCATTTGAGAGTTGTATGATTTTGTAATTTATTGTTTACTCCTTTTGATTGCTTACACTTAACCTGGATTTAATCATGTTAGGAGACTTGATTTAGAATTGTCAATGATTTAATCATGATGATGATTTGTTATTGTTTTGCCGCTATTTGTTGCTGGATAGAACAGAACAGGGATGAAACCTGATTGCGGGTTGGTTTAGCCGATTTAGGCAAGAATTAGGTCAGTGAACTGGACAGCAGATAGGTAAGCCTTGCCAACTCTTTTCAGACCCCTTTGATGGTGCTACTTTATGAAATTGACTAAAGAAAAAGGAGAGATGAGGAAGAAAGGTCCCAAACTTGAATTGAATATGTTGAAAACTGTACCAAACTGAACTTAAGCTGACTGAGCTGCACCCGTTCTTATCCCGATTATCCCCTTCTGATGAGTGCTTGTTGTAAGATGTTGCTAAGTTGGGAGCCTGAACTCTGACCTTACAAAGAACTAGAGAAGAAAAGAGGGGGGAGATTTAACAACAGTTGAACTCGACGAAATTGAATCTGAATGGCACATAACCAAGATTAAACCTAACTTAAACTGAAGGGAACTGAAGAAAGCTTATTAGATCCTACAATTATTCTGAGTGTGAATAATTGTTTTCTGTTAAGGTTAAGTGAAACTTGTGTGCAGAGGGTTTTTGGAATTAGGATTTAAGCGTGAAGTGATGTAAGAGTTTGAATTTGAAAAAGGCCATTTAAAGTATGTGAGGTTTGAATCAAATTTGAAATCGATTGTGTGAGTAAAGCGCTACTTGCTTTGTCTTAAATGTGTTGGTTTAAATCCTCGAAGTCGAGCCTAACTTTCAAGTTCCTTCCAAGAATGAAATGAGAAATCTTGTTGAGCTTGGAACTAGTACTCAATTCAGCTTTTAGGTTTAAATGACAAAAAATTAAGTTGGATATGAATGGTATAAAGGCTTAGCCATAACCTAAGTTGGAAAGGAATGCACCTTCTAAACTATAAAGGCTAAGCTTCTAAGTTTAGAGTAAAGGAAACCACTTAAATTAACTAGCCAATTTGCATTAGTCAAGTGGGATTTTGGGAGAGAAGTTGGCATCAACCTTGCTAAGCTTTTTATTCATGAAGTAAACTTCTATCCTATAAACCAGAAAAGGAGGACTTATAACTCAACCAAGCTTTTCCAGCCACGAGATGAGCTTTTTTCATGAGTAGGAAACCTCTAATCAAACCGAAACAAAGTAAATTACACATTGAAAGTTTAGCTAAGCTAACTACATTAATGAGTCTAGCTAATACTGCTGCAATTACATTGAACCCGAGGTTTAACATGAGCAAACACATGTAGGAATCCACTTGCACATGGGAGATAGACAAAGGGTTGCTCCTGCATTCTACTTTTCGGCCAGCCAATAAGAAACCAATTAGAAACCTCTGTCCTTAATTATTCACCAACATGTCTCCAAGGTTGTTTTCTTCACATGACCATTCTGGTGGACCTCCAAGAACTTGAGAAAGCAAGAAATGAAGCTTATAAAACCCTAGGAGTAGGGAAAACCATTACAAAAACAAAATAGGCAGATTAGAGCCTAATTGATCTAATTAGTCAATCCATCTAAAACTACATATAGACCTTTTTTTCGCATCGGTGGAAACCTTAGGATATCAACAAATACCCAAAACAAGATCGACATCCCTCAACTAGGTTATGGTAGGAGACTTAACTCAATTTCCCAAACCAGGCAAAATAGGACCAATCCTAGCTAGGTAAACTTGTGCTAACTAAATCAACTTGAAGAACCTCACCTCTTTGTATACCAGGATACCCTAGAATTATCTCTAAATAAGGCCTTAGTTGGTGGACCAATCTAATCTCTAGAACTAGGTGGACTGGAGCCAATCCTGTATCGGCTAACTTTGGCTAAATAGATCACCTTTAAGAACTCTATTAAGCCAGTTTTGTCTTCACTACCAAAATTTTACAAGTTTTGCTTAACGAATTTCTTTTTATTGTGAAAGTGTTGCATCAAACCGTAAAAACCGTTTGGAAGTCGAACAATCGCGAAGAAATCAAGCTGAATCTAGGAAGAGTAAGTACCATGGCTTGACCGTGGGGCCCACCACAATTTGTGGAACCCACCATGGCCAGACCGCAATGCCGCCTGGGCTGGTTGCCCACTCTGTGTTCCTTCAGCTGCTTCGCCTAGATCCTCCTAAACCGTGGTTCTGGTCATGGTATGTCTGTGTTGGGTGTCTTTGGGACTTTTTTGCTACCTTCTTTGACCCCTAAGGCCTCAAAATCATCATTCTACTCACATGACTTAGCTTAAAAGTGCAAAATCTACAAATACTCTCAAAACAAGCAAAACCAAGTGTAATACTAGAAATAAGGGCATAAATTCGTATAATTAAGCACACTAATGCCATAAAATGACTCCCAAACACTTATGAAATCCTATGCAAATATGGCATTCATCATAGACGAGAATGAAGATGAGCGTGTTCAACCTACAACAAGGCCTTCCGAGTTTGATAGGTTATAACTATCCACCATAGGAAAACACCTATCCATTACTAAAATTGGGAGCGTCAAAATCCTAATCCTTCTATGTTGCAGATAACAAATAGTCCTACACAATTAAAGCCTTTAATGTATAATAGAATCAAGAAACAAGGAGAACCGTGAAGTCACCATCCCAAGAACAAAAGGATTCACTATTTAATCATCTTGGTAATGGGAACAAAGTACGAGGTTATATCCCTTCTCACATGAAGTTCTTTTCAATCCTTAATATGAAGATAGATGGTTCACTCAAAGTGAACAGAAGTATTATATTCCTCACTAATCAATGAAGTAATTCTAACTCTTACAGGAAAGATGAACAAGAAGATGTGATTTCTTCTAATCATATTGCAATTCAAGAATGTGAGGACTTAAATTCAAAAATACAGCCTGTACATACTCTTGAAAGTGTTGAGGATAGAGGACAAGCTATAGTCAATGATCTCAAGAATCTAAATCTTGGAACTACGAAAGAGCCTAGTACTATCTACGTAAGCTCATTACTTACGCTTGAAAGAAAATGAATATTTTAATCTCCTCTAACAATCTAAAGACGATGTGTTTGAATAGAGCTATACGAAAATACCAAGGCTAGACCCAAAAGTTGCAGTCCATCTTTTGTCCATCAGGAAAGATGTACAAGAAGCAGACTCAACGACATTTCCACTCAAAGTTAGTATCTAAAATAAAAAAAGAGGTCAATAAACTTATAGAGGCGGATTCATTCATAAGGTAAGGTACCCTGGATTGCAAACATTATGCTTGTAAGGAAGAAAAACGGGCAGCTTCAGAAGTACGTAAATTATGGGGTTCTCAATGACACATATCCAAAAGATGACTTTCCATTGCCCATCATCGAGCTTATGATTGATTCAACCATAGGACATGAAGCCTTGATTGTACTATACTACATAATCAAATACAAATGGCTCCAGAAGATCGGAAGCCACAACTTTCTACACACCCAAAAGAATCATCTGTTATAAGGTAATTCTCTTTAGCTTGAAGAAGTGACATACCAAAGAGTAATACAGGCCATCTTTCATGACATGCTACTAAAAAAAAAGGTGAAGTGCTGTGTTGATAATCTTGTGGTTAAGTCAAAAAGAAGGTGCGACCACCTACAAGACCTTCACTAAATTTTCAACGAAGAGGAAACGTCAACTAAAGACGAATCCATGTAAGTACACATTTGGTGCCACTTTAGGGAAGTTCCTAGGCTTTATAGTTCAGCATAGAGGGATCAAGATTTACCAAGACAAAATTAAGATATACCTATTCTAAAAAATCTCAAAAACGTTACGCGGTCTCCAAGGTCACTTAGGTTATATTAAAAGGTTCATACCTAACCTCTCTAGTTGCTATGACCTATTTAACCACCTCTTGAAGAAAGTTGCACATTTTGAATTGGACCTATCATACTAAAAAGCTAACAAAAGTATTAAGAAGTACTTGTCTAACCCACCAGTTTCGGAAGCAACTATCCTATGTAAGTCTCTTGCACTGTACATTGCAAGTCAAGAAAGTTCGTTGGGTGCATTATGTACTCAAGAAAATTTGGAAGGCAAAGAAAGAGCTCTATATTACCTAAGTCATACTTTCGTTGCGGTTGAACTGATTATTCGTTGATTGAAAAGATATGCTTGGCTATCATGGTCGCTATTCAAAAACTAAGGCATTATACACAAGCTGACATTGTGTGGTGATTTCTACTGTTGATCTCATCAAATTTGTCTTGTCAAGGCCAATTCTAAGTGGGTGAATTGTAAAGTGGGTTGTAATCTTGAAGCAGCATGGCATTCTTAGGTGTCACAAAAGCTCATTAAAGGGCAAGAACTGGCAAATTTCACAGCAAATCACCCAATTCTTAATACTTAAGAGCTAAATGATGATCTACCTAGTGAAGATTTGTTCATCGTTGACATCCTTTCTCCTATAAAAATGCAAGTTGATAGAGCCATGGGACAAAGTGGTGTCGATACAGGAATCTTAATCTCCCCTTAAAAGCATATCCTAGCATATTCTTTCTTGCTAACTCAGCTAAGTTCAAATAATATGTTGCATTTCAGGCACTAACTTAAGCATACAAATAGCTATAGAAATGGAAAATAAGATCTAGAAATATGTGGTGATAGCAGCTAGTAGATTTTCGAAGAATATGAGGTTAAAAAGGATGACCATGTGTCATGCCACAAATGTGCCTTGCAGTTGCTGGACAAACTGAAAATTGTCAAATTAAAGCATATTCCTAGGAGCGCCAACAAGATGGTTGATGCACTTGCAAATCTTATAGCCACTTTTGCATTGGGAGTGAAAGAAGTCACAACAATGTCCTATTTGCAACTGGCGAGTTGTTGCGCCCCTTAAAGAGCATGAAGAAGATGTCAATTAAGTTCACTCAAGTCGATGAAGTTGATTAGCGTCAATCACTCATTGATTATTTACAACATGGGAAGCTCGCTAATGATTCAAGGCATAAGATAGAAGTTTAGCGAAAAGCTCCTGGCTTCATTCATTTCAATAGGGCACCTTGTCGACGTTCTTTTCGCAACCTTTTGTTATGATGCTCGGATACTGCAAAGACAAGACAAATGATGGAATAAGCACATTCATGTGGTGCACTTCAATAAATGCCTAATTATATGATCACATCTAAAGAATAGGTTACTATTGGCCTACTATAGTGCAACATTACATTGACTATGCAAAGATGTCTGAAGCTAACCAATTTCATGCTATTTCATTCATCTATCTCTAGAACCACTACATCTGATGATGACAGACTAGTTGTTTAACACTTAGGAACTTGAAGTTGTGGTGTCTGTCATGCCAAAATCTTTTGTTAACCATTCAGACATTTTGGCAGCAACTAGCTACTTTTTGAAATAGGTAGAAGCAATCCCATTAAGTGAAGTTCAAAAAGAAACATCACTAATTTTATTTGAAAACACATCAATGATCGATATGGCATGCCTCGACACATTAGCACTAATAATGGCAAACCATCATCAACAAGGTAGTGACTAGCCTTTGTAAATAGCAACTCCCAGTATAGGTCCCACTTGGGCAAGGTCTAGGCAAATCGACATGTAAACGACCTTACACATGCGGGTATTACCCACATAGAGGATGCTTCCCATAGACCCAAAAAAATTGGTGAAATGTTTTAGAGTTGAAAATCTTTTTAAGACAGAGGGAGCAAAAACAACAAAAGAAACAACTTATGATAATATAAATAATAGAGGTAAGTTTGGCATAGTAAATAAACAACATGAAGTTAGATAATAACAATCATAAATAAGATCAGAGATACCACTAGCATAAAGAAGTACTGAAAATGCAAGACAATTTATAGCCAGCACCACACATTTGCATTTCTTATCACCTCGTGATCTAAGAGACGAGCGACCAACAAGCTACCTATGAACTATAATCTTAATCCTAGACTTTTATACCTCCAATTCTGAGTCATATTTTACATTAGTCCTGAACTCTTCAAATCGTACCTAATCACTTTGTTCCAACTCTTGCTAAGTCTACCCTGACCCTTTTACACTCTGGAAGGGTAATCGTTTCACTTCTCCTCACAGGAGCATCTACACTCCCCCTCCTTACATGAGAAAACTATCTAAGTCTAACCTCTCTCATCTTATCCTTTATGTCTACATTGTCTCTAATCATTAAATTCCTAATCCTATCCAATTCACGTGCCTACACATCCAATGAATCATCCTCATTTCAGTGGCCATTATCCTTTTAAACTTGAGCCTTCTTGATTGGTCACTTAGTGCCATACAATAAAGTTGATCTAACAACAATACGATAAGCTCTCCCCTTCAACCCTAATAGGATCTTTTTATTGCACAATACCCCTGAAGCAATCTTATATTTTACCATCCTACCATTATGCGATGGTCAATGTCCACATTAATGTCTCCTTTTTCTTAATGATCGTGCCTAAGTATTTGAAATTTTCAACCATTAGTATGGCCGCGCCTCCTAATCGACACCTCATCTTCAATATAATCTTCACCTTCGTTGAATCAACATTTTAAGTAATCAGTCTTTGACCTACTTAAGTTGAAACTTTTAGCCTCTAGGGTATCTCTCCACCACTCTAACGTGTTGTTAACACCATCCCTAGTCTCATCAATAAGAACTATGTCATCACCAAAAAGTATATACCATAGTACCTCATCTTAAAACCTTTAGTGAGCTCATCCATAACAATAGTAAAAACAAAATGAGTCAGTGTTGATCCTTTACGAAGCCCAATGTCTATAGAGAAGTCACATGTATCCCCTCATAAGGTCCTAACTCTCATCCTTACTCCTTCGTACACATCTTTAATACCTCAAATATAAGCAACCGACACTTCTTTCTTCTCTAAGAACCTCCATAACACTTCTCTAGGTACTCTATCATAAGCTTTCTCTAAGTTGATGAACACCATGTAGAGATTTTTTTCCCTATCCCTGTAGAATTGTATGAGCCTCCTTAGATATAAGTCTTGAATATACAATGAACATGCAAATGGATTAGCAAAGGTTTTCAACAAGTCTCTTTGTAATTCATTAAGCAAGGTGGTGCAAAGTCCAAGAGGATTGGCATGAAAAATTAGGGGAGGCTCTCTCGACAGATAGAACTATGTAAAGGTGTCAACTCATTCAACTCCTTTGGCTCATTTAGATGGGGTTGAAGTTGTATTGCCTTTAGAACTTCAAATTACATTACTTTGTATTGTTGTACAACAATAGGGCTTGATCAGAGAAGGAAAACACAAGCTTTGGCTAGTGGAACTGCAAGTCATTGATGAAAAAAAAAATTCAAGCACAACAAAAATTAAATGTTATCAAGGTCACTTATCATGAGCATTCAATAGGAAGGTTCAACTATGTTCATTTTAGGGAGGACATTAGGTTCTTGTGGTAAGGGCACTAATCATTATACCTCACCAGAGATGGGGCAAGTTCAATTCCAAGTGGAATGGCCCATATGTGGCGAGAGAAATCTATAAAATGGTGTATACTACATAGTTAACACCAAAGGAGCGCAAGTGGGAACCATAAATGTCAAGTTCTTAAAGCCTTATTATCTTTCATGTATTGATACATATAAAGCTCCTAAACATGAGCCTAAATTGGTCATCCTCCAAAGTCGAATTTTAATGTACTGCTCCTACCCATCAAAAGTGTAAACTGTGAAGAGCAAAATAAATAAATAAAAAATCTTTGTTGTGTGAGCTATGTATAACTTGATCCTTTAAGTGTTTACTCCTTTAGGTACATAGACAACTTAAGCATACACCTGAGTACATATGCCCAAATTTTTTTAAAAAGTTTGTTGATGCTAAATGAAGAAGGTCTTTTGATATAGCACAAGGTCAACCTGATTGCAAGTTGTGGATAGTCGATATCTTTGGAGGGAAGACAAAGAGATTTAGCTTGGTATAAATTCATCTGTTATCACAAAGTCAATAATGGTGAAATTCAACTACTAGACAAATGAACCAAGATACTTATGTAATAATGAATAAAAGAAATTATCATTCAAACTTTGTTTAACTAATGTCAAGTTACATCACAAAAGTAGGGAATACATAACAAATCTATCTTGAAAAAGAGAGTGCTTGCTATGAGTCCATTAGAAATTCTTTAGATCTTTAAACGACTCCTTTATGCAGGCTTCAGTCTTTTCCAAGATAGCTTTTGTGGATGGATCTATTATTTTAGTGGCATTAGTTATGTCAATTTGACCTTGTAAGTCAAAAACCTCACAGCTAGTCTCCTAAGGTAAATGATCACTAGCAACCACCTAAGAGCTAAGATCTTTCTTTTGATTTTCTAAAAGTTGCATCCCTTTCAACAGCTCCAATGTCTTGATTCCACTGGCTTCAGCTCATCCACTATTGTTTTGTATTGGGCGCCCTCACGTCCAACCATTCAGAGGTCTCACCAAGTTTATCTTGCACCTCTATACTATGACTATCTTGCTAATCGGTAGCTATTCAACCAGAGTAGCTCTCATGAAAATCCTTGAGTTCGCCTGCCTACCTGATCACCCTTCAACCTTACTCTCTAAAGCATTGACATCAATACCCCTTTGAAATTGATGGCATAAAGGTTATCGAAATCACCTTTAAGAGAAGGGAGTGCAAAATATGTTACCTGGAAGGGCTTAATTGAACATTTGAGTGGTATTCTTATCTACCTCCTTTATGACAGCATCAACATTGGGAAACATCTACGTGTGGAGCTCTCAAGAGACATGGTGGATGGGGCACCAGTGGAGCATTGGCTTAGGAGTAGACTTAGCTTCATCATTATTCAGGGAGAAACGCCTTTCGAACTACTGTTTCAAAAGAATGGTATTCTTTCTACTGGTGGGAAGCAGTGACTCCCTAATGACAAAGGAACATGAAACACCTTCCCCTTGAGCTTCACGTCATCACTTTCTTCCTAATAAAAAATAAACAACGAAGCAAAACATAACTAGAGGACAAAAGTAAGATAGGCATGTGAAGAAATAGGGCTTAATAAAAAGGAGTTATCATACACTTAGTAGGGTTGGGATCAACATCCAGGATGTCCATGATATTCTTAGCACCCTATGGAGGCACCTCAATTACCTTTTTGAAACTTGTTTCAGGAGCCCCCAATGTGTAGTTTGTCATCTTTATTAATAGTACAGTCAAGTATAAACTGAAGCTTTTGTCAGCATATTTCAGTAGGTAAAGATTCAAAATGTAGTATAACCTCAAATGTTACCCTTACTTATGGAACAATGCTTTGGACAAGAATTACATAAATAGATGCAGCTCAGATGGTAACATCTATTCCTAGGATCTTAATGTAGGAGGGATTATCTTCAATTACTAGAACAAAAGGCTTTAAAGGCTTCCCAACACAAAAAATCTTTAGCTTGGGTTTAGAGCCATGTGTGCCTTCATAATTCGAAATGGCCTAGTTAGATAATTCAGTTTCTTTCCTAGTTGTAGTCAGTGGCACATTTAGTATAAGTCAAGGAGATCAACATTATAGACCATCACTCTTGAAATGCATGGGTTGAATTTCTCCGAGTGAAGGGCATCACCTAGGAAATGATACTTGGGACCCTATTCTATAACATATGAGCATGTGGCGATAGCGAAATGCTGATTCTAGATTAGGAAGTTCGTTGAAGTCTAGGCCAGCAAGAACATCCTAATGGAACCCAAATTGTATGTTGAATCGATCATGGTAGTAGTGCCCTATGACTAGGTTGTCTTCACAATTGTAAGAGATAGAAGTCAAACATATGCTCAGAAAATAAGCAAAGTCAATTCTTAATAGCTTGTCATAATTTAGGAGTCTTGTTAAGTTGGTTAATGACACATGAGTGCCAACCAAAGCCCCTTCAAAAACTAATTGAGTTCTCCAGCATCTTCAACTTGGAATGACGTTGCTTGAGCAACGTCACTAAATTTCACCATGCTCGAACTGGAGGAAGCCTCACCATTAAGTTCTTATGTTTATGAATTCATAGAGAAAGTCGATAAGAAAAATGGCCTCCACACCTACCAGGATTTGAAAAGTGAGAGATCTCATTGAGTCACTTATAAATGCTTATATAGATGGCCATATGGAGGCAATACTCTATACCTGATTCCATGAATGATACAATTTTGAAATTACCAGGACAAATATAGCTAGCATCTCTAACTGGAAAGATGAATGTGCATAGCCAGCAAGAGGGAAAGGTAGCTAAAAAAGTCTTAATGTGCCTTTACCAGTAGCAACCTGAAAATTACTCCACCAATGAGCTTTTGCATTGATAATAGAGGACACTGTTTTGGGGTGAGGGGTTTGGTTTTCCTTATTAGACTTCTTAAAAACAAGATACTTGTTGTGAGATGAAACTAGAACGCAATCCATTGCTCTATGGTTGGCTTACAACTATGCATAAGATTGTAACAAGTAGCAACTAAATAGGTAGAACTTAAGCTTAATCATTTTCCATTGAGTAGCAGCAACTTCATCATAAACAAGCCCTTATAGTGGTAGCCCGAGAAAATTGTGGACGTCAAAGATAGATATAGGTGCCTTGCCTTTAGAAGTATACAGCGTGTTTGTTTTTGCACAACAATACTCAGATAATGCTCAAATGAGGTCAGAATATCGATCATAAAAAGAATAGTGAGGCACACAAGGCATCCAATAGCTGAAGGGTTATGAGTTATCTTTGTAATGAACAATGGATCTTCTAACCACTCCTAATAAAGTGGCTTGTAAGTAAACTGCCCATGCATTGGCAATTTGGCATATGACTTGCACTTGGACTGTAATAGCGGAGAATCTTTCATGTCAGGCTAACGGCTTAGATTAATAATTTTATAAGTTATGTTTTATTTAATTAGCTAAGCTTAGGCTAATTTTTGTATGTCTATTAAAATGAATAATTTTATAAAACTTAGTTCGAATTTTCATGACTTGAAAGGGTATGTGAATGCATAAAATTAGTAAACAATTAAGTGTTAAGCAACGCGAGAATAGTGAAATTGACTGGGCTTGATTTTTAGGTCTAGGTAACTAGTAACTTTGGATTAGTAGAACAAAAACAAAAGAAAATAAAAAGAAAAAAGGGGTTGAAGCCCCTGGCTTTCATGAACAGAGAAGCACGAAGGAGGGCTTTGCTATTTGGCCTCGACGAGCCCCACCACCGCAAGCCAAATAGAGAGATAGAGAGAGGGGGGGAGAGAGAGAGGGGGGGAAAAAGGGTGCGGCGGGGGCAGAAGCACACCAACAATAGGGTGCCGGTCACGGCTACCATACAGTTTGCATAGCAACCCTGCGACCCGCGAGCTCGAGAACAAAGAGAGAGAGAGAGAGATCCAATGAGAAAGAGGAACTGAGAGAGAGACAGAGTCAGTGGGGAGGTCGACGGCGGGGCTCAGCGGCGGTCGCTCGTCCGAGGGGACTCCACCGACAAGCTTAGCCAAGGATCACGCGAGATGAGAGTTCGTGGGTTAGGGTTTAAAACCCTCAGCCGCCACCACCACTTCTACTGGCTTCTGGCTTAAAGGTCAGCAGAGCAAGAGGAATGAAGAAGGAGGACACAGCAGTAGCTGTGACACACGAGCAGGCATGATTGTGAATAGCAAGGAAGGAGAGGCGCGAACTTGGTCCTAATCTGCCTAGCCAAACCCTAAGTCGGGTCCTTAAGCTTGGAGCGAGGTTGGTGGTTCTTGATTCCTAAACTATTGCAAATTTGGAAAGTTTTATCTTTTTGTTTAATAAATTGAGTTACATATTAGTTGGAAAATGAATAAGGGAGAATAATGGTAATAGTTAGGCTATTTGAGTTAATTGGAATGATTTAAGATTGTAATTGAGATTATTTTAAGGACTTTTGTGGTCGATGCTGTGAGGAGGGCGTTCAAGTTGTGCAACAAATTAGTGAATTTTCGAAGTGTGTTGCCATGTTTTGATACTGTACTATTACTTGTTAATTGCCAAAAATCTGGTTGAATGAATTGAGTTGTGGTTTGTTAGCCTTGGATTCATGTGTGCGCTATGTGTATATGTATGGACTGAGTTTTATGCCAAACTGATGCATTCTTAACTGCCCTTGTCACCCTAGAAGACCCTAACGAGGGTAAATGTCCATTGAATATGAAAGTCTCCAGGCACTACTATGAAATGTGAGTGGCGATCTCACTTGAACAAGCACAAATGCATGAATCCGATACCCCAGTAAATGATTTCTTGACTAATGTGTGTTGTGAACTCCTCATTCGAGAATTATGGTAGTACAAACATTTGGAAAAGTGTATGTACTCTTTAAAAGAACCCTATTGGATTCAATAAAGATTGTTTTAATAAGTGATTACGTGATTTAAGTAAAGTTGCTAGCCTTTTTATGGGTTAACCTCATTTTCTTATGAAAAGAACTCAAGTTGGTGACTCAAGCTGAACTCTTTGATGTTAAGTGCTTATATGTGAAATGAACACCCCATTGTTCTCAATGCCTGAATTATAGCTTGAGGCAACTTGCTATTGAGTCATTTCTGCACGTTAATGCACAGTAAGTGTAATATGTGTTTGTCATTGCTAGGTTACGGGAGTCCTAGGTTAGGCAAGTTGAGAGTTCTTATGCGTGGAATGAAAGAAGAAAAGGGACGCCATTTGTATTCTGGAGGGTATTTAGATGTTGATGGATATGGGTTGCCTTATATGCTTATTATAAGATATTAAATATCAAATTGTGTGTGATTGCTACTTAAGAGTATTATGTGCAACTGTTTTGTTTTCTTGGGGTTGAGAATTACTCACTAAGCGTGAAGTAGCTCACCCCCTCTCTATTTGCCCTTTTCCTAGGTTCTTGATGTGATAGGTAGAAGTCGGTTCATATAAGCCGAGTCGAAACCACTCTCTTGCTTTAGATAAGGAGTTATATGTGTAGATCATAAGTTGAACGTTTTAATGCAATGTATTCATAAGTTCTTGGACGTATGCAGTTAATTTCTATAGTTCATGTAATACATATTGACTAGTTATTGTTCTGTATAGACAAGTAGGCCAATCATCTAAATAATTGGTCGTTTGGTTTGGTTGTTCTTAATTATTTTGGTAGGTAAACCCCAATGCTCCAAATGTATGATCCGTTGAGCTATGCCTTTTATTTCTTTCTGTTATTGAAATTTATACTTGGTATACTCCGTTGTGGCCCACAGAGTTGTTGTCGCTAGCGTGTAGCCGTCAAGCTGGTTGAATACATCTTTTATGTATTATTAATTGTAGGGACCTAAAGCAAGGCTTTAAGCCAGGCTATGGTCAGTTTTTAGATGAAACTCTATCCGTTTCACTCCAAAATTTTAGAAATCATTAACGTCCCTAACTCGAAGGGATAGGGATGTTTCATGGACTCTATGTTGTGATGTAGTAATTGGTAAAAAATGAGATGCTTCTCCACCTTAGAATGGCTCGACATCAAGAATATCTCTCCTATCTTCAAATTCTTCTTAGACCATGAAGGAAGGATTGGAGGAACTCTAGCACAATTGGACTCCTAATAGCTTGGTTGGACATGTACATAACACTGACTCCTAATAGCTTTATCTATGAAATTAACCATTTCAAAGAAACCTTCTAACAATAGTAACAAAGAAAGAAGATTGAGTTATATGACTTGCTACTTGGGTAGTCATAGCAATTCGATAATCAAATAGGAGACTAGGAAAAATCTTAGGCATAGAAAGATTCGAGAAGGAAAACGAGACATAAGCAAATGCATGCAAGGGTTCTTCAGCAAATAGATTAACCTATTAATGTATCTAGTAGAATTAGGCATTCAAAGGTTAACTGATGATTAAATCATGTTTGTCTTTTGAAGAATTTTCGCCTTGAGGAAGTTGGCCTTAGGTAGGGCCGGCAAAAAAACCCGTACCCGCCTAAAACTCGTAAACTCCGCCCCAATGGATATGGGTATGGGTATAGATCCTACCCGCCCCATACCCGTTTTATCAATACCCGTCCCGTACCTGTCTCATACCCGCATCATATAAAACCCATACCTGTTTGTTTAAAGTTCTACTTTGTTACTTGTACTTGAACATTTTGTTTAAAACTGTAATTGTCAAGTGCTAATTTATTAATTTGATTGGCAAAATTTTAATTGTATTTGATGTAATATGATATGTTGTGGGAAGGTTTGTGTTAATGTGAGATATTGGCTATTTGATGCCGAATATGGATACAAAATGGGTTTAATTCTTTTTTATCTATATGTACCTGAATAAAACCCACATACCCGCTATACCCAGTGGCTATAGGTAAGGATATAATTTTACAATACCCGATGGGTATGGGTATGAGTATGGGTATTAATTTTAAAAATGGGTATGGTGAGGGTACGGCTAAACCCACCCCATACCCGCCCCATTGCCACCCCTAGCCTTGGGTGAATTCACGGTTAGCCCATTGATGTAACCAGAAGGCTGAGACGTTCAAATGTTAACCGATAATCAAGTAAAGTTTGCCTCTTGGAGAAGTGTTACCTTTGGAGAAAATTAACTTCAGACAATTTAAGGTTATCCCGTTGTTATACTGTGAAAGGTAAGACAAGCAAAGGTTACCCGATAATCAAGTAAAGTTAGCCTCGTACAGAATTTTCATCTTTAGGGAAGTTCGCCTGTAAGAGAATCTAAAGCTAACCCTATACATTCAAAGGTTAACTGATAATCGAGCAAAGTGTGCCTCTTGAAGGATTTTCATCTTTGGGGAAGTCCACCTTGAAAGAATTCAAGGTTAACCCATTGATGTTCCCATAAGGTTAAAACATTCAAAGACTAATTAATAATCAAGTCAAGTTCACCTTTGAGGAAATTTATCTTTAAAGAATTTAAGGTTTACTCGCTAATGTACCCAGGTAGGCATGACATATGTAGACCATAATGAATTATTGCATGCTTTAACAAGGACGACAAAGTGTGCAGTATTGTAGGAATTTGAAAGATGATCCTAAAACAAAGTAGGGGTGAAGGCTTTTAAAAAAAGAAAAGCGAAAGTTAGATTATATCCTTGATTAACATTTATGTACTACAGGCACAAGATGGAATACTAGACACTGAAAAAGAAAAAAGAAGGCTGCTTATTTTAGGCTTAGGGAAAAACCCAAACAAAAAAAAAATTAGTGGATAGTTCCCCGTATAAATGAATCATAATTAGCAACTTGGAGAATTTTCAATAACAGCATGCTTATAAATTCGCCTAAGGTGCTGGGAATTTCAATATTACCAACTTACACATTGGTTGTACTAATGAAGGGTAGGTCACCACAAATAATGAAAGCTTTAAAAAAAAAGGAGTTGCATCCTGTAGTCATGGCAACCAATGAATTCTACTAAGGTGTTAGACTGTACGATTATTCGTGGGTAAAACATTCTGATATTAATACCTCAATGAAACTTGCATGTTCATTTACGACATCTGCAATAAATACTCTTCGTGAAAGCATATTACATAAATCGAAGTTTTGAGCAAATGTTTCTACCAAAAAAAATAATAAATATGGCAAAATAGTGAGAACACATTACATCAAGTCATCGAGCCAGCACATCTCAAATGAAATGGGGCAACAGTGTGACTCCATCTGAAAATGATAGTATTTGTTCCCATCAATCAATCAAGGTTCACACCTAAAAACCCGAACAAAAAAGAAAAAGGACAAGGAGTTACTGATTAATGACCTCGAGAATTATGAAATTTGCAGTATTATACGTTCTTGGTAGAAGTCTCATAACATTATGCTAATGCTCTCTATTATATAAAGATGCTTCTTTAAGTTTAGGGTCTTCCTTCTGCAGAAACAGTATTGAACACAAGATCTCTAATTTGTCACCGATTAACTTCTTTGTCCAAAAATTATCCTATTAGATTTTATTTTCTTACCAAAAAAGTTCCCTTCAAAAAAGAGAAGGCCCTATTAAATTTCTTTTGGGAGTTCACCTTTAGGGGATCTTTCATTCTACAATGTCAAATTTTCTTTATTGAATGTGTTAATATTTTATAGTTCTTAATTAATTTTTTCAACTTAACTTTAAGTTGCGCTATCAAGTCATTTTGACTATGGTCCTTAATAAGTCGAGTTTTGATTCAAGAAAAAAATTACTTGGATATTTGTTAGCGAAATTAACACAAATATGTCAGTAAATACATTGACATATTTAAACCTAGCCTACTGCATATTTTGAAAACCAAAAAAAAAAAACCCCTTCGTTAGAGAATTTATCCAGTCTAACAGATGGACCTGACTACTACAACAAGTTAACTGGCAACAGTGCTCCTATCAACATTTGAGTTTCGAGACCCGTTTCCAGCAAGTACTCCAAAGTTGCGAGCACGACCAACTCTCGATGGGATATTTGTAGAATACAAAAATCTTCTGGATAATCAAGGCCTGCCACATGAAAAATTAATAATTTTATTTAAGCCAATTTTAGCCCATCATGCGTCAAAATTAATTGATGAAATTTAAAAAATAAATGCAAATATATTTTAGCTAATTAAAAGGCGTCACATATCACAAGTGTGTATAAAATATAAGATTAAATCATTTCCTTACGAAAGGAGATAACTATCCTTAAAAAGACAAACCCTAGCCTTACCCTTTCTATAAATACGAAGTTTTCCCCTTCATTTGGGGTTTGTATTTAGAAAAAATCACAAGAGTACAAGATTTCTCCTCCCGAAGAAGACAATAACCACTCCAAATAGGTGTTGTCTAATCTCAGAGATCAAACGGTCATGAGATTAAGTCCCTTAAGCCCTCTCTCTAATAATCAGACTCATTCAAATTCATTCAAGGAGCTTGAATCAAAGGATTTACTTTAGTTGTTCATGTAATAGATATACAGAGATTGTACACATTCTTTGATATAAATACAAAAATTAAATTTGTTTATCAATTTCTTGTCTAATTTATTTTAGGCCCGAAATATACGCATACAGTATGTTCACAAATCTACCCATTCCAAATGCGTATAGCGATTATGTATTCAGACAAAGAGCTCACTAATGCTTGACTAGGATTATTCAAGTTGAAACTAAGCTAACATGTATGGATAGCATGTAGGCATAACCAAGGATGGCGTTACATACAATCACCCTTCGTTTATTTAAGGAATGTCTTGAGGCATTTTCTTATGAAAAATGATGGAATATGCTTTATGTTGTAATTGGATGTTCGCTAGTTAATTAGTACTTGTGAGTGAATTATTGCCAGGTAATATTGTATATATAGATGTAGTTTATATTGGGCCATGATATATGTCTCATGTATGCATACAAATCCTAATCTTGACTATTAATACAAGCCTTAGTACCCTAGTTGGGGGTAAGCACCACTAATTATCGTACATGGTATCAGAGCATTATGAAGGGAAGGAAAATTATCAAAGTACAAGGGGTACCTTGTCGTTAGAGCAGAGGGTGAGAATAATGGAGGATAATCATGGATGAAGATGGAAAAGACGGGACAGGGGACAGAGAAGCTACAGGTATGTGGTTATGGGTGAAAGGGAGACTAACAGAAGATATCATCACATTGCTACTCTCAGAGGAGAGCCCAAAGTACACGGGTGGAGAAATTCCAAACATAGTGGAGGAGAAGAAGTGAGAAGAGGAGGGCTAGGGCTCTAATGCATGTACGATAATTGGTGGTGCTTACCCTAACTACACATTTTCCAGACATGCTCACCGTTCACTTCCTCTTAATGTCCCTCCCTACTCTCCTCATGAAAACCTGTTTGCCTTTTCCTCTAGACGTCTCCCCTATTATGTCTTTGAACCTGGTTCCTAAAGTCAAAACCCCTCTCCCTCATCAAACCCTAACGCCATATGTAAGATCCTGCCTTTCTCTCTTTCTTTTGCTCTCTCCAGGCTCCTCATAATCTCTCCACCCTTTCTACCACTCTAGCTGCATCCAACATCACAAATCTTATCATTGTTCAGTCGTCCACTCCTAAAGAATACCTCACTTGGCACACTCAATTCACTACGGCGCTAATCTCTCATGGCTTGCTTAGCTTGGTTGGTGGTTCATTCACTCCTTCTTCCATGACTATCACATCTTCGACTGGGGAGGTACTTCTCAATCCTAATTTCCATACATGGCTAAATGGGACCAAACAATTCGGTGATGGATTTTTGCTACCCTTTTCCCTAAAATTTTGATTGATGTTCGAGACTCCCCAACTCTTTCCAATTATAAGACAAACTTTAACACATGTTCATGCACTCTAGCATCGCACGGTCTCTTGAACTCAAATAGATGCTCACCAATGTTCCCAAGAGTGATTAGCTAGACCATGGACGTCTATGTCCGTGAGATCAAGACTATTATGGACGTGAGTATAAGACATTAGCAACCAGATTTACTCATCTTCCCATGCAACTTACCTTTGATGATTTGCATCCAAGGCTTCTCCTGCATGAACAATGCCTTCGGTTGCTTGATAATGATGAATTTGTTGCTCATCCTGCCCTTGTCACACATTAATCCTCTTTGAATCAAAACTATGGCTGTTCTAGCCCCAAAAACAATGGCAACCGTGGGGGTCACAACCGAGGGGGTGTGCGTAATAACCACAATCATCGAGGGGGTGGAGAGGGCAACTCTAATTACTGCAACAATCGTCATCAGTCCTCATCCAACTCTTCCCCTCAGTCCTCCAACAATCCATCGTAAAGTGTGCCTATAGGTATATGCATGAGTACCTTGGTTTCTTCATATTTTGATACTTGAACTCTGTCATGCACTAACCACTCTATTGTAGGCACCTCACCTCAATCAGGGCTTTTGGGTTTTCACCCTGCTAATCCCACTAGTTAGATTTGTTTCCAACGTGGGCACTCAGCCCTACAATGTCCTTATTTTCCCTCTAGTGCAAGAACTACTCCTGAGTCGCTATCTCTTGCTGCCTTATCTATAGGTGATGGCCAAGGTACTACTTGGCATCCTGACCAGGGCGCTTCTGTATATATGACTCCATATGATGGTACCATTTCTTCCAAAACCCCTTACAATGGTTCTACTTCTATCATTATAGGGAATGGTGACAAGCTTCCCATTAAATAAATTGGCAATTGCACTCTTTCCACTGCGATTAAAATATTGAAATTAAATTCTGTTTTTCATGTTCCTACATTAAAACATAATTTGATTTCAATAAAATGCTCGTGCCAAGATAACAATTACGAAGTGATTTTTGATGCAACTTCTTTTTCTATTCAAGATAAGGAAACGGGGACTGTTCTTCTTCAGGTCAGAAGTAGTGGAGATCTATATCCCATTGATGCCTCTTCCAAGGCTCTTTTCACCACATGTCAGTCTAGTAACGTTGAGCATCATAGGTTAGGACATACCAATTCTAGGATTTTCAATTTATTACATTCCAATAAACACATTCTTCGCACTACTAAAACTTCTAAGGATTATGTCTCATGTTGTATGGGTAAATCTACACATCTACCATTTACTAAGGTTGAACACTGTTATGAAAAGGCATTATATTTGATTCATAGTGATTTATGGCACTCTCCTATTTATCCAATCACTGGTCATAAATATTATATTATGTTTGTTGATGACTTCTCTCATTATTCTTAGGTGTATCCTCTCAAGTAGAAATCTCAAGCATTGCAAGTTTTCACACAATTTCAAAATTTGTAAATCTTTTTCAAACAGACATTGTCTATTTTCATAGTGATGGTGGAAAAGAGTACGATAATACTCTATTCTTTAACTTTCTTGTCAAGCAAGGTATTTATTTTTGAAAATCTACTCCTCACACTCAACAACAAAACGGTATTGTTGAATGAAAGCATCGCCACATAGTAGATATGGCCTACACGATGCTTATTGATGCCCATATGTCCTATACTTTTTGGCATGATGCTATTCTCACAGCTGTTTATGCTATAAATATGTTGGCTTACTCATGTACTCAATGGTTTTTCTCCTTATTATAAATTGTTTTCAAAAACACCTGATTATGATTTTCTTCGTGTGTTTGGCTCAATATTTTCAACATTTGACTCCTTACACTAAGCACAAACTTCAACCTCATTCAGTATGGTGTGTATTTGTAGGATATGCCCCACATCGTAAGGCTTATCAATGTCTTGATCCTATTTCAGGGCGTGTGTATATAAGTAGATATGTCATATTTCATGAACAGGTTTTTCCATATCTAGGAATCATGTCTACTTCCAAATCTATGTTCTCACCTCTTACATATCCTGCATGGTCTCCCACCCTTGCCCCTTCTTCTGTTTTGCCTACAACTACTAATAGTGGCCCAACCCTTGCATACTAATGTATGTCAAGTCAATAAGCTTGGAATTAACCAAAACCTAGCAAGTTAACATGGAAGATATGTCCTGGAATAAAGGTATTAAACCACCAACCAAGACTGGAAAAGAACTCACCGCCAACGTTCCTAAAGCCTTAAGCACTAGAACATCAGCTAAGGGGTTCACTCACTAAACACCACTAATATCACGATAAAGTTTAAAGAGATTGTGACAGAGTTTTATCTGCAATCAGCAAACAGAATGTATTTCAAAATCATAATCTGCTTCACACAATGAGAAACCAAGCTTTTAGACTAACCCTTACTTCCTCTAGCAACAAGCCCAATGCCTACTCCACCGACATCACACTTCGCCTCAAACAACTCCTAAAAATTAGTAGTGCTAAATAGGTGCCTTACATAGTTTATGTTTTATGGTTTCAAATGCTTTCTGACCTGATAGAGGCCATGAGAAACTACCCTTCTTCATGCATTACGTGAGTAGAGCCATGATTGAGCTAAAATCCTTGATAAACCTCCTATAGAAAGAGGCAAGGCCATGCAAACCTCTCACTGTTATGACTGAGTTTGGTACTGGCTATGACTTGATTTCTTCAAGCTTGGTTACATCCACCTGAATGCCATCACAAGAAACCACATATCTAAGGAATACAACCCTTGAAACAAAAAACTCACACTTTTCAAGCTTGCCATACAGCCTCTGATCACTGAGTGTAGAAAAGACCTATTTCAGGTGGCTAACATGTCTTGTTCAATGTTGCTATGCACAAAGTATCATCAAAATAAACTACCACAAATAAACCAATATAGGGTCCGAGCACTTCATTCATTAGCCTCATGAAGGTGCTTGGAGCTTTGGACAACCTAACTGGCATGACAAGCCATTCATAGAGCCCTTATTTAGTTTTGAAGGTAGTTTTTCACCCGTCTCCTTCCTTTATTCTGATCTGATGATATCCACTTCTTAAATTAATCTTGGAGAAAACTTTGGAACCATGAAGCTCATCCAACATGTCAGCAAGTCCAGGAGCTGGTACTAAGCATGGACTTATGCTCTCCCTCACATAACCTATATTAACAAGTTCCTGAACCTGCCTTTGTAACTCTTTGGTTTCAGTGGGGCTACATCTGTAAGCAGGTTTCTTAGGTAGGGGGCCTCCAAGAATCAAGTCAATTTTGTGCTCAATCCCTCTTTTGGGAGGAAGGCCATAAGGAAGGTTTTAGAGAAAGACATCCTCAAACTCTTGAAGTAAGGGCTGGACTAGGGGTTAAAAGGAGGTGGGATCTGTATTAGGGGTAGATTCCACCATAAGGATAGCAAATATGGGTTTGCCCTTGGATATAGCTCTCTCCACTCTTCCACCATTGACAACTAAAGCACTTTCTTTGAGTTTTTCCCTCCCATTTTAAGGCTTGTGTGTTTGGTTAGGAGCTAAACGGGTTAAGGTCAATCTTTCACCATTCAGTTTGAGGGAGTGGGTGTTGGATTAAACATGGTGAAGGACATTTCTATCATACTGCCAAGGCTTGTCAAGGAGTAGATGACAAGCATCCATGGGCAACACATCACCTACAACTTCATCCTCGCACTCCCCAATAGAGAAAGCTACTAAACCTTGTTTAGGAACTGTTACCTCGTTCCCCTTTTTGAACCATTGCAAGGTAAAGGGTATGGGATACTCAATGGTGGCAACGTTGAGCTTACTGACCATCTCATTGGAGGTCACATTAGTACAACCTCCTTCATCCATGATCAGGTGTTAAGTTTTGTTGGCCACCTTACATCTAGAGTGGAAGATCTGCTCTCTTTAGTTTGCTTCTGGTACGGCTTCAATGGCATGAGGCACCCCTTTTATCATAAGCATCTCTTCCGCTTCTGGTGGCAGGTGAAAGTTCTCTCCTTCTTCTTCTGACTCTTCTTCATCCTCTTTTATCTCCATCTGGTCCAAGTCTTCAATTTCCTTAACGGTGAGGACCTTTCTGTTTGGACAGTTTGCTTGAAAATGGCCATAACCATGGCATTTAAAGCATTTTTTCTATTACTTAGGAGCTTCCTTAGCTATCTCCTTGCCCTTTCCCTTATCTTTGTCCTCTTTGGGAGTAGGATCTAACCTGTAAGAGTGGAAAGTCTTGATTAGAATAGAAGGTTTGGCTGGGGCAGAAGGGTGCGCCATTCTAAACTTGAGCTGCTTTTCGACTTTGGCAACCAATTTGCATGCATCCTCGAAGGTCTAAAAAGGATGGACCCCAACATTCTCTAGAATAGCAGGGTTTAGCCCTTTGGGAAATCTTTTGATAGTCAGTTCAGGCTAATCCCTCAAGCCACATCCAATCTAGAGTTGCTCAAACGCCTTGACATATTCTTCAACCATCATGCTCCCTTGTAGAAGAGAAGTGACTCTTAAGTGTAGCTCTTGCTTGTAGGTAGCTAGCAAAACCTTTTATCCATGTGTTTCTTCAGTTTAACCTAAGTTTTGATCTTAGATTTGCCTTCTAATGCTCTGGTTCTCTTTAGGTTCTCATACTAGAGTGAGGCATATTGTTTTAGTTTTAAAATAGCTAGTTTGAATGCCTTTTCTCCTGAATATCCCATTATCTCAATGGTCCTTTCCATGGCATGTACCCATTCAAGGTAATCCTTTTGTTTTAAACTCCTATCAAACCTAAGAGCTTCCACCCTAAAAACCTCAAGGTCATGTCTATGTACTCTTCTTCTCCGGGGTCTAGCTTCCTCATTAGAAGAACTACTTCCATAGTAAGAGTCTAGGGAGGGTTCAGAACCATCAGGAGGTTCTCTATCTCGGCCCCTGGGTTGAGTCATGAGCTGCTAGATTTGAGCAATCAATGTACTAATATTCTCTTGAATTTCTAAGATAGCCCTATCCCTTCTGAGTTCATGAGCTTGTTTTAGAGAAAGCCCTCTATGAACTCTAATAGGTTGTCGAGAAGGGGGAAAAGTAGTATCACTCTCAGTTTGCTGTTCACGTGAGAAAGGGGTTAAGTGTGGCTGTTTGAGGAGCTTGATGCTTTGCGGCTGGAATGTGTTCAGCTCAAGGTTCTTTTGTGGTTAATTCAACAGATTCTAGAATCTGAAGGAGAAGAATGAACTCAGAATGAAGAAAGTAATAGCAGTAAGTAAAGCAAAACTCATCAAGAATCAAAGTTAGGCTTTGGTACCAGATAATGCATGTCAAGTCTGTAAGCTCGGAATTAACCAGACCTAACAATTCAACATTGAAGATATGTCCTAGAATAAAGGTGTTAAACCCCCATCCATAACTGGAAAGGAACTCACCACCAACCTTCCTAAAGCCCTAAGCACCAAAAGATCAGCTAAAGGGCTCACTCACTAAAAACCACGAACAGTACGATAAAGTTTAGAGAGATTTTTATAGAGTTTTGTTTGCAATCAGCAAACTGAATGTATTTTAAGATCATAATCTGCTCCATATAATGAGAAACTAGCGTTTTATACTAAGCCTTACTTTAGCAACGACTGAAACTAAAATCACAAAGGAGCAAAAATAACAAAAATAGTTTTGAACTAAACATCCCTAAACAGTAGCTATGCCTTGACCATTGGCACCTCATGGCCTTGCTAATCTCTATTATTGAGGTTTCGAGCTAATGCATCTTCCAAGGACTACTAATGATGGCTTTTGGATGCAATTTGCAGTAGCTAATCTCGAGATCAAGCCGGCTGACAGCGGGTACAACAGTCGTTAACCATTGGACCAAAGACAATTTCATATGAGTTTGTAGTGGTTAAATGCTGATGTTGTATGATCTGATCTACCACTTTAGGAATTTCAATGATAATATTGTTGGCACACTTTCAATTCCTTAAACAAGCCAAAATGAGCTATTATGTTGAAGCCAAAAATAATCCCATTAAACTACTACTGAACTGGAGTTGATTGCATGAACTGCCGGGCCGGGGTAGAAAATCAAGCAACCTTTATCTTTAGCAACTTATTTAGGAGCTAACAAATGTGCTAGGTTAGTTTCCAAAAGGGACCAGTGGTCCTTGCCTCAAAATGACTAACCAATGACTGATGGAGAACCTCGGCAATGCATTGCATTCAAATAACCTTATTAATCTGGACTGACTGAGGCTTCTGGTTAGCCTCAAAATGAACTTTTGATTGCTTGATGAATCTCCTAAGGTGTTCAGCAAAAGCAAGGATCTCCCTAGGCAAGTGATCCAGACCAAGAACCAGTTCAGGCCCCTCAGCCTGAAACAGTCCAAAACATGCATGATAGTCAGCAGCAAAGCCTGTTCTGTGAGGCAGTGCAATTCAACTTGGAAGCTACATTGGGAAGATCCTTGCTATGCTGGACACCGTAGCACCCTCACCAGCCAGGACCAAGCCTTTTGAGGCTTCTGCAGCAGCCTTAGGTTTCATTTCAGTCAAAACCCCTTTTCCTGCAAACAGCATGTCAACAATGATCATGCCTGTTCCTAAGCAGCTCAGTCATGCCAACAGGACCTTTCCTTTTGCATCAGTACCCTAACTCATTTGTTAGCTTATGTCTAGCTTCTAAATGATGAAGGTTACTTGACTTCAACCCTGGAAACCTTCTGTTAGCAGCAGGCCAGTAGCAGCAGCATTTTCTAGGAAGAAAATTAGTCCTTGACTTAGCAGCACATTTTGGTCAGCCTAAGGGCTTGGAAATGTGTCTAAATATTTATCCAGCATGGTCCTAAAGTTGCAGAGTCAGCTCCCTCAGCATCAGCTTTTAACCAGCAGTTGAAGGCCTGAAATTCCATTGTCCACTGGATTTCAGTCATTTTTGTACCTGCTGGCAGGCTTGGCCAAGCACGAGCTAATCAGCTGCAAATCACACCCCAAGACCATCATTATCAAGTACTTTGAGGCTCTTAAGGTTTGACACCTCAGTAATGCAGATATGCACAAGTTTAGGTGTCAAACATCTAGCTAGTTACAGCCTTAAGTTGCTGTTTTAGTTTTTATTTTCTGTTTTAAGCTGCAGTCCTTGTAATCTTAGTCTAGTGATTATGGCCGATTATATAAGGCTTATTCTTTGCTGTAATAGAGATATTTTTTTTGGACAAAAATTGGAAAACTCCTTTGCTGGTTTTGAAGCAAAACTCTCTCTTAAATCTCTCTAACTTTAGCCTGTTCAAGTGGTGTTGGGAGTGGTTCTTTATCCTGTCTCCTAGTGCTATTGCTTTAGGGGGATTGGTGGTGAATCCTGCAATTCTGGTTGGTGGATTCATTTCCTTTATGCCAGTTCATATCACCTATGTTGAGTTGCTAGTTGTTGGTTCTGTCTAACCTGCAAGTCAGCATACATCAGCAAGCCTCAAAACTAAATTTCTTTCCATCACATAACTGATCTTTGATATGATTAGTGAACAATGCCTTCCCACTCTCTGGCTGAGGAGCTTGAGCTAAACCTTAGTCTGCATCATCCTCCCCTCCTTTGAAAGGATTTGCCCTCAAATCCCCATAGTCAGTCTCATCCTCCACATAGGGGCACAAGTCTCCTACATTAAAGGTGGCTTATACACCCACATCTCCTGGGCGTTCCAATTTGTATGCATTAGCTCCTACCTTAGCCAAGACCTTGAAAGGACCATCTCCTCTTGCCATCAACTTACTTTTGCTTCTGGTGTGGAACCTCTCCTTCCTGAGATACAGCTAACCAAGATCACCTGGTTGATCCTCAACCTCCCTTCTGTTCTTGTCGGCCTTGATCTTGTAAGCCTCCTTAATCTTTTCTATATGAGCCCTAATCTGCTGATAGAGCTTCTTCATTTCCTTTGCTCACTTTTTTGCTTCATAACTGACCTTGAATTCAGTAGGCAGCGGAATGAGGTTAGTGGGAGTAAGTGGATCGATCCCATAGAGTGCCTCAAAGGGAGAACAACCAGTAGCTCTAGCTGGAGTTTTGTTGTATATGTGGATAAGGTCTTGTTTGTGACCTCATTTTGGCCATCAGTCTGGGGATGGTAGGTGGTGCTATATAGGAATTTGGTTCCCAACGGATGCAATAGGCTTCTCCAAAAGTGGGATAGAAACTTGGTGTCTCTATCACTCACCATGGTCCTAGATACTCCATGAATCCTGATGATCTCCATGAAGTACAAACCTGCAACATGGGAGCATCATCTGTCTTGTGACAGGATACAAAGTGAGCCATGTTAGAAAATTCGTCAACAACCACCACAACTGAATCCTTGCCCCTGTGTCCTTGGTAAAGTTACTACAAAATCCATACTGACATCTTCCCAAGGGCTTATAGGAATTGGAAATGGAGTGTGCAGGCCTTGATGGAACTGGCTCGTAGCTTTATGGAAAATAGAGCATCTTGATACAACCTTGTGCACACCTTCCCCCATTTTGGGCCAAAAGAATTGATCTCTGAAGATGTCCAAGGTCTTATTTAACCCAAAATGGCCTATAAGGGACCCTTCATGAGCTTCCCAACCAACAACTCTCTCAATAGGCCAGCTACAACACACAGTTTATTCCCTTGGAACAAAAATCCTTCTTGCATCACCTACGGTCCTTGGGCTGGATTACTCTTCACTAATTCTTAAAATGTCGAGCCCTCATAATAGTAGACTTGCATGGATAGCAATCCCAAAAGCTTTGCTCCCAAAACATAGATAAGAGCATATCTCTCAGAAAGGGCATCAGCTACCACATTTTCAGTGCCCTTTTTGTGCCTCATAGAGAAGGTAAAAGCTTGTAGAAACTCTATCCACTTAGCGTGCCTAGCATTGAGATTAGGCTGGCCATTGAGAAACTTGAGTGCTTGATGATCAGAGTGAAGGGCTTTCCGAGTTGGGTTAAAATAGCCCCAACGCCTACTCCACTGGCATCACACTCCACCTCAATTAACTCCTCAAAGTTAGCCAGTGCTAAAATAGGTGCCTTACACAGTTTCAGCTTGATGGTTTCAAATGCTTGCTGAGGTGATGGAGGCCATGAGAAACTACCCCTCTTCATGCATTCTATGAGTGGAGCCATGATGGAGTTGAAATCCTTGATGAACCTCCTATAGAGAGGCCAGGCCATGAAAACTGCTCACTCCTGTGACTGAGTTTGGGACTGGCCATGACCTGATTGCTTCAACCTTGCTTTCATCCACCTAGATGCCATCACAAGAGACCACATATCTAAGGAATACGACCCTTGGAAAAAAGAACTCACACTTTTCAAGCTTACTATACAGCCTCTTATCTCTTAGTGTAGAAAAGACCTGTGTTAGGTTGCTGACATGCTCTTGTTCAGTGTTGTTATACACAAGAATATCATCAAAATAAACTACCACAAGTAAACCAATATAGGGTCTTAGCACTTCATTAATTAGCCTCATGAAGGTGCTTGGAGAATTACATAGCCTAAATGGCGGGACAAGCCATTCATGGAGCCCTTGTTTGGTTTTAAAGGCAGATTTCCACTCATCTCCTTCCCTCATTTTGATATGATGATATCCACTTCTTAAATCAATCTTGAAGAAAACTTTGGAACCATCAAGCATATCCAACATGTCATTAAGTCTAGGAATACGGTACCTATAGTTGACTATGATGATGTTGATGGCCTTACTATCCCACACACACACATTCTCCAACTTTCATCCTTTTTTGGCACCAAGAGAGTTGGTACTGAGCATGGACTCGTGCTCTCTCTCACATAACCGGTATCAACAAGTTCCTAAACCTGCTTTTGTAACTATTTGGCTTCAGTGGGGTTGTATCTGTAAGCTAGTTTGGTAGGTAAGGGGGCTCCAAGAATAGTTTGTTGGGTAAGGGGGCTCCAAGAATCAAGTCAATTTTGTGTTAAATCCCCCTTTTGGGAGGAAGGTATTGAAGAAAGTGATGTAACTTAGCCCATGCCATCCTCAATTAGCCCTAATCTTTTTGAACCTTTTCAAGTTTTACGTTGATTCGTCAACTTAAACTTAATTTAAGTTTGATTTCTTTGCTACGAGAGTTTATTAACATCCTAATAAACTTAATTATGCAATTAAATCAGTTTTAAATTAAGTATTTTTGTCCAAACCTTCAAAGGATTCAAGATAGAAGGTACGGGGCTCAAGCCAACAGCATATCCAATTTTTGTGAGCCAAATTACTTAGGCCTGTTTGCAGTTTAAGTCAAATAATTTACCATGGATTTGAATTTCAAGAAGTTAGCTTTCCATAAAAACACGTTTCAGCTCATTTGGACTTCATTTGATACTTCAAATCAGCTCTTGAACTCAAACTGTCCAAGCTGTAGTTTTGGGATAGTTTGTACCCTGTTTTGTTTTTATTAATCCATAGTCCAAACGAAATCCAAATTATGTAATTCTTTTTTTGTAGTTCAATCAGGATGTCTAGTGTATTTGTTATGTTAAGCACAAAGGCAGAAAAGCACGTTAAGGAGTCCAGTTTATCTGATTTTGTCAAACTGCTCAGCAGGCATCTGAAACTGCACGACTGGAAAGAACTAGCTGATTAAGGCACTTAATGATGTCCAAATCGTGATTTTCAAAAAGGGGGGTTTTCTAGAAATCTTGACTCCCCCCCCCCCCCGTGAAGAAAACCACATATTAGTTATCAAAATACAGTGGCCCAATAGCATCGAACTTCAACCAGTATGCACCACGTAGCACCCCCATTGCTTAGCCTAGGAGTTTTCCCTCTTAGGTGGGTTTTCTCCTTCAAGGTGTGCGTGTGCTAGGCTGTTAGCTTGAGCTTAGTCACTAGGTGACTCATGAAAGCAGCAAGTGCCACGTGGAGGAGGAAGATTCACCCATTTTGGAAGCATTCATTCGTTCACTTCAGCACGAGGTGTCATGCATGCATTCCTCTTGTACTTTTGAGGTGGCAGCCGTGTGTTCTTTCCTTCCAAGGGAGGAAACATGACTCATGCAGCCTAGAATCATCAAGGACTAGCTTAAATTAATTAGTTTTAAGCCATTGTATTCATTTGTACTTGTTTCAGCTCAGTTAAGTGCTAAACAGTGTATTAGGATATGTAAGCATACTTAGTAAGTTTCCCAACCATTAAGCAATCTCCTAATGATTACCTAATGAGTAAGGAAAGCCTTAGGATGTTTTTAAAGGCCTTGAAGCCTCATTTTATAAGCATAACTTGATAATGTTTAAAGAAAAGCTTGAGTGAAAACTCTCTTGCAAGGGTGGATTCTCTTGTGTTAAATTCCTAAGTGTTGTATCTCTAAATTGGTTCCTTAGAGTGGTGATCTCTTAGGTCCAAATCAAACTTCTTAGTGGTGTTTGTGCTGTATCTAAGGAGCCTAGTTTGGATGAACCCTTGAGGAGTTTGGCGGTGGTGATATCTGTATCCATCAATCCCCTTAGGTCTAGCTCTTAGCTCTCGAGGTGTGGACTCATTTGGGTGAGTTAAGTTCATATCTTTCACTTTTATTTTCAAATTCACTTGTTTTCTTTCTAAAGTGAGTTTGAGTTTGTCTCTTGGTTGTAATCTTTCATGGTTTAACTTACACTCTTGAATTGAGTTTAAGCTTAACCCTTGAGAGATACATCAGAAAGACAACCTCAAACTCTTGAAGCAAGGGCTGGACTAGGGGCTGAAGGATGTGGGATCTGTATTAGGGGTAGACTCCACCATAAGGATAGCAAATATGGGTTTGCCCTTGGATATAGCTCTCTCCACTCTTCCCCCACTAACAACTAAAGAACTTTATTCGAGGTTTTCCCTCCCATTTTCAGGCTTGTGTGTTTGGTTAGGAGCTAAAGGGATTAAGGTCAATCTTTTTCCATTCAGTTTGAAAGAGTGGGTGTTGGACTGAACATGGTGAAGGACATTTCTATCATACTGCCAAGGCCTATCAAGGAGCAGATGACAAGCATCCATAGGTAGCACATCACATACAACTTCATCCTTGTACTCCCCAATAGAGAAAGCTACAAAAGCTTGTTTAAAAACAGTTACCTCATTCCCCTTTTTGAGCCATTGCAAGGTATAGGGTCTGGGATGCTCAATGGTGGCAACGTTGCGCTTACTGACCATCTCAGTGGAGGTCACATTAGTACAGCCTCCTCCATCTATGATCAGGTTGCAAGTTTTGTTGGCTACCTTACATCTAGAGTAGAAGATCTACTCTCTTTGGTTTGCTTCTGGTAGGGCTTCAATGGCATGAGGCACCCTTTTTATCATAAGCATCTCTTCCTCTTCTAATGGCAGGTAAGAGGTCTCACCTTCTTCTTCTGACTTGTCTTCATCCTCCTCTATCTCCATCTTGTCCAAGTCTTCAATTTCCTTAATGGTGAGGACCTTTCTATTTGGACAGTGTGCTTGAAAACCCCAAATCCCACTGAAACAATACTCTCTATATCAATAACCATGCCATAGAGAAGCTTTCATGCATTATTGCTAGACATGTCAGTTCGGGCGGTCGGGTTAAATACAAGTCGGGTGTATTCGGGTTCAGGTAAAATACGGGTCATGTGTATTTTGGGTTCGGGTAAAATACAGGCGGGTGTATTTCGGTTTTACGGGTTTCGAATCAACCCAATGGGTTTAGAGTAGCTTTTTTATAAGTTATTTTTCTATTTTTAAAATCAAAAATTTTGCATATTTATTACTCAAAATTGTCATTATTTAATAAAAAATCATAATAATTGTAATTTCTCCAAAGAATGTTAAAAATATTGAAACTTTTTATTATAATATATGAACATCTTATATGGGCGGGCAAATAATCAAGCCCCACTTGATTTTGAGCAAATCGACCTGTACATTGAAATAAGGTCAATAACGGGTCGGCCATTTATGGGGCAACTCGTCTAGAGTATTTTAATGAGTTGTAGTAGTTTGACCGCTAATAACCTATTTAATAATTTAATATTTTTATTAACTAACCTACTAATGTCCAATCTGGTAAAACTTTATTAATGGACTGATCCTAATATGAATACGGCTACTCGTTTTCCGACCACTAATAGCATAGATCAAGGCCAGTTGGAACGAAAATCAAATAAAATTGAATAAAAGAAGTACAAGATATTATTTTGCAGTTATAACATCAAATTTTTAAATTATTACAAATTAATTAATTTAAAAAATAATTTGACATATTCGTTTAACTAAGTATGTAATGGTATGACTTGTGCGTCTTTAATACTTGTCTTCTTTTAAATTAACTTCTTTTAAAAGATTAGATAGTTATTTCATGCAATTTTGTACTCATTTTTAATGTTTTTTCATTTAAAAATTGTGTATGATATTATTTTTAGAGAATGGTATGATATTGTTTAATTTGTAAATAGATGCAATAGTTATATAATGTCTTTTTAAACTATTCGATAAAAATGACTAACCATTATTGTTAAGATGAATAAATTAGAGAAAAATCAAAAACTAAGGATATAATATTCGGGTCAAGCGAGCGGGTCCGGGTCCGGGTTCGGGTTCAGGTCGGGTTTGACCCGCTAGTTTGCTGGTTTTTCAAGTTCGGTTTATTTTGGGTTTGGGTAAACAACATTGTGTTCAAAACCCAAAAATTTTAGGCGAGTTCTGATGTATATGTAAAGGGAATAGAGAACCCAAGCCAATACACATCAAAAGGGAGAGGAAAAGGGGAGAATTGCCCACGGCAAGGGTGGCACGGTCGTGCCCTATGACCGTGCCACTTTGCTGTCCACAAAAACCGTGGAAGGGAGAAAAGTGCACGGTTGGAGGCTTTTGTGTTTTGGTTCGGTTTTAGGTTATTTTGGTGAATGGGAAATGTTGAAAAAGGGTGTAAAAGTTGGCATTTGAGGTAAGAAAGTGAATGGAAGTGGAAGATTAGCTAAGTAGAAGTAATCAAGCACTAATCCATGCTAATCACTTCACTAAGCAAATCATAGAGGTGAAACTAGAATAGGATAGAACTAAACCTGAGATTGGATACAGAATCACCACCAACCTTCAAGTTTAGGGCCCTTAATCTTGATTAAGATACAGAAACACCACTTAATCAAGGTTAAGACTCACTTGGACACCACCTTAATTGGCCTAATTAAGGATAAGCAAGTAAGGATTTGTAAAAGAGAAAAGCAAAGCTTCTCAAAGTGTTTCAAGCTGAAAATCTGAGTTATATTTTATTCATGGCTGAAAGCAACTATAAATAAGCAAGGCTACCTATCAAATAGATAAGTAGGTGCATCACTTTCCTTCCTAAGGAGGAAAGGTATTAAAACTAATCTAATTACATCAATTAACTACTAATACAACCGGTTACATCAAAACATGCTTAACTAATACTTAATACATCAAACTAAGCATCTAATCCTTGTGTAGCTTGATTACACAATACTTAAGCTTATGTTTAACACTAATACATGTTGTGATTGAAGAAACTCAGCACATGGGGAAGCCGAAATGTCTAGAAGAAGAAAACGGCAAGCCAATCACAAGCAAGCACATGGTGACACCAATCCTTCTCCCATTGGTTGTTCTTTTCTAGGCATGTATCACTTCTAGGAGGCCTTGAGGGGTGTGCGAAGCTGGGAAAGAGCAATTTGCAGCTTGTGGAGATAGGGTGGCCGGCCATAGGGGGTGGAGAACCGGTTTTGGCAAAACCGGGTTCTAGATGAACCGGTTTGGGCCGGTGTTTTGGTGCATTTTGTTCTTGTTGCAAAAATGGCCAAGACTTGATTTTTAAAGGTGGGGGGTAACTTTAGGATGTGTAGAATCCCCCCCCCCTCAATAAAATCAAGGTCACAAAAGGTTTTTGTGGGTTAATTAACTGAATACTGCAAACCGCGCAAAACCGGGGCAAAATGGAGTCACTTGGAAAATGACCTTGATCTTCAATCCTTTTGAGGGTATGACTTGAAACTCCTTTTTATACCTGCAAAACAACATCAAAAGGATTCCAAAAATGGAAAAACGTTAGGGCTAAGCTACGACGTAGCTTAGGAAATCAAGTACACAAAACCGAGCACTTTGAAGCTAGTGAACCCGTTTGTGCATGCTTCACTGTCTTGCAATAATTGAGCCATCTTCTTCACTTGGGATCTTGTTCTTGGACGTATAGGAGTTGAACCATCAGGGACAAGATCTTCAGTGGCTAGGTTTCCATCATCCTCCCCTTGTTGAAAAGATTTGACCCTCAAATCTGGTGGGGAAGCATCTGAATAATAAGGACTCAAATCAGCCACGTTGAAAGTAGCTGAGACTTCATATTCACCTGGTAAATAAATCTTATAAGCATTATCATTGACTCGTTCCAAGACTTCAAATGGACCATCAGCTCAGGGCATGAGCTTATTCTTCCTTTTAGAAGGGAATCTCTCCTTCCTTAAGTGAATCCATACTAAGTCTCCAGGTTGAAATACCATCCTTCTCCTATGCTTGTTGGCATGGGCTTCATAGGTAGCATAGGTCTTTTCAATCTCCAGGTAGCATATATATATAGACAGACAGACATGTATGTATGTATGTATATATATATATAT
>JACYFF010031959.1:52648882-52667226 GCA_017589665.1 Selenicereus undatus | reverse complement strand
TATATATATATATATATATATATATATATATATATATATTTGTATGTGTTTGTATATGTCCCAAACTGTCCGATACTTGACATCACTAGTCTAATTTATAACTCGAATTGTAAACCCAAAATCAATAACACGACCTTTGATCGATTACTGATCCCCAAATATATCTAGGTTTAATTTAATAAACATCTAAGGTTGACAACGTAATCGTAATCGAATTCCTATTCGATTTAGTATCCACTAATAACCATTAATAATGCTTACTTAAAATCACCGGAAGAGTTTCAAAACTAATAATAATATCAATAGTGACAAAAATATTCTTTTTAATAAAATTGTCGTTGACGTAAGCACATCAGTAATAATTTAACTTTATAGTTAATAAAAATACGATTTTATGACGTAAAAAGGCAATACAACCAACTTAACATAAAATAGGGAACGGGGGTGTTACAAATATGGAACATATCAATGTTTAAATTCTAATCGATTATGCTATTTTTCTCTCTCAAGCAAATGTTTGTTGTCATAGACTTGGATAAGCATATCCTAGCCTTCTCCTATTTGTTGCCTAGATACTAAAGTAACTAACTTCATCAATCCTAGTTCTATTGCAGAAGAAGTATGTAAGACATCTTATAAAACACTAATGCAAATAGCTCTTATAAAGCAACAAGAAAATAATAGATGATCGTTTGATCCCTCCAATAGAGCACACATTCAATCTGGATGTCAACTCATATCCCAGTTAACCTATCCTTTGTTTGCAATTTGTTTTGCAATAAGAGCCAGCAAATAAAAGAACATCTTGATATTCTTAGTTTGTGCTAAACCAAACAATACCAATAAATTTGTTGGGTCTTAGTCCTAAATATATCATATCCTATCTAGTATTGTAGAGACCATGAGGATCTTACAACCCATCCGTAAAAATTGCATCAAAGCTTGATTTCATAATATCCTGGACTTTTATAAGTTTTCTCAAATACCAACTAACGTTAATTAGAGGCTGATGCCACCATATGGTTTATATTTTGACATAACAATGATGGATCCATTTTGTCCATAGAAAATATGCTTTCTTGGCAATTTGCCAAAGCTTTACTAGAGTGCAATATTTTAGCTCATGATATCCTTAATGCTCTTGCCTCCTTTTTTCCTAGGTAGGTGCGTTGTTTCTTATGAGAACAAAGAGCTCCCTTAACTCCACATAAAACTTCTGTGAAATTGATTCTCCCGATCTAGTGTAGCCTTTGGCAAGAGAAACATTTGTCTCTTATGAGAAGTAATACTCAAGAGCACATAATTGACACTTGTATTTTTCCCTATATATGGTAATTTCTTCACTAGTGATGCCTTTGTTTTAGCCATAATGTTGTCCACAAAAACTTGACAATCAAATTTTGTTAGCCTTTGAGGTTTCACAGGTATGCTAAGATACCTAAAAGGCACCTGCCCTAACAAAAATAAAAATAAAAATAGTGGCCTCAACTATATGTCAAGTTAAGTATTCATCAACTCCAGTTAATATAGTGGCTCGTCCAAGTTAACTTCAAGGCCAGTGCATTTAGAAAATGGGTGGAAAGTAGTCATCAAACATGTTACACTAGGCAGATATGATTTGCAAAATATTGAAAGGTCATGTACATAACTTAAAGCGAATAACTAAATACGTCAACAACCTAAAAGGACTCTGAAGCAGTGTTAACCCACAAGAACCTTCAGATTCTTGCTAAGTACTCCATGATAATTATAAATAGCATAGGTGCCATTGGGTCTCCTTGCCCATGCTGCTGCCCCATAAATCATACATTTCTCTATTAAACTTAATAGAGAATTCAGTTGTTAACATATGAGATTGGTAATGCATTTGTATATTGCATTGCAACAAGCCATAGGCTTGAGTATATTGCATTAGTGGGATTAACTTTGGGACCATTACCAAAGTAGTGGTGTTAAGTTACGTAAATAACCTTCCTTTACTGAAAAATCCTTTATTGCAACACATACATTCTAACCTGTGATATTGGTCCCAAGTATGCTAAGTTACCATAGAGGGGGCGTGAATAGGATGATCATTAATAATCATAGTTTAGAACTTAAACACAAGGTACAAGAGATATAGTGAACTCATGGACGTTAAACAATAAAATCAACGTCACTGAAGATGCAAATTAAGAGAGTTGAACAAAGTAAGAGTATAATAGAAAGTAAAGCACATGATGTTTTTTGACAGAATTCATCCTTTCAACTGGGTTACATCCTCGCCTAAGGTGTGAACTCGCTGAAGATGGAAATTAAGAGAGTTGAACAAAGTAAGAGCATAATAGAAAGTAAAGCACATGATGTTATTTGACAGAATTCATCCCTTCAACTAGGTTACATCCTCGCCTAAGGTGTCTCCCATAGAATTCAATCAGCTTGTGTTAATCTACTCTAATATTTATATAATTTATAAGCATCCACAAAATGACCTTGACTACAACACACTCCAATACCTCTTTTGAAGTGATTTCTCCTAAGTCCCCACTTGGGAAGGATGAAATTCCCAATCAACCATCTTTTTTACAAGTAGGATTGTCATAAACCTTTCATCTCACAATGAATCTCAAATGTGTGTAGAGAGATTACAATGATTTTGATGACAATCACTGAACAAAACAATAAACACTTTCTTATGTTGGTGGGTTGCGTACTCCTCTTCTTAAACAAGGTCTCTCTTTAAATGAAGTGAGAATAAGTCCGTTGGAGGATGTTGAACGATGTAGCCATTGGATGCTTCTCTCTAACGAATACCATCTGGTTCAAGGGTCTTGACATTCGTTCACTTTTTTGACAATTACTTAGTCAGGTCTAGGTCTCTTATGGCTTGGAGAAGCGGTTCTTCAACTTTAAATTAATGTGTTAACTATTAGATTCCCTTTTTAATGAAAAAACCCATTCTTTCAAGCTCTAATGTTGACGCCTTCTGTATTTGGCATTGTTGACATGCTACCATCCTTTTCAACAAAAGTGATTTTGGCTTTACCCTATTTTAGGATGATTTTAAATATGCTCGCTTAGTTTTCCAAACCATACCTAGTTATTGGAACGTAAAAACCTTAAAAGTTAATCTTGCTTCTTGTGGATTGTTCAATAATGAAATAACAAGATTACTTCATTAATTAAATTAATTAATAATTTAATCAACCCAGTTTTCCTTGATGTGGTAGAGCACTGATTTGTCAAGGAATAGGACACACAGATAATCTTTATCTAAGAATTGAATAATCTTTGGTATGATAATTCTCATTTAATGAACATATATTGTTAGTTTCTAATCTTGCAAATAATCAGAGTAGCATAAAATTTATTTTAAGCTTAATTTTAGTTGTACCAATTTTATGACTTTAACAAGGGTTCAGATCTGACAAATTTGTCAACATCCTTGACAATGTGAGCTCATTGAACTTCTGGCTTTGAAGCTTTAGGTAGTTAGTTACTCACTGATCTTGTTGAACATATTCTTTGTGATCAATTAAGGACAAGGATAAAGTTAGACCAATTGTTTGAACATAATCCTATTACTACTATAACATATGTGCCTTAGAGTTAAAAACTCATATTATCATGTGTATTACATTTTTAGAAAACATTAAGGGTGATTCTTCATGGGTAACCCAAGTGTTTTTAACAAATAAGCCTCCATAACCATCCCAATGGGCTCTTAAAACTACTAATACTAAGCATAGCTTTCTTAATTTTATCACCTAAAAAAGGCTTCAAGGTACCTCTTATTAAGCATCTACCCTGCATTATAACTTCAAAAGAGGGGTTACCGCCTTCAATTTCAGCCCTAGAAATGCAAAAAAATGGTCCACCAAAATAGCTCTAATTTCTCCTTGATCATAGAACAAATCTACATGTTGAATGTATAGAGCCTAACTATGTTAGAATATTGCCCCTGAGTAAGACATGCTATGCAAAATGCAGAGTTTTGATTGAGTTAAATAACCAAAGTGCCAGTTACGTCTTGATTTTTGTCCCTTTTGCCACTTAGCTCTTACGTTTGCCACACATGCCGCTTAATTTGTTTAGTAGGTCAATAATACAATTGGATGAGGGAACCAATTGTGGCAAGTAAGAAGTCTTTTAAAACAAATTACAATTTTTTTTTACTATAATTACAACAATAATTAGAAAATAATTGAAAAAAAGAAAGAAATAGAAAATGCTTAAGCAGAAATGAATATAATAGTAGGATGAGGCAGCCAATAGTGGCAAATGGTGACATGACATGGGATATGAAAAAGTTATACAACACTTCATACAATACTTTGAGGGGTTCCTGGGTAGCATAACTGAGACAGGGGAGGGAATTGATCCTGAAGTAATGAAGATAGGAACATGCTTAACCAATAGGCAGCAATTACAACTACTCAGACCTTTTACAAATGATGAGATCAAAAGACTATTTTTGTAATCCCATCACGTAAAAGCCCAGGACCAGACAGGTACAACAGCGGCTTCTTTAAAGCATGCCAGGAAATAATAGGGTCGGATATTTCTCAAGCGATCAATGAGTTCTTCCTTACTGGAAAACTGCACCCTGATTAGAATAAAACATGCTTGACCCTAATTCCCAAAATACCAAATGCAGTTACAGTTGGGGACTATATGCCCATAGCCTGTTGCAATACACTATACAAGTGTATTTCAAAACTCATGTGCATGAGGTTGAAGGAAGTGTTATCAACTCTTATTCAACCTAATCAACCCGCTTTTATTGCTGGGAGATTGATAGGGCAAAATATAATGGTATGCTAGGATCTCATCAGACTTTACAAGAGGAAGGATGTCTCACCCCGATGCCTGGTCAAGATTGACCTCAAGAAGGCATATGATTCTGTCCACTGGGAGTTCTTACATCAATTGTTACAGCATTTGCGATTCCCCCCTACCTTCCTGGGCTGGATAATGACACTCCTCACCACTAACGGCTTCACTATAAATCTAAATGGCAGCCATCATGGTTGGTTTCACGGGAGGAAAGGCCTCAGATAGGGTGGCCCCATAGCTCCTCTCCTATTCATAATGATCATGGAATATCACACAAGAGCCCTCCTCTATTATGCTCAGCAACCCCAATTCAGGTATCATCCTATGTGCAAAAGTATGAAATTGGTAAACCTCTGTTTTATAGATGACTTGATGATATTCTGTAAGGGACACCTCCCTTCTGTTCAGTTAACTACAGAAACTTTGACGCACTTTTCTAATGCATCTGGATTAACAACAAATAATCAAAAATCCCAGGCATTTATAGATGGGATGCCTACAAGAAGCATGGAAGAGGTGTTAATACTAACTGGATTTAGTGCAAGAACATTCCCTGTTAAATATTTTGGGATACCTTTGTCCACCAAAAAATGGAGTGTGACTGAATGTCACTCCCTTGTGCAAAAGATTGTTGCTAGAATTAAATGCTGGGCCACACAACATCTTTCCTTTGTATGAAGAGTGCTACTAATCAATGCAGTTTTATTTGCAATGCATGCATATTGGTCCTCCCTCTTTATCCTACCCAAATGCATTATAAAAAAGATTGAGAGAATTTGTAGAAATTTCCTATGGAGTCAAATTGCTGACTACAGAAAACCACCTCCTGTGGCTTGGGTTGATGTATGCAAACCAAAAAGCATGGGAGGGTTGAGATTGAAGAATTGTAGCCTGTGGAACACTGCAGTGGTTGCTAAGCATCTCTGGTATATTCTTGAGGATAAGCAGTGCCTATGAGTTAAATGGATCCATGAACTTTATTTAAGGAGGGAAAGCATCTGGGACTCTGCTAGCTCAACTAATACAACATGGTATTAGCAAAAGCCACTATAGATCAGAGATAAAATGGGGGTGGGATTCATGACATAATCGATACCTGGTCGCAATAGGAACTACTCCATTGCTAAAGGATACAAATGGCTGATGGGAGCCAATAAGAAACATGATATGGCTAACATCACTTGGGCGAGGTATAATATTCCCAAGCATGCCTACTGTTTTTGGAGAGCAAGTTTGCAAAGGCTCGCTACTTATGACAAATTGAATAAGCAAGCTGCTGTTCAACTAAACCCCATATGTTATCTATGTTACGGTGTAGAGGAAACTCAAGAACACTTGTTTTTGGATGTGCATTCAGCCAGACGGTGCTACAGAATGCCCTCGTAAGATTTGGACTTCCCCACAACATCCAACGTATTAGCCAAATAAAGATGATCTGGGGGCAGCTCAGGGGCCAGGAGACCAAACAAAAGATCTTCGTTTTGTGTTGTACTGTTGTGACATACAACATCTGACATGAGAGGAACAACATGAGATTTCAGCAAACGGAGACCAGTCTAGAACAAGCAACACACTTCTATAGATATCTAACTAGAAATAGGCTTGCATACATTGGAAAGACTGAAAAAAAGATAGAATAAGAGAGGAAATAAAGGACCTTGTTCTAAAGGCTTGAGCGCATTGCTCTCCCTTTGGAATCTGTAAATGAGACATGATTCTTTGCACAGTGGTAATGATATTTATACTTCTTACCAAAAAAATAAATAATAGGAGAAGCCAAAATCCTTAACCTTTATCACTTTTCCTATCAAGGATTGATTTTTCATAAACGTCAACCACATGGATTACAAGACAAAATGAAGGCACTAATTTCCTCACTATACATTTTTCTATAACAAATTTCATTTATATTCTTCAACAATGCAATTTGAGTTAGCAAATTTACTAGCTACCAACTTATGTATGCCTTTTTGAGAAAATTGTTGGCATTAATAACAATTAATTGCACAAAAAAATAATTTTTTCCCCCCAAAAGTAAACCCTAAAATATATGAACCGGCCTACAAAGTCTTAGTACGTCCCTAATATTATCCAAAGCTTATTTTAAAATCAATCACAATGCCCCTCGACATATGTTTCAGATAAAGTCATCCCATTTATTGCCCTTGTTCTTCCACAACTTAATTAAGATTTTGTGGGTTGAGGTGTAAGTTTGAGATTGAAAGCAGACAAAGAAAGAACCATTTAGTTTGGAGGGGAAAAAAACCCCCTTGCCTTCTTATTCTTTTTTTAAAAATCATTTTCATATCCTATTTTTTCGTTCAATTTTAACCAAATCATATAAGTCTTTAAAAAATGGTTTAATTCATTTAAACTATCTTTCTTACCTAGTATAATGGGTTCTTGGGTAATGTAGCATTATTAGTATACTTTACAAGTTAACTGGCACACATAGTATTCTTAAGAGTTGAGTGGCAAAAGTGATGAAACCAAGAGTTAAGTGGCAATCAAGTCAACCAACTCAACTTTGATCACCATACTTAGCCAATCTTCCTTTGCTTTTTTTTTTTTTCAAGCACTCTTTCTAGGCCTTGAGAAAAAACTGATATTGTTTCATATCCTTGGTTTCTTGGGTATATAGGGAGACATTATTTGGTTTGTCATGTATCCCTCTTTGGGTTTGACGAAGTTTCTGGTGACTGCCATGAAATGTTCCTAAATCTGGTTATTTATTGTCTTCATGGGATCTTTTAAAGTCTTTAACTTGGTAACAAGTCTGTACATTGACGTGCTAGATGCTTCCAATCTACAAACATCTACCAATATAATTAGAAAGTCACGTGAAGTAGTGTATGTATTGAAAAATTTAAAATGCCCTTTTCTTTAATGCTTGACAGGCTCAAATGCAGCATTAATGGACAATAATCGAATGCTTCCTAGAAAATATATATAAAAAAAGAAGAGATTGTCTCTCTGTTTATCAAAATTCTATCTAGCTTGTAAAGAAAATCTAGTACTCCATTGTCTATTACTCCATGTATAATGGACCATACATAATTGATGTCTTACAAACAGCATGTATCAACACAATCAATAAGGTCTTAAACCTTACAAAATAAGACTTGATTACCTCAAAGGCTTTCGTCAACTCTAAGGAAATCATCGAAATCTTCGCCCAAGGGTCAACGATTGGAGTGTTACAGAAGGTTGGTTTATCCCATAAATCCCTGTTGACCTTGCGATTATTTCCTCATATACAATTCTCTCAAACATAGAACTACTTGTTGTATCAGTAAAAGAAACATGAATAAATTGCCTGTATATTATAATATTTTCGTATTACCTTTATTAGGATTCCATTTCAGCCAAACTATACTTTTAGCTTGAGGCGTAGCATTAGTCACTGCCAACCACCAATCATACACCTTTCGTTGAATTTTCAAATCCTTTGAAATAGTTATTCTGACCTAAAGAAGTCACATTTATTGGAGCATCTGGACTGCTATTGCCACTAATCATGGGCAAAATATTACAATTCTGAACACTTTCATGCAATTTTATAAGGCTTGGATATCCAGGAGACTACCTAATAAAAGGAGGAAGAAGTTGTGGATAGTTGCTTTCTTTGTAGTAGCTTGGAGCATTCAGATGCAAAGAAATGAAATAATTTTTCAAGAGCAAACATGGGATTCAAATGCGACGTGCCATACAATTAAGTGGCGAGTTGCTCTTTGGGCTCGAGACTGGAAATACACTTTTCCTTACACCACAGAGATGTTGGCTTTGAACTTCAATTCCATTCCTATCCTATTTCAACAACTTGATTGGTTGGCTGATGTAAGAAGACTATGATTATCAACCTGATCTACTCAGCGTGGATGGAATTTGCAGTCACTTGAAAATCATGGTGTGGAGCTGGACCCATTTTTTGTGCTTGTGCTTTTTATGCCATTTTTTGGAGCATGCTCTAGAACCTAGAAGACTCGAGAGATATGGCTTGGGGTTGCACAACAAGGTTTAAAGACCTTTTTTGTATGAAAATGGGTGATGTTGCTTTATAAGTCGGTGGGTGATATATGACTTGCAAGATGTTGAGCTTTAAATGTGAGGAGTAGAAATAGAGGAACTGGGAAGTAGGTGATAATAGGTGTTGGGTGCTTTCTTTGATATACTTTTCATGCAAGTGGTAGGTGTGTATTACTTTTGTTTATTTTTGTTTGTTGAGTCCTGATGTAGTATGCTTTTGGCAGTTGTAGTTATGTGATTAACCGGAAAAAAAAGTCACATTTATTTTGTCTAAGGAATGTTTTGATTACCTCCTGTTTATTGTTGGGGCCATTAAAGCCCCTTATATTCTAAAAACAGATCATATCCATTCTCACTAGACAAACTAGAAAAACTATTATGTACATGTCATACTAGTTGGTGACGTAAAACAAAGGGATGTTCCCAACTGTTCTTTGGACTCTATGATCAACATTGTATCCCCAAGCTAAAGCTTCTTGTCTTCCTTAAGTTCTTGCTTGGCAGACATATATTTCTCAAATGTGTAGACATGTTGCGTTGCATTATTAGCCTAATCTTGTGGTTGTCCGACAATCACAACCTCCTCTCTTATCCATTCCATCCTATGCTTCTCTTTACGTCGATCAACTGTGTCTCCAAACATGGAACAATGTGTGCACTTAATTAGTTTCCATTCGAACTCAACCTCTTGCCTAATCAACTCCCCATCTTCATCCATGAAAAATTAACCCAAGCGACTAGTGATTCTGCTTAAACTCTTTTTGCTCCCAAACTTGGAATGTAACTATGAAAAATTAACCCAAACTGGAATTGTATCAATGACATCCTTGCTTACATGTTGACCTAGAGACTGACCCTTCATTTCAATAGGGTTCTTATCAAAATAAATGAAATTATGCATCGAAGTTTCGTCTCCCTTCAAAATAGAATGAAATCTAACAATGAAAACACGATTTGGCTTAGACACGACACTACCATATCCTTTGTTCCCCCTAATGCATTTGAATAAACTATTCATTACTAGTATTGGAGGGGTTACCCCCAATATAAAATAGATAATTGAATAGCCTCGAATTTGATCTTAGGTTGAATATCATTCACATCAATACAATGTATCTTCACACCATTATGAGAAAGGGGAGAAGTATAATCTAATTGCAGACAGGATTAGCTATAAAGACATTAGTCATAGTATTATCTTCTTCTGGTTGTGCTTGTATAGCCTCTAGGGCTCATGAATTCGATTATCTTCATCTCCTAAAAGCATCAAGTCATTTGGAAAACTAGACCTTATCTCTTCTTCAGATGAATGCAACTCAGTATTCACTTCACCATTAACTTGTACTATTTTATTTCACCGACCATTACCTACTAAAGGTCTAGCCATATCAAACTCACAAGTCAATATTTCTTGCTACTTTTAGCTATTTTATCCACATCAGAATTAGACAAAGGAATCAATTGTGTTTCCTTTGAGTTTTTTCAAGCTCTTTTCCCCTTTAACAAAGAAAATCATACATCTCTCACTACTTTATCTCAGTACACATTTCTAACTAGAAATATTAGTTTTTTAAATGCAATTATCAAATTAATGGCATGGAGGAGTTTCTTTTTTGTGAGCTAGTAAAAGGTATATCAGAAAACCAATATAAAATGTTTATCTTACGTGTATCTACAGCTTGTTCATGTGCTTCTCTAACCAGTAATCTACCTACCTTAATAATCCTTATAGAATCAAGTTATTCATTGTACAAACTTGCACTAAACATAAATAACTTTTGCTTTGAATGTTACATTACTCTTCTATTAAGTACATGGATGACATCTAGTGAAACTATCTGGATATCTGCATTTCTTCATCCCCTTTTGTTTTCTACATTCTAAGCTTACTCAATTGCCAATAGTTCTATGATAAAAGCTTCAACATAGGGCAAGATATACTATCCACTTGGTAAAACTTAGTGTAGGTTACAACTTCTATCCCTTCTCTTGAACACTTGCTCTTTTATGAGCCATTTATTATAAGTGTTACTTCTGGCTTTGCAACATCTTGTCCTTAGCAGTAAATGTAAGGCATCAACATGGAACCTTGGGACTGAGGTCATTGATTAGCCTTCTTAATCTGTAAGGCCTGTAGTTACTTCCCTCAATGTTTATAGATCCCTAATGCAAGCACTAGAATTGGACTTTCACCTTCAAACGGGCATTAAAATTATTCCTCAAAACCCAAATATTCAACACCGAGCATACAAATTGCCTTACAAGTGGTGTCTCCTTCTTGTCAATCTCTAAGAGGTAGATCATCTAAGAGCACATTGACTGTGTAGACATGGTATTGTGATTTACTTCTATTATGATTCCTGTATTTATTGCTTCCAAAACCATTGCCTGAATGCACAATTTTGAAAAATATGATCCCTTGTCCCTTCTTCCAGCTAGCAAAAAGGTATGCAAATGCATTACTATGCCCCGCTAATCCTTTGTTTTGTTCTATGAGCGTACCATCATGGAATGCTTTCCAAAATAAGAGTTTCTAATTATATGGGATCCACAAACTCTGTAGTATTTTCCACATCCTTGTATACACCGTATGGGTTACTTTTTGTGTTCTTTGTTTCAATGACTACGCCAAACTTGATTTGACAACATATTCACCTCTGTTGGTTTTTTGCCAGGTGAAATCTTCTCCTAGACCCATTTTTGATGGCCATTGCAAGCACTTCAGTGGCTATGTCAAGCGAGAAAAGTCTACTTGCCAAATTGTAGTTCCACCTTTATCCTTCTCCATCAGAATGTTAGTTGAACTTTTTAAATGTCATTCCGTTGCAACATTTTGGTCCCTAGATGTAGGCATTTGTCCATCCACCCACTTATCGGACCCCACTCATACGTTGTTCCAACTTCCTACCATCCACCTTAAGTCTTTCTTAAACTTCCGAGTTACGTGGACTGCCCATGTTTGTGTTCTTCTATCCCTTTCTAACTCTACAGTTGTGATTTGGCAATGCCATTGAGTATCTAGAGGAATAGATTTTAAATCTTAAGAAGTATGTAACATCCCTAACTTAACATTGACTAATTCCTTGATAAGTAGTAGATATGATAAAGTAGAAATCATTATGAAGTTAGGGCATTATTATTGTGCCTCTAAGAGACAAGACTCCATTTGGTTTTTTACTAGTACATCTAGGCAATTTGCTTCACAAAATATAGCATTCACATGTGCCAAGTTTATAGATTGTAGCATCACATAGCAACCTCCATCGAGTATTTATAGTTTACAACCCAAAGTCATCACTTATGCCACTTGAAAGCCCCAAGGTAATATTCCACCAAAACAAAATTTAGAGTGAAAAATAAAACATTTTGGCGGTTTTAGACAAATTTCTCAAAGACCAAGCCACCAGTGCAAGTACAACATATTTATGAGTGCATAACGAGAAGAGATTACAATCCCAAGTCAGTCTTCTATGCCTCCTCTGATGTTGCCGCTTCTTGCTCCTCTATGACTTGTGTTTCTTTCCCTAAAAAAGTCAAGAAAACATAATAAAAAGAAAGTTTCAAAGCCAGTACATTACCCTTATACAGTAAAAATATGTTTTTGAGAACTTGTGAGTGCCCGCGTCTTTTCAAACAGTGTTTCCAAAATCATTCAAACGCGAAACTTTTGTTGATGATTTATTAAAATTTCATTCTTGGCATAGGTTAGGACTTGTAATTACATTCAATTGTCATGGAAAGTCTATGGATCATCATACATTATCATAAAGAATATATAAACTTATTCATGCATCATGATCAACAAGTGAGGGCCCTATTTGACTGTGACTATATTGTGAAGGTAGGTTGGGTCCTAACTAACTATAACAAAACTTGAAGCTTGTTAATAAAATTGGCACATTGAGAAAGACAAAAGCAATAACATACCTTTGTAAGTCAATTATTCTTTCCAAGTCCCAATGTACAACTATTTTCTTTCTTGTATAACTCACATATAGGTTTTATGTTCACAAAAACTCACATCTATAAATCTTTATGTTTAAAAGCAACATATATTCTTTTAAATTTATAAGTATTAAATGTAATACCCCGAATATGACTTAAAATGACTGAAGTGACTACTCATATCATCAAATGTGCATATTCCCTTTTGGGGACCCTAGTCATAAGAACTCCACAATTAAGTGTGCTTGCTGTGGAGAAATCTTAGGATGTGTGACCTCCTGGAAAGTTTTTCAAGTAGCATGTGAGCGAGGATGTTGATTTGTGGAGCCAGTTGACGATCCTTGAAGTCGTTCTTGGTAATTGTCCATACCCGGGAAAGGTCAGAGTGTTATATATAGTATCAGATCTGACCCGTGAGCGTGAATTGTGCTAGTGGACGGGAGAGCTCTGGGCAGGATTGGGATGGATAACTAGTCAAGAACACTTACAAGTCGGTCAGTTAGTGAGGCATAAAAAGGACGTTGCGCTCTTCAAATGGGGATGAATGTAATATCCCAAGTATGACTTAAAAGGATTGAAGTGACTACTCATATCACCAAAGGTGCATATTTCTTTTCAAAGATCCCACTCTTAAGATCTCCATAATTAAGCGTGCTCACTATGGAGAAGTCTTAGGATGGGTAACCTCCTGGGAAGTTTCCTAGGTAGCGTATGAGCGAGGATGAAGCATGCCGGAAAGGCTTATGATAATTTGTCAGGCTTGCTGATGATCCTTGAAGCGTTTCTTGGTAATTGTATGTGACGCACAAAAATTGCGGAATTATATGTATGCTTGTCTCATTAGTAAGTAGTTGTTAAGCGGTGTTATGTCCCGCACGCCTAGCACCCACCCTCCTCGCCCCCCAAAGTCCTTTTTTTTGCAGTTGCAAAATGTACTTTTTGATCCAATCCACAAAGAGTTTTCATTCAATATTGGCGAGCAAAAGGTTGATGATAACTATGTTCATCATTTTTAGTATTTATTGTGTTAATAAAATGCAGACATAAGCTAATTCAACATCGCAATTAGAATGTGCAAAATTTATGCTCTATTTGCATCCTAGAAAAAATGATTACCTTCTTTAAACTAGCTTTCCGACCCACTTTAATATTTAACCTACTCAAAATCTTTCATCCCTCTTCATCACCATATCATCAATAGCTCACATCACTCCTTTTATCTCCCATTGAAATTTACATAAACACTACACCCGTTCATCTTCTCTCTCTCTCCCTCTCTCTCTCTCTCTCTCTCTCTCTCTCTCTCTCTCTCTCTTTTCAATACATAGCTTTAACACCACCAACAATTTCATCCATGACTCTTAGTTCTTCTTTTCTCCCATTCAAATCCCTCACATCTCTCAATTCTCACCCATCAAATCTCACAATTCCTTTCAGGGGACTACGTTCTTTCTTATTGCACTCTCTATCCCCCTCATAATGTGTAGTTAAGATTCTCTCTCTAAATCTTTCACTCTTCTTTTCTTTGTCTAGTGAGCTCATCGCCAATGGATCCACCATTGATTGACTTGATGTGACTATGCGATTGGATGTTGCCTGTTGCCGTTGTTTCTTGGAGTGTTGAGCTAGGTCAAATTGGTCAGTCATTCTTCACCATATGAAGCTTCAGGATTTCATACCACATATTTTCTTCACTTTCCTCTCAATTTTGGGAGGAAAACAATTACTCTAAATTAACCAAATTTTTCGTGATCTTTTGCAACAATTGTTTTTCCATATTTTTCTTTAGTTCAAAGAAATGGAAAAAAATTATTTTTTTCTAAATTTTTTTCTTTAAATATGACTTTCCTAAGACCAAATAGATTTTAAAGAGAAGTTGAAAGGTAAGGAACAAATGGGAAGGGGGATAAAGTATGAAAAAAAATAAAGGCAAACATTTTATATGCAGTCCTGCTTGTTTGCCTTGCATCCGTATTCACTGCTTCTTTGTCACAACCCTCTTTTCTTCTCTCTCCTCTTACACCCTCTACCCAGTAGCTGCTACTTCTCTCTCCCTCTTGTCATTAGTAAGGATAATGGGTTTGGGATTTGGTGAATTGAATTTAATTTGGGGATTTCTGTGGGAGGAAGAAGTAGTGAAAAAGACGAGTTACTTGCACAATAAACTTTGTGTTTAAAACATTTTCATGTAAAGTTAACAAAATTAATTTTGAACTAACTTAAAAGGTAAGTATTTGGTTTCCTAAGAAAAAGGGGAGTATTAGGGAATAACTTTGATTGGAAGATAGTTCTGCAAAAAACACTCAAAATTAATTTTAAAGGCAAGTGTTTAAGAATATCTTTTATTAGAGGATAATGAATCAACATTAATTTTAAAAAGAAAATATTTTGGAACACTATATTTAGAAGGCATGTTTAGTCAAAACTAATGTTAAAAGGAAAATATTTGAGAATATACTAAATTAGAAAATAACTTATAAGTTCACTCAAAATTAATTTAAAAGGCAAGTATTTAAATATCTATACTATTATATAAAAGCAATGTCGTGTTGATGTGGATTTTTTCTCATTGTAAAAAATTAGAACTTTTAGGCTATAAGATTAATCCTAATTCTTAATCACATCCGTTCATATTAATTAATCAATTCTAATAAAAGGAATAAAAAAATAACTAACAAAGAAAATATAAACATTAATTATGGAAACATTAAAAGGAAATAAGAATAAGAATGAGAATCACCACAATCCTAAAATATAGTGTTCTTAAAATATAATCAATTCTTACATTTATTTCTCCATCTAGTCTGGCCAATATTGCACCGTGCTTTGCACGTGCTTTGCACGGATTACCTACCTTGGCCAGAATATTAATAATTATATATTACAATATTATATTTCAATACGAGTGGAAATAATTTTTTGGAATTTATACAATTGAGGAGTTTTAGCATGCAAAGAATATTTTACTTTTGTTTATATGCTTGATGAGGAATATTCAAACTGCTAACTAAGAATTTAGGCAATAATTTAGCAATATTTTATAGACAATATTTTATACACTTTAGCTTTTGTGTTCCAATCACTTGCAAGCTTTCCAAAAAAATTATTCTCTTAAAATAATATAGGCGTTATTTTAGCAATATTATTGAGACCATTAGTATTGTGTGTTCAAGTCGGCAATTTGTTGTCTAAGCAAGCATTGATCGAGGTCTGCAATATTGATCTTCTTGAATTAACAACTTCGTTTCCAATTATGTTATTTTCTTTTTATTCATTGTTCATTGTGCTTCGATTTAATCTTCTTCAATTTCTAGGGATCAACATATAGTAAGGAAGAGGTCTACATTAATCTACGTCGATTTATAAATATTCATCTTTCTTCCCCTCTTTCATCTTCTTGCTGGGATGTTTATATTTTTCTTACACTCAGTTTTCTTTTTATACTTTTGTATTTTGTTTTGATCAAAATACAATAAGGACGATGTCTTCATCGATCCCATAGGTACACTTTCTTATTATTAATTCTCTTCTATGTATGGATTACACACAACGATACTCGGGTTCTTTTGCATACAACTACAACACAATTGTATCCATATGCAGCACAAGTATTGTACTGTTAATCACATTTTGCACAATTTATTTTTCGATTACTATCTCATCATAACATTCTCTACAGCTATATGATAATCTATCTCTATATGCAATTATAGATGATTATATAGGCAGACCATGGGTATTGTTATGGAGCCTCCACAATACCATGAAGTAGAATTGTCTATCACTCTTATTACGCCAATTAGTTGGAAGGAGGTTTATTACTTATGAAACAATGATGCTAGGTGCACTAGGCACACAAGATGTAGTTATAGGCTTCAACTATACCATTGTTAATCAAATTATTACTAAGAACTTAATTTTTAATGTAGGTACTAAAAAACCAGGTGGATTATTCGTCATTGGTGCCATACATTAACATATCATCATGTCATTTAGCATGATTTTTAGTTTCATGTTGACTACCTATAATCTCTATCATACTCTTTACATCATGTCTTTTACAATCATGGGTTGTTTTAGTTATTGAGTTTCAATGGTTGTGTATGAAATTGCTATATATTTATATTTTTCAATAAATTTGAGTTTCCTTTTCTAATTGATGACATTAACTTTGTCTCTAATGAACATTCCTATATTCAATTTGTCTACTCTAGCATGCACTATGCAAAGCACGCGTTCAAACTAGTTTCTCTAATTAGAATACGGTTTACAAAAATAACTCAAAATCAGAATTATATAGAATATGAGAATAATATTAAATGAATTAAACTAACATATTGGGACAAAAATTAGATAAATTAACATAAAACATAAAACAATATGCATATAAATAAGAAATTGTTGTTTGCATGAAAAGGATTTGGGAAAACAAATTTTAATTAAAGTGTAGACAAAAAATTGATTTAATATATTAAGTGAGCTATATTTCAATGAACTTGGCCATATATATGTTTTTGTGTGTGTGTGTGTGTTTAATTTAGTTAAGCCAAGTAATTCGATACATACTTTAAGGTTAGCATATATAATGTGCTATATATGCAATCAATGTTAGTTATTTGACACTTGAAAGTCGCCAATTTTTAAGCAAGGATTAATCATATGCGTCCTCACCAAAAATCTAGTTTAGTTATATTGGGTAATTCTATATATGTTTCAAGGTTGACACATGTAAATTGTTGTCTATGTAACCAACGTCCACTATTTGAATATAATCAAAACTTCACAATGATTAATTTTTGAAGTGAATGTTAATCGTACACATCCTCCTCAAAAGTCTAACTTAATTAACCCAAGTAATTCTATGTATGCTTCAAAGTTAACATAGACAAAGTGTTATTTGCACAAAAAACTTTACTATTCGAATACATTTGACACTTGGCAATCATCAATTTTTAAGCAAACATTAATCACAACCCATAAGAGAATGTATTCATCTATTAGCCTAATAAAAGAGATAACTCTTCACGGGGATGCCGTTATGATACAAACAAACATAATATAAAAATCTTAAGTTTAGCATCTAGTGTTTAAATTTTTAGGTTTAGGGTTTAGGGTTCCACTCTATAGGTTTAGGCTTTGGGATTTCTGTGAGACCCGAAGTTTTGTCGTACTCGCTTAATGAATATTATGCCTGTTGGGTTGGAAAAGTTCACTTGAATACCCGTCAGCCTTAAAAATAGTTCGATGTTATTAAATCGAACCTAGATAAATTTGGGAACGAATAGTTGATGAATGGCTATATTATCGATTTGGGTTTAGAAATCGGTTTACGAATTAGACTAGCGGTGTTAAGTATGAACTACCTTGGGTCGAATAAGTGAAAGAGAGTAGGGAAGGGCAAAGCGGTAATTTCGCGTGCCCCCTTATTTCCCCTCTCCCCTGCCGCGACCCCCCCTGTGCATATGCTTCTTCCTCCTCTGCTGAAGCCCGAGCTCTCTCTCTCCTCTTTCTTCTTCTTCTTCTTCTTCTTCTTCTTCTTCTTCTTCTTCTTCTTCTTC
>JACYFF010031959.1:52607130-52635733 GCA_017589665.1 Selenicereus undatus | reverse complement strand
GCTGCATATTATCGTTACTTCCATGCTACTCTGAAAGGGGTGGCACAGTCGTGGTTTAACGTTTTACCCCCGAGATCTGTCACCTGCTTTCAAGATTTGGCTGACAAATTCGTCAGCCAATTCATCGTAAGTCGGAAGGAGAGGAGGACTAGCATCTACCTTTCCAAGATCAAACAGGGACAGCAGGAGTCCCTAGCTGAATTTGTCAAGTGCTTCCACCAGGAGACGGTCCTAATCCCGGATCTGGAAGACTGGTTGGCGTACACTTTCTTTCTGAACGACTCGAAAAGCGGCGCTTCATGTTCTCCTTAGTCGAGCAAAAGGATACCACGTTGGCCAAGGCCTTGAGGAAGGCCGCAGACTTCATTCATGCCACAGAGATTTGTACTAACAACTCCGACGGCCCGAAGAAGGCAAGAATTCCTGTGGATAAGAATCCCAATCGAGGTGACATAAACCATGGCCCCCGAGACAAGAGTCCCCAACTCGAGTTAGTCGACCCTCGATTCACCACTGACCCTAGGAGCATCCTCATGGAGGTTAGGGGAGATCCCATGCTCCGAAAACCACCGCCAATGACCACGCCCCCGAAGCCCCATAACGCACGAAGGTATTACAAATTCCATAAATAGAATGGGCACACCACGACTGAGCGTCGGGAACTGAAAAAATCCCTTCATGAACTGGCGGACAAGGGACAGATCGACTGTTTCCTAAAGAAGGGCCCGCGCTTCCTTCGCGGAGAGCGAGAGGCCGCACACCTCTAGCCGCGGGATGAAGAGTGTTCTACAGAGGTGGTGTCGACCATCGTCGGGGGTTATGTAGAGGGTATGACCCGGTCAGCCTGGAAGGCTCAGCTCAGAGGAGCGCAGCTGGTGCTCACGACTAAGCGGGGGCCCGCGTGACGGTGCCCACCATGGTGTTCGACGGAAGGGAAGCCCCGCGCTTCGCTTCTCTACACAACGATCCCTTGGTGGTTGAGATGAAAATAGCTAGCGCGAATGTACAGAGGATCCTGATTGATACGAGAAGCTCCGTGGACATCATCACCTGGGATTGCTTGAAGAAGCTGACCCACCTAGGATGAGATAGTGTCCCCTTAGTGAACCCCATCTTAGGCTTCGGGGGGCAGGAGGTGAATCCTACCAGTATGATTCACCTCCTGCTACGCTTTGGGGATAATCTAAAGGCCAGGAGCCTGGAGGTTGATTTCCTTGTGGTCGACGTACCCTTCACAAGGTGAAAGCTGTCATCGCCCTGTATCTCCTCCAACTCCAATTTGAAGCCGATGACAGAAGCGTGGAGGAAATACATGGAGACCAGCGAACGACCCGGGAGTGCTACTTGGTGAGCATTCGCCCCCTGGTAGATTGAGCGAAGGAACATAGGCCTGAGGGACCGTCCTAGATGAGGAAAAGGGCCAGAGCCAGACCACCTCCTGCGGTCCCTAAACCCTTGGTTATCCATACCTTGAGCTCGCCAAGCCTCCGCGGCCATGACCTGAGGCCACGGGCGATGTGGAGTAAGTTCCACTCGAGGAAGAACGTCCCCAGTGCACGGTCCAACTAAGCTGAGATATGACAGCCGTTGATCGACTCTCGTTGCTCTCATTTCTGCGAGAGTATAGAGATGTGTTTGCCTTCGAACCTGAGGAAATGCCCAACATCGCTCCAACCGTTATGGAGCACCGGTTGAATGTGGACCCCTCCATAGGCCAGTCGTCCAGAAGAAGCGCCACATGGGCCCATAGAGAGTGGCCGCGGCCAATGCTGAAGTTCAGAAGTTGTTGGAGGCTGGCTTCATTCGAGAGTGCCAGTACCCTGAATGGATCTCAAATATGGTGTTGGTAAAGAAACCCAATGGGACGTGGAGAATGTTCATGGACTTCATGGATTTAAATAAGGCTTGCCCAAAAGACAACTTCCTGCTGCCAAAGATTGATAAGTTGGTTGACGCCATGGTTGGACACACCTATTGAGTTTTATGGACGCCTTCTCCGAGTATCACCAAATACCATTTGCCCGGATGATCAAGAAAAGATTGCGTTTATCACAGACCGTGGCCTATACTGCTATAAGATGATGCCCTTTGGTCTAAAAAACGTGGGAGCCCCTATCAGTGCCTCGTCAACAAGTTGTTCAAGCCTCTCATCACCAAAACGTTGGAGGTCTATGTTAATGACTTGATAGTGAAAAGCAAGACCGGTGTTGACCACAACTACGGTTTGAAAAAGACGTTCGACGTACTTCAGGCATTCAGCAGAAGCCCAACCCCAAGAAATGCGTGTTCGGAGTACGGTCAGGAAAATTTCTGGGGTTCATGATTAGCAGCCGCGGGATTGAGGCTAATCCGGGCAAGGTCCGAGCCGTATTAGACATGAAACCATCGCAGAACGTCAGAGAAGTGCAATGCTTGACCGGCTACATAGCTGCCCTGGGTCAGTTCATGTCCCGATCCGTAGACAAGTGTCAGTTGTTTTTTCGTGTCTTGCGGCAGTGCGCAAACTTCACTTGGGTCTGGCAGGCCGACGAGGCTTTCCAAGTGCTGAAAACGTACCTAGCTCAGCTGCCCAAAATCACAAGCCCCCTTAAGGGAGAAACCTTCGTCCTATACCTGGCTGTTTCAAAACACGCGGTTAGTGCGGTTCTTGTGGTCGAGAGGGTCAAGGAGCAAGTCCCTGTGTCCTATGTAAGCCATGCCTTCGCAGGGGCGGAAGTTAACCATCCTTTTATAAAGAAATTCGCCTACACTCTAGTGATGGTCAGCCGGAAGCTAAGGCCCTACTTTGAGGCTCACAAAATCCTGGTCCTTACCGACTAACCCCTGAAGAACGTCCTTCAGAGGACGTATGCCTTAGGACGGCTCCTAAAGTGGGTTGTCGAGTTGTCGCGCTATGACCTGGTGTTCAAACCGCGGATGGCCATCAAGGCCTAGGCACTGACTGACTTTTTGGCTGAGAATGCCATGCCTGTTTTGGAGGGCAAGCCGTACGCCCGTACCCCTGGCCCTGGAACTTGTACGTAGATGGCTCGTCCACCAAGGACGAGAGTGGGGCTGACCTCATCATTGAAAGTCCTGTCGAAGTACAACACGAACACGCTTTGAAGTTCATGTTCAAGGCATCCAACAACGAGGCAGAGTATGAAGCCCTCATCGTGGGAATAGAGCTGTACTATACTGCAGGAGCGGACTTAGTCAAGGCATTATCTGATTCTCAGCTAGTCATGAGCCAGCTAAACAATGCATATGAAGCTAAGGATGAGACCATGGTAGCATATGTTCGCCGGGTACGGGAGGCCACCAAGCAGCTGAAGCACTTTGTAATCACACATATCTCTCGCTCAGAGAACCAACAGGCCGATGCACTATCTAAACTGGCGAGTTTGTCTGACGATGGGAAGCCTAAAAACATCTAGTGGGAGACCCTAATAGAAAGGAGCATAGATTTGCATGAAGTGTTCTGGTTAGACAGAAGCTCGACATGGATGGACCCCATTCGCGCGTACCTCACTGATGGTACCCTTCCTGCGGATCCAAAAGAAGCTGACAAAGTGAAGAAACGGTCGAATTGGTTCATCCTATATGAGGGCATTCTATACAAGAGGTCTTTCACCCGGCCTCTTTTGCATTGCGTGACCCCAGAGGAAGGAAAAAAGATACTAGAAATGCTGCACGAGGGCATTTATAGCACACATACTGGAGGTCGTACCTTGGTCGTGACTGCCACTCCAACCGTCTACTACTTGCCCAGTTTGCGGAAGGACGCCATGACACTGGTACGGACTTGTTACCAGTGCAAGAAGTTTTCCTGTCCAACGAGTGCCCTACACCCCCATGAAGCCGATTATCAGCCCTCTACCATTCTCTACTTGGGGTATAGATATCCTCGGCCCTTTCTCTAAGGCAACAAGGTAGCGTAAGTATCTCTTTATAGTGGTTGACTACTTCACTAAGTGGATAGAGGCCGAGGTCATCGCCTCCATAACCACAATCGAAGTGCGGAGGTTCAAATGAAGGAACATCATCACTCACTTCAGCATTCCCTGCGCCATCATCTTTGATAACGACAGGCAGTTCGACACCAATAAGCTCACCGACTATCTTAGAACCTTGGGGTGCCAGGCCCGGTTCACTGCCATCGCCCACCCTCAGAGCAATGGTCAAGCCGAGGCAGCCAACAAGTCCATTCTCCACGGCCTAAAGAAAAAACTTGACGACGCTAAAGGAAAATGGGCGGACGAACTGCATGGTGTCCTATGGTCCCTTCGAACCACTGAGAAAACTGCTACTAGTGAAACTCCCTTCATGTTGGCCTATGGGTCTGAAGTTGTCTTACTTGTAGAAGTCGCACTCCACACTCATCGATTGACAACTTTCCAAGAAGAGCTTAACAACGCAGCACTTCGAGAGGCCCTGGACCTCCTCCCCTCTATCTGTGGGGATGTTGTTCTCCGAGAAGCCCTATACAAGCTCCGCATCGCCTGCCTCCATGACCGTGCAGTACGACTGCAGCCTGTTCAAGTAGGTGATCTTAGTCTACGTCGCATGGAAGTCGTAGCACGTGTAGGAGAACATGGCAAACTCACCTCCAACTAGGAAGGCCCATACATGGTTGCCTCCTAAGTCCGGCCAGAAACGTACCGCCTAGAGACCATGAACGGTTATCCCATACCGCAGACCTGGCATAGCAGCAACCTGAGGAAGTACTACTCCTAGCGTTATGCTTTTGCGTTCATCCAATAATTATGTACTTCTTGATTACCAGAAATAAAAACAAAGCCCATAGTGGCCAGTTTTGCGCCCATATGCAGTCCTCTATTTCCTTAAGCACGGCCTCATGGCCGATCGCTATACTCTTGGCCCCAGTGGGGGTTAAGGGTCCCTAAGCACGGCCTTCTGGCCGGTCACTATACTTTTAGCCCTAGTGGGGGCTAAGGGTCTCCTAGCACGGCCTTATGGTCAGTCGAAATACTCTTAGCCCTGGTGGGGGCTTAGGGTCCTTAAGCACGACCTTACTGTCGGTCGCTATACTCTTAGCCCCAATAGGGGCTAGGGATCCTTAAATACGGCCTTACGGCCGGTCGCTATACCCTTAGCCCCAGTAGGGCTAGTGGTCCTTAAGTACGGCCTCACGACCGTTCGCAATACCCTTAGCCCTAGTAGGGGCTATGGGTCCCTAAGCACAACCTTCCGGCCGGTCGCTATACTCTTAGCCCCAGTAGGGGCTAACGGTCCCTGAGCACGGCCTCACGGCCATTCGCAATACAGTAAGCCCCAATAAAGGCTAAGGGTCCCTGAGTACGGTTCTACGACCAGTCGCTATATTCTTAGCCCCTGTAGGGGCTAAGGATCCTAAGCACGACATTATGGCCAGTCGTTATACGGGTTACATGTTCCCAATCCAAACTCTATATCCCTTATTCTTTTGCTTGGGGGCTACTACCCTACAGCGTATGAAGAGATACAGGCCAAAGTGAAAGAACAAGTATGCAATGAAAGAATAACCAACATAAGGAACATTGTTATTAGAAATGAGCATTTTTCATTGATGAATGTGCAAATACAGAATTTAAAAAAAAAGAGGGGTTACATATTGGGCCCTCCACTATCCTCATGGCCATCATCCTCAGCAGTCTCGGCCTTAGCATCCAAGGGGTTGGTTGCCTTATCCCCCGGGCCGTCACCCTCACCGGAAGAGGGGATAAACTCCACCTCCTCAGGGTCCTGACCCTCGGTCTCAGCCTACTAGCGCTCATCGACATAATGGAGGTAGGACTAAAAGTAGACATCCTCCTGAAGTTCTTGAGCCAACATCACCAAGAACTTACGCAAGTACTCCAACATGCCTGCACGGCCTTGCTGATAGCCCTGTTCCCTAGTCTTAGCCGCCCTTTCAGCCCCCGTAACCGCCTCAACCTCAGCCTTAGAAAGCGCCTTCTCCAGCTGGCGCTGTAGATCCTTCTTCTCAGCCTCTCGGGCATCTTTCTCTTCCTTCAGCCTCTCACAGCGCCATTGGTACTGGGTCACCAGCTCTTCCAGCCTTCGGCGCTCTGCCGCGGCCGTTACCCCTCGAGCAAAAGCCTCAGCCATCGTAACTTCGTCCTCGGTGACCTTGAGGGGGTCTGAGGTACCCGAAGTAGCTAAGTCCTAGGACTTAACCAAGTCCTGAACAAGTGTAAACTTGGCTGCCGGGTCGACCATGATGAAGTTCGTGGGCAAAGGCCGGTCACTTGGGGGAGTCCTGCCCGTGACCTGCGAGGTAGCCTCCACGGTCTTCGAGGTGTCGGCAAGTTCTTGCAGACCAGGGGTTCAGTCACCAGCAGACCGACCCTCTGCATGGCGAGGAGCAGAAGATTGATCGTCCCCTTTTCCCCAGCAAGGGTAGGGACAGAAACTGCCCTCTCATCGGGGCGACCCTCAATCCTTTGGTTCTTACGCATGGGCAAGCTTACCGCATGTTTCTTTCCGCGCGGTACCAGAAGGGGCGTCTGCAGTATGGACAACCTGTTGGTTAAACACCGATGATGGGTCACAACGAATAGGGGCGAGCAGGGCTCAAGTATGTGTACCTTTTTGGCTTGTTGGTTCACAAGGCACTGTCTCTCCTCTTCCCAACGACACTCAGCTTCGGCTGCCACTTGCTCTGGGGTGGCATTCCCGGTCTCGAAGACCGTCAGTTTCGCCCTTGCTTGCTGTGCATAGAACAAAAAGGAGTCAGGTCAGAATCAAACGAAAAGGCCGACTAACACAGGAGCGACATGTACCCTTAGAAAAATTCTTAAGTATCAAAAGGCCTACCACGGTTAGGAAGAAGTTGTTCTCAAGAAACTGTAACTTGGGGAGCCAGTTTAGAGGCCCCATCACCGACTCTATCGCCTACGCCATGAATTTTGGGATAGGTCAGGGCTTGTCGTCCTTCCGGACGAAGTAATGGAAATAGCGGGTCGTCTTCTTCTCCTCGGCCGAGATTCCTGATTGGCTTTCTCTTATTCCAATCAGGAATATTTCCCCAACCCGACTCTCGGCAGACAAAGAGGAAGTCATACTTCTAGTGCATCACCTTTTACTTCTTCTCTATGGTCGTCATATAGCACGACCTATTGTTGAAGCAGTACCATCCTAAGTCCTCGATCTCCTTGGGAGCCCTCGGGACTGTATGTCCCAGACTAAACACTCAAGTCGTACATGTAAGGCCGCGCAGCTCACAAGTCGTGATAAAGGAGCAAATGTTGTGCCAGGATGTAGGCATGACTTACGCAGGGACCAACTCGTACTTGGTCAGAATATCTTCAATCACCAGGTGAAGGGGAAACCTAATGCCGTAGTTAAGGGATGTGCGGTAGACCATGATGCACTTAGCGGGTGGCTTATTTACTATTGCAACCACCTTGGGGATCACAAAAGTATACCTCGCAGGCAGGAGGTATTTCTTCTCAAGGGTCGTCATCTTCAAGGTGGGAATGACCTATGGGTTGGGAAAATGACTGCCTGGGCCATCTTGTGGGTCCAAGTGGGCGGGGCCCCCCAGGGAATTTCGGCCCTTCCGCTACGATCTCAGGGACCGGCCTTACAAAAGCACTACCCCTCTTCTTAAGTACCGACCTTCTCGGAGTAGAAGGCCCTTCGTGGGATGAAGAGCCTATTGAAGCTCCCTTCGAGGACAACCACCTCAACAACCCATCTGAGGAGGAGGAAGATATTCACCCCGAGGAAGAACTAGTGCTAGTAGAGGCCACTCCGGCCATTGGCCTTGGAGAGCTTGGGGCAGAACAGGGATTACCTTGAGTGGCCTCGACCAGCAACTCGTCTGGGCACCTGTGCGGGGAGTTGACTTGGTCTTTGCCATTCGTTGTACCTGGAAATCAATCATAAAGTCAACTGTGGTGATTTCTAATGGGTACGAAACCTCCACCTCAGGACTGAGGATACTAGGGGTGGATGAGTACTCATAGCTAGACCACGAGGGAGTGCCGGGTTCAAAAAGAGGCATCGCTTAGGAATCTTTTGGGGTTCCCTACATTCATTTTTTGGGGGAAGGCCCACAACCACTCCACCATTGATAAAGGCCAGGAGGCTAGGAAATTGCGAATGGTGGACCTCTACCTAGGGATCGGCCAATCCTTAAACGTCCCCGCTGGATGAGCAAGAAGAAGACATAACTATATAAGTACAACAAACAATGCTTGAATGGGGTATGAGGGTGTACCTGTAAAAGATGAAGATTCAAAGAAAGGTTGAAGATGAGGATGAACACTCAAACAGATCTTTTGAAGATGTAAGGAAAGAGGTTGAAGCACTACAGTGAGTTTGAATGTGGCATAATGGGAGGGAGCAGAGCTTCTCTCTCTAGAAATCGTTTCTCTCTCTAGACGGCTCTAGTGTGTGAAGAGAAAATGACCTTCTTCGCTGAGACCCACGCTCTTGTATAGAGCAGAGATGAAAAATGCTCCTCCTGAGACACCTAAAGGACACATCTCATCTCAATAATTGCCACTTAGCGCCACGTCATCACCCCTACTAGCAGATAGGGATCCTTAGGCTCTGGGGGGATAAAGACTTCCCGAGGAAGACCTTTCGCCAATCGCCATACCTTCAGCCCCTGGACGGATACACGTTCCTTGAGCACAGCCTCTCGGCAGATCGCTGCACCCCTTGCTCCAGTAAGTGCTAGGGATCCCCGAGCACGACCTTGGGGCCAGTTGCTACACCCTTAGCCCCAATAGGGGTTAAGGCTCCCAGAGCACAACCTTATGGCCGGTTGCTATACTCATATTCCCAATAGGGCCTAAGGGTCTTTGCATATGGCCTAAGGGCTAGTCGTTGCACTTTTAGTCCCAGTGGGGTCTACGTCCTAGAGTACTGCCTTGCGGCCGGTCGCTATAGCCCTAGCCCTAACAGGGGCTAAGGGTCTTTGAATACGGCCTAAGGGCCAGTTGTTGTACCCTTATCCCCAGTAGGGGCTGAGTCCTAGAGCACGACCCTGTGACCAGTCGCCATACTCTAAGCCCCAGTGGACGCTAGGGGTCCTTAAGCACGATCCTACGACCAATCGCTATACTCTTAGCCCCAGTAGGGGCTAAGGGTCCTATAGCACGGTCTCACAGCCAGTCGTTATACTCTTAGCCCTAATAGGGGGTAAGGGTCCTTGACCACGGCCGCATGGCCGATCGCTATACTCTTAGTCCCAATGGGGGCTAAGGGTCCTAGAGCACGGCCACATGGCCGGTCACTATGCTCTTAGTCCCAATGGGGGCTAGTTGTCCTAGAACACGGCCTTACGGCTAGCCGCGATACTCTTCGCCCCAGTGTAGGCTAAGAGTCCATAAGCACGACATTATGGCCGGTCGCTATACCCTTGGCCCCAGTGGAGGCTAAAAGTCCCTTCGCTTGGCCAATGACCGGCCGCTACACTACCAACCTTAATAGGGGCCATAACCCCAAACATGCAGCCTTTTGACCGACCTCTAGCTTGACTCGGCTTCGGAACCGAGCACTGTCACATCAAGCCACACATACATCAAAGCACACGGTATAAACTAAGAACTGGGCCATAACAAAGGAATTTTTATTACATCTAGATCATTACATAGCAACTGCGCAAACAAGTAAAAGAAGAGTACAACCAATCTCTACGACCTACTCCTCGTCACTTGAGACGGAAGGCGCACACCTCAGCCTTGAAGTCACTTCGAGGCTCTACTAAGGATTATAGACCATCTCAATAAGGCGGGGAACCTGGGCATCCTTGAACCTTTCATCAATATCCTGCAACCACGTCTCAACGATGTCCCACTTCAGCTCCTGCAGGTAGGGGTGGCAATGGGGCGGGTACGGGGAGGGTTTAGCAGTACCCTCACCCATACCCATTTTCAAAATTAATACCCATACCCATACCCATACCCATCAAATATTATAAAGTTATACCCATACCTATACCCAGTAGGTATAGCGGGTATGCGGGTATTATTCGGGTACATCTAGACAAAAAAGAATTAAACCCATTTTATACCCATATTTGATATCAAACAGTCAATATGTCACATTAACACCAAGCTTCTAGCAACATATCATATCACATCAAATGCAACTAAACATTTGCCGATCAAAACAATAAATTAACAATTCACAATTATAGTTTTAAACAAAATGTTCTACCGAAGTTTAGAATATCATACAACTCAAAGCAACTAGCAAAATATTCAAGTACAAGTAACAAACTAGAACTTAAAACAAACGGGCATGGGTTTTATATGGAGCAGATATAAGAAGGGTATCGGACGGGTATTGATAAAATAGGTATGGGGTGGGTACAATCTATACCTATACCTACACCCATACCTATACCCATTTTAGCAATACCTGCCCCATACCCATTTTTTTTCAATTTTCGCCACCCATACCCATACCCATTGGGGCGGGTTTTATGGGTTTTAGGCGGGTACGAGTTTTTTTTGTTAACCCTATCTGTAGGTCCCGCATCATGTGCCCCATGGCGTCCCTGCTTAAAAGTCCTAGGTCCCGCTACTTCGTTGATCACCATGGCGTAGAAGATGGCCTGCACCATCTTAGGAATGTGGGTGGTATGGGCAAACTACATCGCCATGAGAAGTTCAAGTGACCTGGAAATTCATGGGGAGCAGCTTCAGGCGAAGATCAGAGGATTCCCTCAATGACCAGCGGAGGTTGTCCCTAATGTATTCTGCGGCGTGTGTAGTGTCCTAGAAGGTGGGAAAAGAGGTCATCCTTCTTTCCACAGGGTCGCCTGATGGTGTGAGGTTCGCTGCTGGGTTTGTAAGTCGTGAAGCGTGGGCTCTCCTGAGCCTGTGGTTGATGTCTCCAAGCCAGGATTCCACTTGGTTCCAATCCAACTTCTGCATGACCCAGATCATGAAATCCAATGTGAGCCTACGTGAAAGTCCCAGCTCAGCTGCATCATCCACAACCATGGCATAAAAGATTGCTTGCACCATCTCCGGAATGTTAGAGTCGTGGGCATACCGTGTCGCCACTCCGAGGTCAAAACGTGGGCAGAGGCCAAGGTAGTCCAGGGGAGCGGCTTTGGGCAGAGAGTTGAGGACTCTCTCAGTGTCCAACGAAAGGTGTCCCGAACGTATTCAACTGCTTGCTCAGTGCTGGCGAAGTTGGAAAAAAGATTCATTTTCACTCTCTCTCCCACTCTAGTCCCTCTACTGTTCACACTCTCTGTTTACCAAAGGACGTTAGGAATTTTTTTTTGGGTCTTCCTCCACTTTTATAAAGAGAGGAAGATGGCCCACAAGGGAATACATCCCCCAAGGGAGCAACCAGCCACTATGCTCTCGCCACGTGGCTCCTGCGACCTAAAGTGAAGACCTAGAATAAGATACAATAACTGAGTGAACCCAGAGAAGATCATTCAAAGTAAGAACTCAGCGGATTAAGTGGAGGAATTAGTTCCCCAGGACAAAGAAACATCGTTTTTATGGAGGAAGGCATAGGAAAGAAGTACAATACAAGGGAAATACAGGGAAAAATTTAATATTGCTCCTCGTCATTGGAAAAAGGCGGGGGGCCGATCAATCCAGAGCTCTCCTCCTGGCCATCCACTGACCCACGGGCTTTTGACTGCAAGGTTCGCTATCAAAGTTGTGCGTCCTGCAGATCGCGGCTGGTACGACACAACCAAGCTTCAAAGGACGTCCATCTCAAGCCCTCAAGGGACGATTTCAGGTCGTCGGCAAGGAAGTCGCTCACTATCAGTTCTATGGCATCATTCAACAGCATAGTGTAGAATGTCGCCTGAACCATCTTGCGAAGTTCGAAGTCGAGTGCTGCTCTCTTTGCCTCAGACAACGAAAAGTGTGGGCATAAGTCTTAGTAGTTATCTGGAAGTGGACGAGGCGGGTGTGTAGCCTTTCTCCAGCGCCACCTAAAGGACTCTCTCACAAAGTCGGCCATCTCCCCGGTGTTATGAAGGGGAGGAAACGCCCTGATGAAGGTGGTGTGTTGAGTTCTCTCTTTCCCTCTCTCTTTTGCTCTCTCCCACGATTTTCGCCTGAAGCAGTACGCTTTAGCAACGTTTCTAGGAGTATTGGATTGTATTTATAGAGGAGGTAAGGAGGGTCGCATTTCACGAAGACACCCCCAAAGCTCAGTGGTCAATGCACTCCTGCCACGTGGCCATCCGGCTAACACAAATTACTATGAACACAAAGAAAACAACAAAACTCCTGGAAGAGGGGGAAAAACGCGGTCATGTTATTGCTGGCAATAGAGACATTACAAAAAAAAAGCAAAAGAGAAAAGAACAAAGGAAAAGAAAAGTAAGACGTGCGTTCAGGACATCTCTTGATTGGCTTCACTCTTGCTTGTCATCGTCCGAAGGAGAGGCTGCTTCCTCCTACCTGGCTTTACCCTGCTCGTCACCATCTGATGAGGAGGTGACCCTTTTAGCATCTGAACCTTCCTCCTCGCGCTCGACCTTCTCTCGAAATCAGGCCTCAAAAATTCGATCTCCGTTTAGCCACACCCACGGCTTAAAAGTGCTCCAGCGGAGCTCGGTAAGGGTCGACTCCATTACACAGAGTGTTCGCCTATACAGGACCCCCAACCTCTCGGCTTCGTTAAGAAGCATTGCGTAGAAGATGACCTGGGGCAGTTCCGAAAGTTCAAAGCGTCGAGCAGCTTCCTCGGCCATAGTGAGTTCATAGCTTGGGCACAGGGCCTGAAAATCATTCGGGAGAGGCAACGTGGGAAAAGCAACCCAGCACTGATCCCACTAGAAGTGGTAGGCAACATATTGAGCCATATTTTCGGTGTCTAGAGAATGAGAAAAAGCCATAGAAGGAATGCCCTGACGAAGATCGATACAGGAGATGAAGGATGGAGCCCCCATTCTTATCGATCATATTTTATATCCACTAATGGGGCAATTTCCCAAGCCGCCATCCAAACCTCGAGACTTGCTCCATCACGGATGCTTGATCGGCTCTATGGTCGGTGGTCTTAAGACCGTCCACAACCGGGCGCAATTTTCGAAGCCCCACAGATATACGCCAGCCAGGGGCAGATTCCACATTTCACCTTACTACTCGCTCGGCTCGGCGTGCAGGCAAAATGTGAGGGGCTAAGTGATTGGGGAAATAAGATCTTCCTACTGGGCCCATCTCATTTGTCTCACAGGCCAGACCCATAATCTTGAAAATGGGCTCCTAGCGGGAGCCTAGAGGCTCTTCCCAGGGACCTGTTGGCCAAACCGACGACCCATTTGGAATAACCTAGGTAAGATTACTGTTTACCCCTTGCCACATGGACTATAAATAGTCACCTACCCACCTCAGGAAAGGGGTTGGCAATCTGACTCTTCATTGGACTCGTACTATATTATCTCCCTATTCACCTTTGACTTGGACCCTTGACTGACTTGACCATTTGAGAGGCGTTCCCCGGTCCACAACCAGGGGGTGCCTTTTTTGCAGGTTGGACCTTGGAAGAGGAGGACGCCAGGTGTCGCTCACGTGCCGTCTAATAAGCCCGTTCTTTCGTCCCACGTCATCATCTATAGCTCCACACAAGAATTCTTCGGAATCATATATATATATATATATATATATATATATATATATATATATATATATGTATGTATGTATGTATGTATATATATGTGTGTGTGTGCGCGCGCGTGTGTGTATGTGTGTATGTGTATGAAAGAGAGGGTTCAAGTGAGAACCCTCTCATAAGTAAGCTCTAATTTTGGGTGAACACCTTTAATCTCAACCATCCAAATATAATCTCATGCCTGCAATTTATTGGGGGATACTTTTAGCTATTACATGAGCTTTCAAGGGTTTTTTGAATTACATGAGAGATCTGAAAGGGGTAATTGTGGAAACCCTTATGAACGAAAAATTTATGTTGTACACGTATGTACCTTGCTAGATACATGCTATGCATGTATGGCCCATGCAAGAGCTCACACATATGTACCTTGCTTCCTCTCACTTAAATTATTAGAAGAAGTCTTTTTTTTTTTTCAAAATTATAGTGTTCTCGTTACATGTACCTCTCCTTACCATCTGTCAATTATCTCTCCTCATTTTTTGGAAGCTCGATTGCTCAATCTCTACTCTTTTCTTCCCCATTTTCTTGTTCTTCGATTACTCATTTGCTTTAAGGTATTTTCTCTTTCCTAGGGTTTCAGTTTAGCTCATTATGCTCTTCGGTTCTCTCCTCTATTTTTGTAAGTTCGACTGTATCACTCTCTACTTTTTTCCTCACCATTTTTGTCTTCTTTGATTTCTCATTTGCTTCAAGTTATTTCTCTTTCCTAGGGTTTCAATTTGTCTCATTATTCTCTTCGATTAAGGTAATTTTTACTTTTTCTCATTTAATCTATCTTTGTTCAAATTCTTAGTTTTTGCTATTTTTAAAATTGTGTTCATTTTAATTTTAGGTTCTTTGAAAGACCGTGGTTGGTACAAAAGATCTGCAGAGAATGCTGCAAATAGATAGGTTTTGTTTCTAATTTTAGCTTGATTATGTTGTTTATTGGTTTAATTTGGTGTTCACTATTTCAATATTCTTTTTTACTGGTTTTAGGGTTTGTGATTTGTGTTTCTAAGTTTCTATTTGTTTTTTCCAGTTATGGATGTTGCATTTTCCCTCTTGGTCATCATGTTTACGTTCTGATTTGGTGTGATTATTATTTATGTTTTGGTTTTCAATTTTAGTTTCCTAATGGCTCTATTACAATTGATATTATCTTGTATGGTGTAGTTGAGTCTGTGAGTGTGCAAACGTGAGCGAGGATATGGTGTAGTTGAGTTTTGATATGGTTGCTGTAGTGCTTTTAATTTGAAGACTTTGAAAAGTGCATTTCTGTCTTCTTTAATCCTGTCTGGAGAACCCCCTATTTTCTGTAACTATTGTTGATTGAGATGAATTGTTACTACTGATTTCTTAAAGATGGGATAGTGATGATTGATGAAGCTATCGATTATGTGATAGAAATGGGACAATTCCCCCAGAAAGTTGATAAATTCTAAACTTCTATAAATCGCAATTTATAGTGTATGCTTAGATAACATAAAGAGTATGAAAAATAGCCTCGAAGCTAGGACATATGACAATCGGGTTGACTTGGACTCTTGGAAAGAACTATGGTGTAGACTCTATCATAATGATTTGAGAGAACATCTGAATCGGTTGCCTGTTGATGATCAGAAACACACATGCCCTTGCATTATGGATGTATGTGTCCAGGATTTTTTTTATTTGTTCTAGGGGTGGTTCTTGATTTGACTCTAGTTGCTCTTGGAGCCTACACTATTGACCATCATTAGATACATTAGAGAAGTACCTTTTGCTTTGTATCTTATAAGAATATTTTTGAGTCCAATTTCAACGTCTTTTTGAATAAGCTTATGTTAAAACTTAACGAACTTTCGCCCCAAAAGTGGGACAGCAAGGTTGCCACACTTGTGTTGTTTAAGGCTTTTTCCTAATATGTCTTTTATATGACAAGATGCACGACTATGTGAATGAACTTTGTTATTGTCTTGATTCTTATGTTTTAGGAGTTAAATATGTATATAAATCATGTATTTTTGTGACTATGAAATTAAATCTAAATGATTTGATTGTATCTTAGAACTATGGTTTCATTCAAAGGGGATCCAGCTTCATGTACCTATATCTCTTGCATGTGAATGAATATAGCCTTTTTTTCTGTCAAAGTTTTCTTCTATCACAGAATTAGTTAGCTAAACAAATAGCATCAAGCTAACCTATGTCTTTAGAGGACTTAAGCTTTATCCTTGGAAGACTTGTAGATGTACAACAAGTTCTAAGTTTGCCTTGTTGGTTGGCTTCTGTGTAGTGTATTAAACAAAGCTTATAATAGCATCAACTCAAAAAGATGATTTTTCTTGGGTATTTGTATTATATTGGGATCATTTTGGGTTAATAATATTGTTGTTACTTGAGTCAACTTTGAGGAGACTTTTTTCCATATGGTTGCTACATTTATTTTCTCCTCATTTCTAAATGATTATAACATTAGACATGCTCGTGGAGTATGGTCAATTGTTCGTCAAATCATTTTTTCTTCAGTTTGTGGGATTATGATATATACAAGAAAACCACTTCAAAGTTTGTTGCTTCTTTTTCTTTGTTGTAGCGAACCTTTGATGCCTTGGTGTGTATGTTTTCCCTTTTGTCGGGAACCTTTTAACGATGCTCCCAATAGTAAAAAGTTCAACACCAGTTAACTATTTTTTTTCAGGTGGCAACTAAGTCAACTATATCATCAAAACTTCGATAAGTTTTTGTGTATCTATTATGCTCTCGATAGGCGCCCTTGTTGACAAAGCTTAGGGAAAAATATTGCGACACATCATCATTGATGAAGAAAATATAATTGCTCTCATATTGTTGATAAGTTTTAAGCTTATCAGAACAACATCAGCAAAGAGGAGGAGACTGGTGGTTCTCAATTATAGAAGCTGAAGGAAAGTTCTCGCCATACAAGGCAAAGTCAAAGGTTGAAAGACAAGGCCTGATATTAGTGCATTATTTTTTGTTAAAATAGTTGCAAATAGGTTCTAGTTTTTGGTTAAAATAGTTGTGGGTAAAGTAGCTAACTTCTGTGCTTAGGGGTTGTGCAAAAGACATGGCTAGAAGCTTTGACTCCATATAAACAGTTGTGGTTAAATGGCTACTAGTAAAGTTTTTATAGTGTAGTGGAGTAAAGGCACATTACAAGTGAGTAAAGTTTCATTGCAAATGACAAATTGTCCATTGCAATTCATAAATTTATCACTTTCAAAGGAATGCACAAAAGGTTCACTATAATTGGGAAAAAGTTCACTGTATAACATAAAAGATCCATTGGAGCAAAATTAAGCTGTAAAATCACTAAGAATCCACCATCATCAAATAAGAATAAGTAGTAGCATCCACATCTACAATTTTAGATCAACAAGCAATTCTAATAAAATCAACAAGCAATTCCAATATCCACCAATTCAATGAGAGCCAATATCATTCATATATATTTGTAATACAAAATAATAAATTATGCTCAAAGAAATGATGGTATCCTCCTGCTGTCAATTGTGACATTCATAACTTCACCAAATTCTTCAAGGTGCACCATCTTCGATAGGTGCTGTGGTAAATGCCCCCTACATCAACAAATATTGTGTCATTTAATTGTAAATTTTTCTATCAACATTTTTTAAAATATAGAGTGATTTTTTAGTTTCTTACCTCAGTAATTGTCGCCCCAACATTAGTATTGGACGTGTTGGAATCCTTTAGAGGCCCTACACCACTTTTTGCGTTCAAAAATCACAGAAGTTATTCCTTTAATTAAACGTGAACATTAAAATTTTTATTATTTCTTGAATTAAATTATAACAATTTTAGTATAGTGATACCTAGCTTGCAGAGATGATGGGGCTAATGTTGAGAGGGTTGAAACTGTTTATTGTTTGTCTTGCAACATTGTTCTTTCTTGGTTTCAATTGATTGCTTTGCTTTGAGGCGGTGCTCACTTTTCTCTTGTTCTTTTACCCTTTCTCTCTTAATCCAGTGGCATTCTAGATTATTCCGCTTAAGTTTACATTTTCATCTTCTGATCCAGAATGGTATATACGGCCTATGTCCATCTCAATAGCTTCTCTAGCCTCTTCAAATAATTCGATCAAATAAAGCTCTTATTTTCGCATTTGTGGCTGAAGTGGTGGTGAGTGTGTTGAGTTGTCGCAACATTTGAATTCACCAACAAATGAAGAAATGCCAGCATACTTGCTGAAAGATCTTGCATAATTGACATATTCATAGCCCTTAATATTTTTCTTCCATCTATCTTATATGTACTTCTCAATAATTATTTTATCAGAAAACATAGTGAACATCCTTAGGATATGAAAGCAACAATTTTCCCTTTGTTCAAATTTTTTGCATGTGCAAGAAGCTTCTTGACTTGACCAATTAATCTTGATAATGCTGCAAAACTTATCAATGTTGTCTGCCCATACTTTATATACCATGCATGAATCACTCTCTTGAGCCTTCACTTGGGCACAAGTTGTCCCTTTTTTGTACTTTTCTTGAACTATACGATAAAGTTTAGGAGTGTATACCACGGTTGCATGATTCAATATATCTACATTCGTTAAACATCTTTCTGACCCGCCATTCCAAGAGTCATAGTCGATTCCATTCTCCTTCAACAACATTAAGAAAGCTCTCATAAAATTTGCAAAAGTGGTTGCATGAAGTCTCCAAAAGATTGAATTGTTGGTTAATTCAAGCCTTTGCGAGGAGAAAATTCCCTTAGAAAAGTACTCTTTACTGAATGCAAGACACCAATGTTCCTTGCTCTTGTAAAGCTTTTTTAGCTAATCGTTGTCATCTCAATTGTATTCTGTAATCAACCTATGAAAATCCAAGGAAAAAGATGTTTTTAGTGGATCTTTTACCTATTTCAGTGAATCTTTGATACTTTGTAGCGAACCTTTTGGTCCCTTTTTTAGTGACTCTTTTCCAATATTAGATATTATTGAATTTATGAACCTTTTTCCCTTTGCAATGAATCTTTACGTTACTGCAGTGCATGTTTTCTGCTTTATGAAAGCAAAATTTAGTAAAGGAATCTAAAATAAAACTCTGCTTCAATATCATAATACATGAAAATCTTTTTGAATTTGCTAGAAATTGATTTTAGCTACTCAAAATACGAATGTGAATTCTTGAATTGTCAATAATATGTCATATAGACAATCGATACTTTGCTTGTGGGAAGACTGTTCTCATAGCAGCTGTAATTGTAGGTACTTGGTCTTTCATTATAGTCATTAGATGCTTTCTACCCACTAATGCCAAGAAAGTCTAAAAAAGCCAAATAAATGATTCTATTATTTCATTCAAAATAGACCCACATATAAGCATTATATTCTTATTATGATGATTCATGCCGACAAAAGGTGCACAAATCATGTTATATTTGTTGGTCCTGTAAATGGTGATGAAGATAACCATGTCTCCAATGATATCACAATGTTCTTTCATTATACTTTCTCTCCAAAAAATGCTAGTGAGACTCGCTCATTCACCAATTTTAAAACCAAAGTAAAAGTTTTGGTCTTCAATTTTTCTTTGATTCAACTTTTTCATTAAAGTGTTCCTATTGTTCCTTTTATCAGTAGCAAACCATAATATGCATCCTTGTTAGTGAACCTAAGGGCTGGTGAGCCACTTACCTCTTTCTTCAACATTCTCATAGCATCAGACACTTTGATTCTACATGGTCTCATAAGTTTCAGCAACTCCAGTTGTTCTTATGTGACTGCTCATTGAGATTTCAGAAGGTTACGTTTTCTAAGATCACAAAATGCCTTATAATAGTCTAGCACACCATTTCTACCTATAGAAAATTAAACCATAGCTTTGCAACCATTTCTTAGTTGTGTTTCTCTTAGTACCTTGCTTTAAACAACCATATCTCTTCATTATAATGCCACTTTAATAAGATCTAGTCCTTTGTGAATCCCTACGAATTCTGAACCCCACTCTTAGCCAATAAGTGTTAGAGTTACAATTATATAAATTTTCTCTCTTTTCTTCCCCTATCGTTGAGCCAAAACATTCTTGTAAACTGTGGTGACAAGCCAATGTTGCCATCAAAATGTGACCAACTCTAGCTAGTCTCTAGGCTGAAAACCACAACTTGCTGGTTATACGCATTACCTCTACGCACTCATATAGTCAATTCATCCAAAGAACAATCCAATCATTTCATACAAATGCACAAATATGCCAACCCCACCAACTGAACGAAGAATTTCTCTCTTGAGGCTGGTCAATCTGTTCACGGCCTAATTATGCCACCTTTGGCAATCATCTTGATAAACTATTTTCATCTGTTGCTTCTCTGCCATGTAGGCTCCGCGTCTATACCTTTCATTTGGGCCTATGACTTCTATATTGATCTACACAAGCTACCAAAATACCCAACCTCACTAACTCGGGTTCAATTCTACATAACCTTTAATCTCAGTAAACATTAATTAACATTCCTTAAAGTGATGTATTTTTCTTTTCTTTGGGACAAAACAAAATATGAGAGAAAATAGAGGAATTTTACCAAAATTGAGTCATTTTTAAGGATGTGAACAAAAAATAAGACAAATATATAGGGCTTTCTTAATAACTCATTCATTTTTTGACAAATACACACACACACACACACACACACACATATATATGTATATATATATCATTAAATGTTTTCATAAAATCTTTTCTCTTCAAAATATTTTCACAAAATCCTTTTTTGTGGGTCTCTTGGAATCAGCCTCTCTACGGGTAGGAATGCCAGTAGAGGTAAGGTTGCCTATAGTTGGATCTCCCCAGACCCTGCGGAAGCGGGATCCACATTGGGAGGTATTGTTGTTGTTGTATGTACACACACACACACACACACACACACACACACCTGGAAAATGGATCATTTGGGTCGAGTATGGGTCGGGTCTTAGTTCGGCTCGGATCACTTTCAAGTGAACTATGTTCAGGTTAGGTTTGGGTTCGGTTCGGGTGAAGTTCAGGTTTGGGTCACTTTCGAATCAACCATGTTTAGGTCGGGTTTGGTTCGGTTCGGGTGAAGTTCGGGTTCGGGTCACTTATGGGTACCAAGTTCGGGTCGATACCGGTTCAGTTCGGGTGGAGTTCGGGTCGGGTCTGTATCAGGTTGTCTACAGTAGCCCGGTTCGAATCGGGTATGAGTCAAGTGTAATTTAGGTTGGGTGGGATTCAGGTCAATATTTGGGTCAATATTGGATCAGGTGTAAATCGAATTGGGTATAAATCAAGTTGGTTAATTTCGAATCATTGTATGTTTTTAATGTTGCCGTCTTTAGTTCTTTACTCTCAAATTGTACTTAAAATGTAAAAACTATTTAACTAGACAAACCTATTTATTCTTGATTTCTCTTTTAATTCGTATGTTAATCATTAGTTGATTATACATTATATATACATATATACATACATAAATACATACATACATATATATATATATATATATATATATATATATAATTGGTGGAAAATTATATGGGGTTAGTTCTAAATTTACTAAGAAAGTTAGTAAATTACAAATAAAATTATATAACTCAAACCTAACCTTATATCAAATGCGTTGTGCAATTATCTAAAGGATTGTGTCATTAAGTCAAGTTTTAATCATCTCAATTGAGTTAATATGATGACAAAAAAATGGACCAACATAACGCAAATAATTTGTCAATGCTCTCATTTATGAGCTCTAATACCAAAATATGCCTTGAAAAATTAAAAAAAGAAAAAAAATAATGAAATTTTTATTTAGACCCCGGTGTTGGTTTATAACTTCACGTTTGTCATATTTGGAGTTGGTAAATAAAAATAAGTTGGCTCAAGTTGACATTTTTAGTAATCGTATCAATGTTCTTTGATGACTCTTTAGGTGATCATATATCAAAATTCAAAGATTTGTCTTTGTGAGATTAATAACTTGATCTGCATTTGCTCATTGCGTCGAAACTAAAAAGCAACGGCAATATATGAGTATGTGTCAATTAGCATTAGATTTATGTGATGTGAATGTGTTTAATTTGATATATCAATTAGGCCATTAACAAAGAGTCATGCATATAAGCTCAAATGAGGTTCCAACCCAGAACCAATTGACAATAGTTGGAGTAACTCACAAGCTTATATACATACTCAAGCCATTTAATTTCATCCATGTGGGACAACACCCACTATCATATTCTTTGAATTTTTATAAATGTGAGACAATACCCAACTTTCATACTCCAACACATCCCCTAACGTGTCAGCTACTAATTAACAAGGCCTAACACGTGCACACAATTTTAATTAAATGGTGATGGTGGAAAATCAAGATCGAGCAACTCGCTCTGATACCATATTAAATTCTATATATCAATTGGGCTATTAACAAAGAGTCATGCATATAAGCTCAAACAAGATTCCAACCCAAAACTAATTGGCAATAGGTGGAGTAACCTACAAACTTATATACATGCTCAAACCATTTAATTTCATCACTGTGGGGCAACACCCACTATCATATTCTTTGAATTTTTATCAATACGGGACAATACCCAACTTTCATACTCCAGCACGCCCCCTCACGGGTGGGCTACTAACAAGGTCTAACACGTGCACACAATTTTAATCAAATGGTAATGGTGGCAAATCAAGATCGAGCAGCTTGCTCTGATACCATGTTAAATTTTAAATATCAATTGGGCTATTAACAAAGAGTCATGCATATTAGCTCAAATCAGATTCCAACCCAAAACCAATTGGTAATAGGTGGAGTAACTCATAAGCTTATATACATGCTCAAGCCCTTTAATTTCATCAATATGGGTTAACACCCACTATTATATTCTTTGAATTTTTATCAATGTGGGACAATACCCAACTTTCACACTCCAACACGCCCCCTCACATACGGGTTATTAACAAGGCCCAACACGTGCATGCAATTTTGAATCAAACGGTGACGGTGGGAAATCAAGATCGGGCAATCCGCTCTAACACCATGTTAAATTTTATGTATCAATTGGGCTATTAACGAAGAGTTATGCATATAATCTCAAATGAGGTTCCAACCCAAAACCAGTTGGCAAATAGTTGGACTAACTCACAAGGTTATATACAGGTTCAAGCCCTTTAATTTCATCAATGTGGGACAATATCCACTATCATATTCTTTGAATTTTTTTGAATGTGGGACAATATCCAACTTTCATACTCCAACAAGTCCCTCACGTGTGAGCTACTAATAAGGCTCAACATGTGCACACAATTTTGAATCTAACGGTAACGGTGACAAATCAAGATCGAGCAACCTGCTCTGATACCAAGTTAAATTTTATATATCAATTGGGTTATTAACAAAGAGTCATGCATATAAGCTCAAATGAGATTCCAACCCAAAACTAATTGGCAATAGGTGAACTAACTTACAAGCTTATATACATGTTCAAGCCATTTAATTTCATTAATGTGGGATAATACCCACTATCATATTCTTTAAATTTTTATCAATGTGGGACAATACCCAGCTTTTATACTCCAGCACGCCCCCTCACATGTGGGCAACTAGCAAGGTCCAACACGTGCAAACAATTTTAATCAAACGGTAATGATGGCAAATCAAGATCGAGCGACCTGCTTTGATACCATGTTAAATTTTATATATCAATTGGGCTATTAACAAAGAGTCATGCATATAAGCTCAAATGAGGTTCCAACCCAAAACCAATTGGCAATAGATGGAGTAACTCACAAGCTTATATACATGCTCAAGCCGTTCAATTTCATCAATGTAGGGCAATACCCACTATCATCTTCTTTGAATTTTTATCAATGTGGGACAATACCCAACTTTCATACTCCAACACACTCCCTCACGTGTGGGCTACTAACAAGGCCTAACACGAGCACACAATTTTGAATCAAACGGTGACGGTGGGAAATCAAAATCGAGCAATCTGCTCTGATAACATGTTAAGTTTTATATATCAATTGGGCTATTAACAAAGAGTCACGCATAAAAGCTCAAAAGAGGTTCCAACCCAAAACCAATGGCAATAGGTGGAGTAACTCACAAGCTTATATACATGTTCAAGTCCTTTGTTTTCATCAACGTGGGACAAGATCCACTATCATATTCTTTGAATTTTTATCAATGTAGGACAATACCCAACTTTCATACTTCAATACGCCGCCTCACGTGTGGGCTACTAACAAGGCCCAACATGTGCACAAAATTTTGAATCAAACGGTGACGATGGTAAATCAAGATCGAGCAACACGTTTAGATACCATGTTAAATTTTATATATCAATTGGGCTATTAACAAAGAGTCATGTATATAAGCTCAAATGAAGCTCCAACCCAAAATCAATTGGCAATAGTTGGAGTAACTCACAAGCTTATATACATACTCAAGCCCTTTAATTTCATCAATGTCGGACAACATCCACTATCATATTCTTTTAATTTTTATGAATATGGGACAATACCCAACTTTCATACTCCAACAGAATGCTCGTTATCGAAACTCGAGACTTGGAATTTAATTGTTCAAAATTCAAATGAGTCACATTATTATCAGATCATATGCAACGACACATTCTTGAAGATGATTTTGTAGAATTAAACATGTTATGAAGATGATTTAGAATTGTAGATTAGTAGTGTTGAATTTTTGACAGTAGTCACAGAATAATATTATGAATTTATAATCATAGCGTGCATTGGATTAAGTCATTTAGTGAATCAAACAGTAAAATAGGATTGCTAGATCCTAATAAGTTTAATAATTGTTAATTACACTCATTTTTTTCTTAACTCCTATTATGGCACAATATTTTTTTCTCTTATATTTTTACTACATATCTATCAATTTAAAAGCTTAAAACTATTAACTATTTTATTTTTTTCTCTTAAGTTTTTAATTGATTTCATTTGTAAAAATTCCGTCTTAAATTGTTTTTCTTTTCCCACCTAAACTTAACTGATTGAGTTTGAAAAATTCAAAATTCCCCCCAAAAGAGAAAAGAGTAAAACCCCCCCAAAAAGATATTACTTATTTGCGTAAAATTGAGTCGGGTGAGAATCGGATCGGTTTTAAATCGGGTACTGTTTGGTTCGGGTTCAGGTCGTCCATTTTTGGTTCACTTCGAGTTGGGTGACTACGGATCGGGTTTGAATTGGGTCGGATCATTTCGGGTCATGCTACAATTCAGGTTTTATTCAGTTATGGATCAGCTTACTTCGGGTGTTCGGGTCCTAATTAGTTCATCCCATTTTGTGTGTCGATTCGGGTATGGATTTGGGTCGTTCAGTTCGAATTTCAGGACTTCGGTATGTGTGTGTGTGTGTGCATGATACAGATATGTATATATGATATATATATATATATATATATATATATATATATATATATATGTATGTATATATATATGTATGTATGTATGTATGTGTATATAGATACGTATATATATATATGTATATATATATATATATGTGTGTATATATATATATATATGTAATCGTGAAAAATGAAACAATTTATTGTATTTTTTGCGATGAATTTCCAATTAGCAGCCCTAAATAAGATGCTTCAATAAATAATTAACAAAGCTAATAAGGTTACAAAATTAAAATTAAAAGCTTTTACACAAATAAGAAAAAGTCAAAACTAAAAGAAATAAAGAACATTTAAGAGCCCTGAACGTTTATAAATATATATTTGAAATGTTTAATTTACATATAAAATCTTCCTATAAAAGTAAAAAAATTTATTTATTTATAAAGGATAAGCTTAATATAAGTACTAATTTTCTACTTAGAATGATCCAAAAAAATTTGATTGTTGTCATTTCAATTTTTTTAATAAATTACAATTGCATATATGAGAGATAGTTGACAAAGAAAAATAAAAAATGAGGGATAAATCTTATATCATCATAGGCCTCAATTTATTTTCTTATACAACAATTAACTAAGGTATGCAACATAAACATCTCTTATAGTTGTCCACAAGTATTTACAGACAATGAAACAATTTAGGGGTGGAACCTAATCTTCTGTCCGTCCATCCTACACTGCAGTATGATGCCAACCTGTGGAGTAGTTTTTCTCGCTTCAATTAAGATGATTTTTGTTTATCTAAATGTTCATGTTTCTATTTAGGGTTCAATATAGAGCTATTTTGATTTTTGTTACGTTGTCTGTGCACAAGGGATGCAGACAACTAGTGAAACCTAGTGAGCTCTGTTACTTCTCTCTCCTTTCTCAGATCTTTGCTAAAATCCATCTCAGTTCACAAACTCTGCTTTGTACACTTCGGTAAATTCTTAATTCTTTTTCAGTTTTTCCAAATTTCATTATTCTCAATCTTAATTTTTCCCTCTGTCTAGATCAACTACCATTTACTCGATTCATTGATTTGCTTAAGGTATGTTCGTTTCCTGTTATTGTTTTCATTTACATAATCAGAGGGTCAAAGGCAGAAATGTGTAGTTAGTTGCAACTTCTTGGCTTCCTTTTTAGCTAATCTACTATAATTGAAACCTCGAATTCTTATTAGATTATATCGATCTTTGCTTTGACGAATCATTGTTAGGTGGTTTTTAGGGCTAGTTTGGTCAAAATCATGTATTCATGTCTTTTTGGGTTTTAATTTCTTCAAATCATATATTTATGTCTTTTTTGCTTTAATTTCCCAAATTTAGGCTAGTATTAATTAACAGACTATAAAATTGCAATACAAGTTCATGGATTATGGTTTATAAAGTTTTAAAGTTTTGTTATTTTGTTATGTGTTTTAAGTATTCATTCCACGTTCTTTGCCTCTTCTGTGAGTCTTCCAACAAGGCTAGATGTATTGACTTTAGATATTTAAGGTAGCAAACATTAGCAATGCATGACTTCAAAGTTGTTCGTAGTATATTATGTGCTTGTTCCCCCATTCAGTCCGTCTCTTTCCCCCTCTTTCCCTTGATTAATTGTTGTTTATTATGAGCTTCTTGGAAATGTAATTACTATTAAACTCTTGCTAAATTAGCTACAATTATTAATTATTATTATCAATAATGTTAACAATAATTATTAATTCATTAATTATTAAATAATAGTTAGTAATGTTAATAATAATTATTAATTATTTTTATAAATAATGTTAATAATAAAAATTACTATTCTTAATATTCTTAATCATTATTTTTATTAATCATTATTATTAATATTATTAATTAGTAATTTTCATTATCATTAATATTAATACTAATAATTACTATAATTATTCATAGTAAGAATAATAATTATTATTAATATAAATAGTAATTATTATCATAGTTATTACTGATTTTAATTAGTAATAAACATTTTAATAATAATAATTACAATTATTATTAATAATAATATTAGTAATTATCATTAATGTTAATAATTATAATGATTATTAGTATTATTGTTAGCAAGAACTATTATTGAAATTATTGTTGTTAATTATTGTTAATATTTATAATTTTTTGTGATTTATTATCCATTTTATTATTAATTAATAATTACTATTGTAATACTAATTATTCTTAATTTTTATTTATTTTTTTCAGTTACTATTATTAACTATTAACAATACTAATAGTAATTATTTTTAATAATAATTATTATTATTAACTAATAAATTAAAAATTATTAAATTATAACTACTAGAGTAAATAATTCTGGCTAACTGATAATGATAATAATAATTATTATTCACAATATTGTTTATTATTATTTTCATAATTTTAATTGTTAATAATGTTATTAATTACTAATTTTTATTATTATTAACATTAACATTAATATTTATTATTATTTTTCACAGAAACAATAATAACAATTATTATTATTAATATTAATTAATTTTGTAATTATTTCTGGTATTCATTAACAATAATTATTGTTACACGAAATATAATTATAACAATAATTATTGTTACAATTAATATTAATATGACTTTGACAATTATTATTGTTAATATTAACAATTATTATTGTTAACATTAACAATTATTATGAAGATTATTATTAATATTTTTATTGTGATTATTATTGTTAGCACTGATAATAATTATTGTTAATGATTAAATATTATTTTTATTATTGATTAATAATAATAATAATTAATTAATATTAGTTAATTAATTTTGAAATAATAATGATTAATATTAATTATTTTTATTGGTAATATTGGTAAGAATTTTTATTATTCTTCTTAATATTATTAATTATTACTTTTATTAGTAGTAGTTACTATTAATATTAGTAATTATTAATTTTGATTGTTATTAATATTAATTTTAGGTATTTTTATTTTTATCAAAAGTAATGATAGTAATTGTTGTTGATATTCATAATAAATATTATTGTAATTATTACTAATATTCATGAATAATAATAATTCTTATAATAATTTTAATTGCAATGATCATAATTATTGATATTAATAATTAATAGTAAGTATTACAATTACTATTAATATTGATTATTATCATTAATATTAACAAGTGTTATGGTTATTATTAATATTAATAAGAATTATTTTTGTTAATTATTATTAATATTAATATTGATTATTATTCATTCATTATTATTTTTATTATTAATTATAAATTTTTGTGATAATAATTTTAGTAATTATTAATAATTATAATAATTTTTATTATTAATCATTGATAATAAAATATAATATTAATAGTAATTATTTCAAATTCTAATATTTATAATAATTAATTAATTAATTAATTAATTATTGAATGATATTTATTAATTTTTGTAATTATTTAAATTAATTAATATTATGAATAATTATAATTATAATTCTTAATGTTATTAATTATTATTATGAATTATTATTTATTGTTTTTGATATTAGTAATTACTATTTTTTTTATTATCACGATTATTTGTTATTATTGTTATTATTATTATTATTGTTATTATTATTATTATTATTATTATTATTATTATTATTATTATTATT
>JACYFF010031959.1:52576819-52602130 GCA_017589665.1 Selenicereus undatus | reverse complement strand
CACCACAATTCACCCCCCCTCTTGTGGTAGATTACTCGTGATCTTAATAGACAGCATATGGAAAATTAAGAATGGGAAATCAATGAAGCTTCGTTCATTTAACTACAACCCAATCATTGATGGTAGGAAGTGTTATCTCTTAGCTTTCGATGTCCTCTTGTTTAAATGCTATGATCCTTGGGATAATTTGTGGCTAGAACTTCCGAAATCTGAATTTCTTAAGTAGGGGGTAGGAAATCCACTAAGGCTATACGGTGATTATGGTTTTGTTGTGGTGGAGATTTATGGTGAAATCCTCATCTCATTAGCGGTTGGATTCTTCTCTTACAATGTTCATCATAGTAGGAGGACAAAAGTCACTTTGGTGGATTGCTCTAGCCTAGATAATCATAGAACTAGTCATGCTATTGCTATGTTCTCAGGCAAGGGTGCGTGTTTGCTCGATTCTGCATAATTCTTTGTTTATACCTTACATGCGGTACTCAACTATACTCTTAAGCCCGAGCCTGATCCAGAGGATCCTAATAGTAGAAGAGTTAAATTGATCTTCAATGAAGAGTACTCAATAACAATTATTAAAAGATTCACTGGCTTGAAGATAGTTACCGACCTCCTTTGCAAGGGATTGTTTGTTTGTCAAAGGAATTATTTGGAAGCGATGCATAACGAGGATCGAGGTGAAACCCAACTCTACTTTGACATTATTATGCTTAATCTAGATGAGCATCGTATGATAGCTCTTGATTCAGGCCAAGAGGCAATTATGCTTTTAGATTCTACCTTAAGTTACTTCTCATTGTAAGTTACATCCTCTTTCCAGCAATGCATGTATATGTACATAGTTACTTTTTCTGTTTATTTATACTTAAAATAGTTGAAGAAGTTAAATTTATGTTTTTGACATCGTCGTTACATATCTATAAATTGCTATTTTCTTCACCCATACTCCATAAGATTCTTCTCATTTGCATTAGAACCTAATGTCTTTGCTGTTTTTATTAAAAACTTTTTTTTTTGCAATGGAAATTCTGATGATATTGATTCCCCTTCTCCCCTTCTGCTAATTAAACATGGATTATGATGTTTCATGTACCTAATCGAAGCCTCTTCGCACTATTATTGCAAGGTGAAGTAAGAGGTTTTTGTTGAAGTGATAAGAATGACAACAAAAACAGGAGCGAGGTATATGACTTTTAAACTTGACACTAATAGTTGATTGTTTAATATTGAAGACAAACGCTGAGCACTTTCCTGCTTTCTTTCATCATGTTTCCTAATGTACACATAGTCACATACAGTGTCGGCCCTCTTAGGGATCCCACTTTTGTTTTCTTGTTCCAACGTTGCGTATGTTTGGCAAAGTTTCACTCTTTTGAAAATAGCTTCCTATAAGCAGCTTCCAGGAAGCCTTTTTAGAGGAGCCTATTGCGCGAATATTTCTAGAACTAGTAATAATTTTTCATATGTTTGTTATACCTTTTGGTTCCTAAATAGCTTAAAATAGGACCAGAAATTGTGCCTAACCCCTGCCTCTTTCTTTCTCCAAATTATATGTTTTCATGAAAACAACAGACCTGTGATTTGGAGCAATTTATTTAATGATCCTATTTCACCACTTTTCTTAGTGTAGATGTCTGAACTAAGAATTCAATAATTGATTTAATTATTGTAATTTAGCTTCTCTAATGATAACATTGTTTCTATTAAGTCAAAACACATAATCAAATTTGCTTACTATGTATTGCATCATAGAGCTTGATATTTTTTATATTAATGCCCCTTCTTTATCCTTTTCTATTTTTTATTTTTTGGGGGGTTCTTTTTGGGAGGGGCATGAGAGGTTTATTGTTTGCTATCTTTGAATCGAATCTTCCCCCCTTTATGTTGTTCCTTGTGTTAGATATGTAATTAGATATTATGACATTACCTCTAAGCATAGGATTACTCGAATCCCAAGAATCATGTTGTGAACAATAAGGCATATCAATACTATATTAATAATTCATGAAGTACATGGTCATGAACAATTGACTGAAACCTAAAAATTTGATGTTATGATGTCACCACCCAACTTACAAATTGCCCAGAATCCCATCAACCATATCGTGATTGAGGAAGACTTTACTTTATTGCTTCTATAAGTACACAATTAAAGTGAAGATAGAAATAGAGAAGCTCAATGAATCTTGTGTAAATTCGCTTTCTAGAATTGGATTTGGTTTGAAAAATGAGAGGAAGAGTGAGAAAGAATTCCCAACATACATAAAGAATGTATGAGTGTCTTAATTTAAAACATCTCTCTGAGTTAGAGAATTGCAATATCCACATATGGTATATTTTGTTAATTGAGTGAGAAAGTTTATGGCAAGTTGAAAATAAAAGTGCAAAATTGTCGCTTTTTCTTTTGGCTTGCATAGGATCCAATTTTTAGTTTTTGACTTTAAAAAGTTGGTAGCCAAATAAAGGGAAACTAATATTTGTTTTAGTACTCGCTTTTTGGGCCCAAAACCTATTTTCTGAGCTAGGCCAAGCGAGAATTTTGTGGTAGTCATTTGTAACATTGTGTTTATCTTGATGAGAAAGATTCCTGAATATTTGAATGGATAGTATTTAAGCGTACGTTAAGTCCATGTTTTAAAGTTCTAATATCTGACGCTCCCATCATGCATTTGAGGACTTGGCTGATGCACCTGTACATAGAATATTCACTCATATATGCATGCCCACATGACTTCATTTATATGCTTCTAGAGTGGAGCAACTGCCCTCAGTCGAAAGTCTCTTCTTGGTGAAGTTGTCCTAAGCGGTGTTTATGGAAAGTATTTGTCTTGAGTTATGTCCAATTGAAGATCTCGAAAGTACAATAATTTGTAGAGGGCCGGTGATTTTCCAAATAGAAGTGTTTAATCCTTTTTGATTTCAATAGAATTCCCTACCTCTTATAGTTTTCATCTCCGAAGAAATCGGATGATTTATTACATTCGACAATTGTCATCCCTTTTATACTGGTAGGATATGTACCTTTAGATTGGCAGATTGCTTTTATGGGTGAGCTTTCACGCTTGTAGCTTCCTTGTATAATGTTGTTTTTTTATACCAACTAGCAAGGTTGAACTTTGTTGTTGTGATTAGAAATATTTTTATATTGATACTTGTTTGGTAGTGTTTTTGTGCTTGTAATGCACGGATAATTAACCTAATTAGGACAAATGTGCTAGTCATCTCTTATCGTTATTCAAATGCTTGAATTGAAAGACAGTGCATGACATTTTTAGGTGTGTATAGCAGTTTTTATAGGAAGTTCTTTTATATTATTGTTGATGGATATGGTAGCAAGTGCAGTGGTTGTTAGTGGTGGTGGTGGCAGTTGTAGGATGGGGTGGTGGCAGGGGTGGTCAATGGTGTAAACTAATTTAGAGGAAGCGATTGAGGAGATTTTGAGAGTTTTGACGATTCTGTTAGTGGCACAGGTGACTTTAAATATGATATTTCCTGTGAACATTTACAGTGTGTTTGGTAAGGGTGAAAATCATTTTCCTGTAAAATGATCTTCTCATTTTACGGTGTTTGGTAAAACAATGCGGGAACATTTATTTTTAAGGGAAAATCATTTTTCATAGAATGAAGGAAAATATTTTCACTTTGAATAGAGCTTAAGTTGATTTTACATTTTTTTGGCTTTCACACGGTCTCGCACTCTTTCTCTCTTCCATGTCTATTTCCTCGACATTTGGTTCGAAGATTAAGGCAATGATGTATGGTTAGAAGATTAAGGTAGCATATTAAATATTAGCAAAGTTATATCATCACGACACCGATGAAATCTAACAACCGTGTTCTCATCAAAATCCAAAACGGGCTCTGTAGTTTCTCATCAGGGTTAAGAAGATAGAAAAACTTACCAGGTTATTCCTCTTCTTTGTTTGGACCCCTACTCGAAGGTAGGAAATCGATAAGCATTACTAGCATCAAATTGTTGGCAGTAGGAAAGATTAAAAAAATTGATAAATGCACATGTTGTCATAGCTTTAATCTAGATGATACTACTATTTTAATATAATTCCTCAAAGAATAAAATATAAATTTCTATTTTTCTAAATTTCTTGCTGATTTTTTCTAATGTGCCTCTTTTGAGCTTTTTTGTTCCTTTTTTGCTAATCAAACTCATTTAGAAACTTCATTTTCTCTCTTACCAAATAACTGAAAATATGAACTAAAAATCATTTTACATGAAAAATTATTTTCTTGGAAAATGGTTTTCAACCTTACCAAACACACCCTTAGGTTGGTAAGTTTTAGGCCGTGCATTTTTAAAGGTTTCACGCTCAATTTAAGCTTTCTTTTGGAGCAACAATTCTCGTGACATGGAAGCAATGGGGCAGTGAGGCTACGGTGTGCTTGACTTTGGTGGTTGTGATGGATGGAGAAGGGAAGCATAAGGTAAAAGGTGAAGAGACTTGGGGAACCTTGGAGAGGACTTTCCCTTCTTAAAAATATGGAATGTTGGCGTAGAAATTGGGTTGCATATTACAGCAAACATGGACAGTGATTTAGTAGTGATGGTGGTGGAAATTGATGAGAGATAGCATTATTTTGGAATGAAGTAGCTTACCCCTCCCTTATATTGGGTTGGATATAATTTCGAATTAGTATTTGCACCTCATGCTATAATGTTTTGACATTATCATCTGATACATTTTTGCTTTCATTGTGCTGAATTCAATTTAAATGAGTATTTTGGTTGTTACCTGTTTTAGGGGAGGGGGAAGTGATTTGGATAGATCTCAATTTTGGGATTTGACATTTGACCTGATTTGGATTATTTGGATAATTTTAAGAGAAGGTTGTTATTTGTCATTTTTTAACTTTCGCATCCATTAGTTACAAAAGTTTGTTGTGTTTTATACTGAGTTGTCATAGTATAAAGTTGTCTGCAATTCTTTTTAAGTGCAAAATTTACAAGTTGGAACCCAACATGGAGAAATGATTAATTTTCTAGTCACCAAATGAGGTGGTTCTATAAGGCTACAAGTCACTTGTTTTGCCTTCAAATCTATGTTTTGTAAACATATTTTGCATGGATTTGCCCTTTTTAAGTTAAAAGTGTCTATTATTTGATTCAAAGCCTAATGATGAATTTAAACCAAAATTGAAATAGATTAGAAGACGTCCCTGAATCAAATTGAATCAGTAATTTATCATATTTATTAGAAAAATATATTTTAGGTTGGTACAATCAAATTGAAGACTAACAAGGGTTGAGTGTGTTAGATCATAAGGGTCACTAGGTAGGACTCTCTTGACCCTAGCCTTACTTTTCCTCATGTGAGTTGACATAACCTTTGCCCTCGCCTTTGCCTTATAGATGCCCTCAATAGTTGAGTAGCATCCAACCCTCAAAGACTAAGAAGGGTTGAGGATGTATCCCGATGTACAGACCTTTACAAAAGATTAGAACTCAATCTACGCAAAACAACCATAACAAACATGCAATAAATAGTTAATTTAGGGTAAAAGTCAATTCAATTTAGATAGTGAAATAAAAACCAAAACTTAAAATTTTCAATTATGCAATGAACATGTGCCAAAATGTTTATATCTTCAACCCCTCAGAAAGGTCTAACTAGCAAGATCACAATGGTACTGATTTCCAAGATTAAGGTAAAGATTAAAAATTTAGCGGTTTTCGGGCACCACCCCACCTTTGGTGCTACTGCACAAAATTAATGTGCTTTTAAAATAGTGTTCAATAAGCCAACCCTTGAAGATATTTATTTTCAATATAACAATTTCAAGTTAAAGAAACTTTCATTAGCCGATTTGATGAAATGTTAACTTATTTATCATTTGTTGATGATATATTTTCCTTCAATTTTTGTAACACCATGATTTTGGTGAGATAAATAACCTATCACATTAACACTTACTAAATTTTGAGGTCATTTATTTTATTTATAACAAATTGAGATATTAAATTCATTTTATTTGAGAGGTGCTAACTTATTTATTAACCATGGTTAGTGTATTTTTCTTCACTTTAGCATCAGCATTCATGTATAATGAATAAACTAGCATGCAATTAAATTGGCTAATTAAAGTTTCATTAACTTGAAATTGTATAATGAAGAAAAATATATTTAAAGGTTCCTTGCTCAATATTAATTTTAAAAGATGGATTATTCACATCCAAATACCCCAAAGGTGGGATTATTGGCGCTCGAAACCGCAAAATTTAAAAGATTTAGACCAAATTATCTAACCTTTTTCGACTATTAGTTTCTTAGCCAAGCCAGTGAATCAGGTCAAAACATCTGCCCAAACCCACCCCTCATTATAGTTAGATATCTCCATTTGAGGGTTAGGGTGGGTTGGAGGCCAAAAAAAAAAACCTCAACCTTGATCGTCATTTTTGCAGGTCGAGTCAAGGTAGTTGGGCCCCAACCTTCTCATTATGTCTGCTTTACAGATTTCACTCTATTTTGGGACAATCAGACAGTGTCATACTATCCATTATTCCTAAATCTGTTGCCACTGCTAGGACTAAGTCCCTATGAACTCAAACTTGAAAAAAGACTCCCGTGTCATTCTCTTATGTAATTTAGATCCATCTAGTGGGATGTGCAATGAATTAAGGCTAATATGCATAAACTTCTGCAAAAACATGGCATACTGTGAGATTGCGATAGGGCATCACAAGTGAATAATTATTCTACTGCCAAGGATAACATTAAGAACTCTAATATCTTCTGACTAGCTTGTTGACTTTCAAATAAAACAATTTCTGATCAAATCGAGTTTTGTAATGACCATAAACAAGTCTCAAGGTCAAATAGTACAACATGTTGTAATCTACCTAAAGCAATCATGTTTTTCACATGGACTATATATGTCACAATGTTTACTATGATGCAGAGAGCTCGAATGAGACATATCAGTACAAAGTTGTATTGCCTTTGAAGTACTCATACCTACAAACATACATTATATTATTAAATAACATAACAACTATATAGGTAGCCTGCATTGTCTATAATCACTAAACCAATGTCTAATTTAATATTGTACAACAGCATTAGGCTAACATTATGGTATGTCTCTAGCGTTTTCCAAAAAGAACCCTTCTATGTGACAGTGGCACAGAAGTAAGTTAAGATAGAAGAGCTCTTCATACCCTCCACCCCCCCCCCCCAAAAAGGGGACATGACATGATATAGAACCTAAATTGGCATTATTACTTTACAACATAATCTATTGGTTCAGTTGTGTCTATATTGTCAAGGTAAAGATCATAAGGTCTCTATTTTCAATAAAATCAAAGATGGTTCTGAACCAAAACCTTCAGTCTTTACCATAATCAAAACTATTGAAAAGGCCTCAAATTCACAGCTTTAATAGGAGAAAAGTTCTACGCTTAGTCGTTTAGGAGTAATAAATGAAGTTTAGAGCTCTATCCTTCCCGTGTGAAGCGTTTCTCCACTCTGGATATCAAAACTGATGGTTCATTTCGACTTCAGAGTAAATAAGCGTATTGTGGCCTTCAAGAGTCAATAAAAGGCTTCATCTCTAATAAGGAGAAATACAAGATCAAGTTGCCTCTTCCAATCATATCACAATACATGAATGTGATGCCTCAAACTTAGAGATAGAGCTGGAAGAAACTCCTGAGATTCTCAATGAAAGGGGGTAGGCTACAGTTGATGATTTGAAGGGATTAAATCTTGGAACTAGAGAGGAGCCTTAGCCTATCTACACAAGCTCATTGCTTATGCCCAAAGAGGAAAAAGAGTACTTTGATCTCTTGCTAGAGTACAAGGATGTGTTTTCCAGGAGCTAAAAGAAATGCACGGGTTAGACCAAAAGTCACAGTCCACTGCCTGTCTATCAAGAAGGGTGTTTTGCCTAAGAAGCATCCTTAATGATGTTTTTACCCCAAAGTTTACCAAAAATTAAAATGGCGATCAACAAACTCATAGAGGCGGGGTTCATTCGCGAGGTCAAGTACACAACATGGATTCTAAACATTGTCCCTGTAAAGAAGAAAAATGGGCAGCTTTGCATTTGTGTAGACTGTTGGGATCTTAACAATGCATGTCCAAAGGATGATTTTTCATTGCCGGTCTCAGAGCTTACGATTGACTCAACTGTTGGACTTGAATCTTTGTCATCCATGGATTGTACTGTAGGATACAATCTGATCTAGATGGTACTAGAAGATTAGGAGGTCATACTTTTCTACGCACCTAAAGACATTTTTTGCTATAAAGTAATGCCTTTTAGTCTAAAGAATGTAGGAGCAACACAACAAAGGGTAATGCAAACCACTTTTGATGATGCGCTCTACAAAACGGCCAAGTGTTATGTTGATGATTTAGTAGTCAAGTCCAAGAAGAGGCCAGATGACATACGAGATCTTCATTAAATTTTTGAGCTATTGGAAGATGCCTGAGCCGAATAATCTCAAGGAGCTTCATGGTCTTCAAGTCGCTTAGCATATGTCCACAGGTTTATCTCAAATCTTACTAGATGCTTTCATCCCTTTAGCCATCTTATGAAGAAAGCTGCACCCTTTGAGTGGGACGAGTTGAGTCGTACGAATTTCAAGAAAATAAAGAAATACTTGTCCAATTCTCTTATGTTGGTGGCACCAATTCCTAGCAAACTTCTTATACTCTATATTACAAGTTAGGAGAAGTCACTAGAACGTTTTGGATTCAGGAGAATGAGGGAAAGGAAATCGCTCTATACTACTTAAGTCGTATGTTCATTGCCATTGAATTAAAGTGCCCTCCCATTGAAGAGATTTGCGTGTCACTCATATTTTCCATTCAGAAATTAAAGCATTACTTGTAACTATATATAGTGTAGGTAATCCCTAAAACTGTTCTCATAATATATTAGTCTATGCTTTCTTAAATTGGCAACTCAAATAACTGTTGACTTGAATTGGTGTATTCAAAATGAATATCCTCAAAGTTTAATTTGTTAATTACTAATTTTAAAGTTTGGAATATGTTCGTCCAAGACCTCCAAATGTCGGATCATTGACGTCAATAACCTCTATCGTTTTTCATGCCTCGTTTTCTATGTAATTCGGGTGGAAGAACTATTAAGCATCCTTTTTTTTCACGATCTTGAGAGAAGGTTGTCTACTCTACGTTTCATAGTAGGAGAGATATAAAGTTCCTAGAAACTATAACGGAGCACAAAGAAAGCGATGAATGAGAAATTCCCTGAGTGTCATCAATGGCACACAATGGTTATAGAGGAACCATCTTCGGGTATATATAATCAAGGTGGGCCTGCTACTTAACATAGAAAACAATTTGTAGCATATAATTCCAATACTTATGATCTCATATGGTTTTATGAGTAATGTTAGTAAGCATGCATGTCATGTACAATATCAAACTAGGAAAGTAGGATCTGTACCTCTTGTAAGTCTCTCTTTCTCTCCATCTCTCACACTCGCATGCGTGTCTACATAAACATGTGTACAATAGTGGTAGTAAGTACTACTAACACTCATTTGCTCATTTGACCTTACAGAGATGGCGGGCGATTTGGATGATAAAAACTTGTCCCAAATATTTGGCTAAATTGTACACAGCATGCAAAATAGCATGTTAACACAGATGTTCGCTTAGCAAAATAGGTTATTAAAAGTGTGAAGCCACATTAGATGCAAGACTAAGACAGTGATAGTCATTCATATTCTTCCTTTATGAAGTAAATTAAACACTAACTTGTGTCTTATGTTAGTTTTTTAAACTGTGCACATTCCATGTTTGCTTCGTTAAATGCTTTGATGCTTCTTATATTTGCCTAATGTCCATTGAATATATATGCATGGACCTGAAAACCAAATTAAACAAAAATTACAGTTATCATAGTATATTCATTTTGTTGAGAAAATAATGTGCTTGGTGTTATATTGGATTTAGTTTTAGAGAGTCGGTTAAGAGAAAAGACATGTGTGCCATTGATGATACTAAGTCAATTTCTAATTCATCACATCCTTTACACTTTGTAGGAATGCGCTAAGGCCGGACATTGTCCTTATAACCATATTATCTACCTCAGTTCAAGCGCTTTTTCTAAGCCTCAACTCGAACTCACTCACAAAGGCGGGACCAAAACTGACGATTAGTCAACCTCTCATGTAGTTTTCTTTTCTCACCGTGGCAACTGGCCAGTGGGGCATCTTCTCTGAATCGAGACCAAAGTGGTCTTTTCGTCAGCTCTCCTTTTTCATTGGGAACTATAACATAGTTATGTTCACACAAACCTATGCCATCGATTATTTTGAGACATTTTCTCCTATGGCCAAACTCAACTCTCGGGAACATCTGACGAGCCTTCAGGAATTCACATGTCACCACGTGATACTTCGCATAATCCATACTTATTTAGGTCAGAAAGACATACTGGTTGATGATAGAAGTAAAATATCTTATGAAGAAAACAGTCACATTTGATCACTGAACATTGTTAACATTAGGAAATGGAATAATCAAGAATCTTGAGTAATTGACCAACCCTCCCACTAAGGGATTTCTGCAGCAGTTGTAGCAGCCGGAATCACACCCTCAATTAGATTTCGAATCTAATTGGGTTAGGGCGCTACCATGCTTAGGTGGCAGCCCGAAAAAAAGAAGAAAAAAGTACCCCCTCCATTTGCCATTTTAAATCTAGAAGTTTCTATACGGTCCAGCAAGCGAAGACCAATGGAGCTAGCCTAGCTATTCAACCACTAGCTAAATTAACATTCTAAAATGAAATTCTCACCCTCCTTAAACAAGATTTGCTAACATTCACACCTTCTATCAACTTCTACAGTTAATTGTAGCTTACCAGATGCTCTTATATGAGAGCCTTCCTTCTACTGCCTATGTTGTGCGAGAATTTACGTAGAAGTGCTGTGTGAAATTCGTATGGAAGTCAATCAATAAGTCATCCTAACAACGTTCGCAGTTCGATTTCCTCTTCTTTGGTCTTTCACTTGTAGGACCATTGGCCTGGTGTCAACCAAATTCCTTTCACAAAGGATTCGCGAACACGATTGGATATGTCACCAACCAAGATAAGGAACTTTTGTCAAAGTGGAATGGGCCTGACTTTTTTTTATTGCGAGCATTCCGAAAAGATCTTTCAAAATAGAAGAAAGAGAAAGCGCTAGAACCGATGTAAGATCTACTACAATTATCAGTCGGTCTGCTAACTTCCTCAGGGTACTAAACAACTAGATTCATCCCCCTTTCTCCTTTTTGATAACTTCTTGATAGTGCCTGGGCTCAACAATCTTGTAATTCACTTCATGATGGAAATGGGCTATGACCATTGAAAAAGGTAAAGGGCTGACTTAGTGAAGGCGAAGCCCATTAGAAAGCTTTTTAGTCAAAGCCTCCAATCTTCTTTCTCAAGGCTCTTCTTCTTCTCAAACAAAATTTCTACATTCCTAATGTGAAAATCCCTATTGCTTCAAGGGCAGAAGCCAGAAGAGTGAATTCAGCTATGACATGGTCAATGAAATATTCCCTTTGACAAGTACGGGAAGCGCCCTTTCTCCCATCTACTATATCTTGATATTCACAAATAATGAATCCGTTTCCATTTGTCTTTGCCAGAGACCTAGGGATCGATGACTTTGACCCCCAAACCAAGAAGACTAAAGATGGTTCTAGAAGTCTTACCATTTTCCATCTTGAGGCTAGTCAGATGGTCCTGGAGGGTTCTTCCAGTAATCCGGAATAGCATGCAAGTTTCAATCTATTTGTTGTGGATTGGATGATGAAAAACCCTACCCCTACTCCCCTTGTAGGGTAGTTCAGTCACCTGAGGATCACTTTCTCCAAAGCTAGGAGTGCAGCCAATTCACAAAACTGATGAAACAAGTCTAGAGCAGCTTAGTCCAGCTAGCCTAATATGGCCATTTCAAGGCAGTTTCACCTCCTAACTCATTTTTGCTGTAGGCATAGAGGTATGGTAATGCTGCTTTCATAGGCTAAGGGATAACTCTTAAGTAACTAACCTGCAGAAAAGTAAGGACGAGCGCTCGAATTCAAAGCAGAAAGGCACAGGTCCTGTCAGTCTCCCCTTTTTTCATATTTTCAGTCTTCCTTTTCTCTTCCTCTCTCCCTCCCTCCTATATCACTAAACTCTAAATTGCAGGCATGAAAGACAAAGAGGCTTTGGGGAATTTGTTGATTCTCGAGTACAAAGGTAGAAAATGGGTTATATTAAATTAGCATGCCTAGTAAACCGCATGTGGTATTTAAGACATCTTCCTAGTTAGATCGATGTTAAATGGCGATCTAGATTCCGAATAGAAAAATGATCATATCTATGTGAAAGAGCCCTCTGTTGGAGGAAGGTACTAGATCCATTTATAGGCATTTCTTATGGCATCCTTAAAAGAAGGAAAGAAAGAATCTAATCTAGCCCATAGGGTTTTGCCTATGGCTGCTTGGCAGTATTAGTGTCAAAACGCTGCCAATGCTGGCCACTCCCCTTGAACTAAACTAGCTCCTCGGCATTCCTGCTCTAGAGAGGGATGTACCCCTTTTTAGAATCGTCGAAATTGTACGAAGGAAAAAGGTGTACCAAAAGTGGTATAATCGTCACTCTTTTTATTAGAAGGTGCAAAATCAATGGGTGCTTAGAAAGTCGTGTCATCCTTCTGTAAGAAGGAAGGACGGGAAAAGTCTTAGGTTAATGGCCCCGAAATCCCCTTTCTTAGAGGGAAAGAGAGGAAGCACCGCCCAATGGTGCTTTTACTTAGAAGCACATCCTTCTAAATGAGAAGAATGGACTAGACGAATAGAATCCCATCTAGAAGAAAAGATTCTAATATACCTGCTGGCTTCACTCTTCAAAGTGATTTTCACTGACGTCAACTCCAACCATCGTCAAAATAGTCAATTCGTTCCGGGAAATTTCCTAATAGAAAGAAGGGATGCAAAACTGATAGTTGAAGGACTCCCCTTTTTGCCCTAAAATTGATCATTTTTTGAGAACTTTCTGTGGCAATTCTTCTCCCCGCTATTTGTGATTGATTTCTTTTTCGTCATTCTTTATCGATTCTTCCCCTCCTGTACAACATGCTTTCAGGCACTATTACCGGCAAGAGTGAATGTTTTATGAATACTAGTTTTCAACTGGCAAAGATTTGAAGAATTAATTTCTAGCATTCCAGGGAAAGAGAAAGCTAAGAGCCGGGAACGACTGAATTACAACAATATGTGAACTCCATAACACAACTCTGGCCGAAAGTGCTGAAGAGTGCTAAGCCGAGCTCAATTATAACATAATTAGTTTGATAGACCCTCAGTCCAAGAATGTAGTAATGTCAAGAACTCTGATTTGATTGAACTATGTGCTTAACATATTCCTATTTTATAGTCCGATCAAGCATTTCCTATATCCATCTGTGATCTCTTATGCAAAGAATAAGAAGATGAGAAGTTTACATTTTTCGGGTTAGAACTTTCCAAGGCAATTCTTCTCCCCATTGTTCTTGATCGCGACCTTTCTATTTCTATTCTACCGAAAGCATGTTGTAGTAGTCCAGGCCCCAAACTCATTCTGAAAGTCTAGCTTCCTAGGGCATGTATACTTTTTCAGTTACAAAGACTCGTGTTAGTCAAAGCTACTAGAAAGCGTGAACCTCAAAAGAAAGCTTGACATTTTTCTTTCTATCTCAAATCATGTGTCTTTCTTGTTAAATAGAAGCAGTAAATTTAAATAATGAAAAAAAGAATCAAACTATTGAATAAATAAGAAAACAATCTTCATTGCCTGCGCACTTGGTCCCTCTTGTTACAAGTCTTCTACTCTGGTCGAACTCCGTAACAACTCTGCTTTCACTTCCTCTACCTCACGTAGAAGCTTCCTCCCCATTCTCTGACGCCTATCGAGTAGGACATTGTTTAGTCTCTCGACGCATTGATTGGTGGACCTTCTGAACTTGCTGCTTGCAACTTGATGAGCTTTATTTCATACCTCATCCTTCTGTTGCTGCTTGCAACTTGATGAGCTTTTTCTAGAGCTGCAAGGCGTTTTCACATTAGGAATGTAGAAATTTCGTTTGAGAAGAAGAAGAGCCTTGAGAAAGAAGATTCGAGGCTTTGCCCAAAAAGCTTTCTAATGGGCTTCTACCACGCTAAGTCGAGATTGGCTTGGTATTCAAAATGGGGAATTGCGCTATCCAAAGGGAGCATAATAAAAGAAAAAATTGACTTCGTACAAATATAATATTTCCGGTTACTATTCCTGAATCTAAAAAAAGATCAAATTTTTTTTTCTATTTTTCGTGTCAGCTTAGTAAAAGTAATTTCTTTCTGCTTACTAGAGTTCGCAAATCACTTAATTTAAGGGTTTCCCTCCTCCTGACACCCTCCTATTGACATAATCCAATCTTAGATTCAAAGCTTTTTGATAGCCATGTCGGTATCCATATATATGAGCAACTCTCCTATGGAAAAGTCTGACGCATCCATCAGTGCCTCGTGGCAGCTGAGACTTAAGAATAGGCAAATAGCTTGATCAAGAAGAGGGGAGAGCAGTTCCAGAAGAGCTATTCGTTTCATTTCTCTTGCTTGATTGCTTATATGCTTCTCTCCTTGTTAAACCTTTTCCCTTTTATTTCAAATTAAAAGAGAAGCTCGTTCTCTCTTAGTATATCACTACTACAAAAAGGTTTCTAACGACAGACAAATTGGTTTTTAAAAGCATAATATATTGTTGTTAAAAGTTTTAATGGCCAAAAAATGTTCCTTGTTCATCGTTATTAGTCCCATTGTTAATAGTTTTAACGATGAGTTGAAATTTTTCATCGTTGTTTTTAGTAATGACCAACTAAGATGTCGTTCTTGGTTGAATAAATAACAACAAACAACATACTAATAGCGACCAAATTATTTGTCGTTACCTAAAAACTAGTAAATTAGAACATTCAAAATCCCAATGAATCACGAGAACAATGGGTTCGTCATTACTATTTTAATAAATGTAACGACAAACTTGTTCGCTGTTAAAGCACAAATAAGCAAAATAGTAACATTCAGTTTGTTATGTCGTTAATAACATTATACAACAATATTTACAATTAATTTCTAAACGGTATGTTAAGCAATGGATTTAATGAATCACAAAAATACTAGTATAACTTGAAACCTGAATTAAAATGTGATATATTGGATTGAATACCATTAGTTTGTATATAGTTGTTACAAAACATAACTAAAGCATATTAAAACTTCTAATGTCATGGAAAGTAAAAAGTTGTTCTCAAAGTCGACATCTAATTATTATAAGAAATGTCAACTGAGAAAAAAGAAAATAAAGTCGTTCGATGATCCCATATCTTCATCAATCTTGATAAATTGGGGAAGTATTAAATTCGATCGAACAGCCCTCATCTTCAAGCATCTAAAAAAAGGCCAATAAGTGTTAGTAACTTCAGAAAATGAAGTCAGTAAATCAAGTTACACAGAAACTTTCAACTACAGGTTTAACACATTTGCTTGAATGTGAAAAACAAAAGAAGAAAAAGACAAATATGAGTTAGGCAAGCACAAGCCATGGGAGCCCTTGCTTGTACCAATGCAACTGTAACAACATTACCAAATGAACCTCAATAATTATATTAAACAGTTCCATCAACCAAAACTTTGAGAATACATATGTCTTGCAGATAAATGGGTTCCTATTCTTTGTGTCTCTTTCTTCTGCTTTGGCATGCTCTTTACCAATACGTTGTGGGAACCTCAAGAAATAGGTGGTCAAGTCAGCTGACTGAACCTCATCGGCTGAATGAAAAGCTCAGTGTTGTGTGTAATGACTGTGGGACTAAAAAGAAACCAATGAATAACCAGACAAAAGTGCTCAACCCATCAACTGCAGACCACCTTAGATTGCTCATATTAGAACACAATGACCTGGATGTGTTAGGAATTAGAGCAAACCAATCACGGAAGCGTTAGGATGAATAATGATAAACAAAAGTAAACAACGATAACAAGAATAATATAGAACACCAAGATTTACGTGGAAACCCAATGTGGGAAAAAACCACGAATGACGACGAGCACAAACAATCCACTATGAGCAGGAAGAGTGAAAACAATCACAATCACAGCGAGTGATTTTATCAACGTTACAATATCTCAAAGCACTCTCTCACAAATCTACGATAGTGGAAACAAAATACTCTATAAGTATTTCTTGTTGGTGTGCTGAGAAGGTAGGAGGCATGCCCTTTATAAAGAGGTAGGATGAGCAAGAGAATCAGGTGCAAAACCCTAACTGCCAACGCCACAGCGCCGCTATCAACCACAGGTCGTGGGCTATGCCACAGGCTGACCAAGATCTTTTCTGTCTAAGCGACAGTGGCATCATTCTAGTGCACAGAATGTGGCCTGACTTCCTCTCGTGGAGATGCCCGTGGAGTGAGGAATTGGTCCACAAAACCCAACAATCTCCACCTTGGACCAACTTCCAACAACTAACTCTCGAACACCGCCAAAGCACCCCAAAGGGCAATCAAATGTTGTGAACACCAACTAAGTCCAAGTAATGCTTGAACTTAGCTATAGAAAGAGGCTTAGTAAGCATATATGCAGGATTCTCCGAAGTATGAACCTTTCTCACAGCAACCTCCCCATCAGCAACTGTATCTCTGACATAATGATACTTAACACTTATGTACTTCATCTTCGAATGATAGGCATCATTCTTGGTCAACTGAATAGCACTCTAACTATTCGAAAACACCACAGCAGTACCCTGTGGAACTCCAAGCTCAGTAACAAGGCCTCTCAACCAGCCAGCTACCTTTACACCTTCTACAACAACAACATACTCAGCCTCCGTAGTAGAAAGAGCTACAATAGACTAAAGTGATGCTTTCCATGAGATAGGACCTACACACATAGTGAAGATATATCTTGAAATAAACCTCCTCCTATCAAGATCACTAGCATAGTCAGAATCAACAAAGTTTGCAACATCCCATGTAGTAGCTTTGTTCCTGTCAAATACCAAACCTCTATCAATTGAACCCTTCACATACCTAAGGATCCACTTCACAGTCTCCCAATGATCCCCACTAAGATTATGCATATAACAACTTACCACACTCACAGCATGTGGCAAGTTAGGCCTAGTGCACACCATAGCATATATCAAACTACCAACTGCATTAAAATAAGGAACATGAGACAGGTTCTTAATGTCCTCCTCAGATCGTGGACAAGACTCAGCAGACAATTTAAAGTGAGATACAAAAGGTGTAGAAACTGCCTTGCAGTTTCCTATACTAAATCTGTCAAGTACTTTCTCAAGATATTGACTCTGAGATAAATATAGCTTACCGGCCTTTCGATCCCTCTGAATCTCCATACCTAGTATCTTCTTTGCAGCCCCTAAGTCCTTTATCTCAGACTCCCTACTGAGTTGAGATTTCAACTTGCTGATGAAGGACTTATCCTTGGAAGCTATCAACATGTCATCAACAATAACAACAAGTAAATAAGAGAACCACCAGATTATTACCTGAAATACACATAATTATCATACCGACTGTATATGTATCCTTGCCCAATCATAAAGGTATCAAACCTTTTATACCACTATTGAGGAGCCTGCTTAAGTCCATACAAGGACTTCTTCAACTGGCATACACATTACTCCTTTCTGGGAACAACAAAACCCTCAGGTTGCTTCATGTAAATCTCCTCCTCTAACTCCCCAAGGAGGAATGCAGTCTTCTCATCAAGCTGCTCTAACTCCATATCAAACAGGGCAACAAAAGCAAAAAGCAGTCTAATAGAGGTATGACGAACAACAGGGGAGAATACCTCATTCTAGTTAATACCTTTCTTTTAGTTGCATCCCCAAACAACCAGGCGTGCTATCCACCTTGCTTCTTCTACCCCAGGTATGCCTTCCTTTCTTTTATGAATCCACTTGGCAGTTAAGGCTCTCTGCCCTTTAGGTAGCTCACATAGATCCCAAGTTCAATTCTTGTGCAGACTCTCCATTTCTTCTTACATAGCTAGGACCCAATCAGACGAACTCAAGCAGGAGATGGCTTCAATTTAAGTTGAAGGCTCAATACGTTTAGAAATCTCATCTGCAACTATAAGAGCATAAGCTACAAGTCCTTCACTATTAGTATAGTGAGTGGGTTCCCTGATCTCCTTCCTTGGACGATCACGGGCTATAGAATAATCATCCTCCACCTATGGCTGATTAATACTAGAATTGGTTCAGTAACCTGAAACACCCTGCCGGAATAATCACCAGCTCCACCTTGAGTTGCAACAGCCTTCGCATAAATCTCCATTGTCCTATTAGCATTCTTTTGATAACCTATACCAGCAGAAGAAACAACAGTTTCTTCCCAGAAAATAACATTGCATTTTCATTGAAGGTTACACCTCTACTCTGCATAACTTTCTTAGAGCCAGGACACCACATTCGATATCCCTGAGACTCATATGCATAACCAATTAACATGCATTTAACAGCCCTTGGTGCTAACTTCCCATCATTTATATGGGCAAACACAGGACATCCAAATATTCTTGGCATAGAATAATCAACAGGATTGCCTGACCAAACTTCTTCTGGAATTTGAAAATCAATGGAAGTATATGGAGATCGTTCAGCAGATAACAAGCTGTTGAAATAGCTTCAACCAAGAAAGCATTGCGGTCCCAAAGCCCTGTATTAGAAAGCATACAGCGAGCTTTCTCTAATAGAGTTTGATTGATGCTTTCTACAACTCTGTTCTATTGGGGTTTAGCAACCAACGTCTTATGCCTAGCTTTGTGATTGACAACCTCAAAACTCGGTGAACTCCGGCTCATAGAACTCAAGACCGTTATCGATCCTAAGCTTCTTGATCCTTCTCCCGGTCTGGTTCTCTACAAGAGATTTAAACTTTTTGAATGTGGAAAATGTCTCATTTTTCTTTCTTAAGAAGTAAACCTAACCTTTCATGAGAAATCATCAACAAATGTCAGCATATAGCGCTTACCTCCAAATCAAGGAACCCTTGAAGGACCCCATAAATCCAAATGGATGTAATCAAGTATCCCTTGCATTCAGCGTTTAGCTGTAGAGAAACTAACCCTCTTCTGTTTCCCAAATACACAATGATCACAGAACTCTAGCTTACCCGTACCTACGCTATCCAGACAACCTTCCTTACTGAGAATGGTCATCCATTTCTCACTCATATGGCCCAATTACGTATGACATAACTTCATAGTATCAACATATGTCGAAGTTGTACAAACTGCTGCTAAACCTGTAACTGTTGTACCCTGTAAAAAATAGAGACTCCCCTTCCTGAGTCCCTTCATCAGTACCATGGCGCCCCTTATCACCTTCAGGACATCTACCATTCTCAGCTGAGTACCTGCAACCATTAGCCTCAAGAGTACCCAAAGATATGAGATTATGAGTCACATCAGGAATATGACGAACCTTAAACAAGGTCCTAACTACACGATCATGGGTTTTAATCTACACTGTTCCTATTCTTGCAACCTTACACTAGGTTTCGTTGCCAATAAGCATAATCCCAGTATCAACAGACTCATAAGTAGCAAACTAGTCCCTATGAGGACACATATGATACATGCAACCAGAATCTAAAACCCAATCATCATCTACCCCCTTTCCAGAGGTAGTGGCAACTAATACATCCCCATCAAACTCGGATTCAACAACACAATCAGTCGTAACAAGTTTCTTGGATTGATTCTTCTCTTCTTTCGCTTCCTTATTTTTCAGTTTCTAACAGTTAGCAACAATATAACCCAATTTAGCACAATAATTACAGGTCTTACCAGCATAAGGATTTCTAGACTTAGAATAACTTTTTCTCCTATTATCATTCCCCTTTTCAGTTGTTCTACCCCTTACTACTAATCCCTCAGCAGAATCAGCATATATGTCATTATCAAACTTCTCTTTAGACAACAGGTTTGACTTAACATCCTCAAACGATATAGTATCAGAATTACTATATAGCATGATCTTCTTAAAGTGTTTACATGAAGGGGGTAGAGACACAACCAACAAAATAACCTTATCCTCATCCTCAATTTTAACATCTAAAATTTCAAGATCAATAATAATCGAATTGAAATCATTTAGATGTTTTTGAACAGGAGTACCTTCTGCCATTCTGAAAATGTATAACCTTTCCTTCAATCGGATCTTATTGGTGAGACTCTTCGTCATGTAGAGTACCTCCTGTCGAACCTAAAGACCCACTACAGTTGACATATCAAGCACCTCTCATAAGACATGTGGTGCCAAGCACAACTGTAAGGCAGAAAGTGCCTTCAAATCCAGTTCCTCCCATTCGTCATCCGTCAAAGAACCACGCTTCTCCTTCTGCTGTTTTGCCCATTGTTCATCTGTCATCGTGCTAGGTTTCATGTGAGGTCCTGAGAGAACCTTTCACAACCCATGCTAAATGAGAACTGCTCTCATCTGCACCTTCCAGAGATTAAAACTAATCTCCCCATCAAACTTTTGAACATCAACCTTCATGATTGAAGACATCCTAAACCAATGCTCTGATACCACTTGTTAGGAATTAGAGCAAACTAATAGCAGAAGCGTTAGGATGAATAATGATAAACAAAAGTAAACAACGACAACAAAAATAATAAAGAATACCAAGATTTACGTGGAAACCCAATGTGGGAAAAAAACCATGGATGGTGACAAGAACAAACGATCCACTATGAGCAGGAAGAGCACAAACGATCACAATCACAATGAGTGATTTGATCAAGATTACAATCTCTCAAAGCACTCTCTCACAAATCTACGATAGTGAAAACAGAATACTCTATAAGTATTTCTTGTTGGTGTGTTGAGAAGGTAGGAGGCATGCCCTTTATAAAGGGGTAGGATGAGCGAGAAAATCTCGTGTAAAACCCTAACCGCCAATGCCACTGCACCACCATCGACCACGGGTTGTGGGCTATGCCACGGGCTGCCCGTGGTCCTGTCTGTCTAAGAGGCAGCGGCATTGTTCCGGGGCCACGGAGCGTGGCCTGACTTCCTCTCATGGAGATGCCTGTGGAGTGAGGAATTGGGCCACAAAGCCCAACAGGATGAAAAATAATAGCCGCACCCGCAAATCAAACCAAAATTTCACCTCAGGAATTTAATTAATGTGTGTTTCCCTGTTTCCAGACTAACATCAAATGACAGTTTTAAAAAAAGGACCCAGTCTCTCCAACAAGAAGACAAGCAACTATGTAAGATGCTTGTAGATAGGTCTAAGTACCACTGGGGCAAGATATCCATAGCTATACAAGATCACAATGAAAATTCCATAGCTATCAATACATTGGCAAGTTAAGGAGTAGGATTCAGAGGATGGCAATACATTAGCAGTTCATGCCTCAAGGAGAAAAGTTGAAAAGATTGGAAACAGAGAAGGGAATTGTAAGAATTAAAATATAAATTAAGATTTTGACCTAGTGTCCCATGTCTGGCATTTGAAGCAGATGGAATGCAAATGTCTAATCGTTGGAAAACTACTTCCTTCAAAAGTCTCTATTTTGACTTTAACAAACTCCACACAATTCTGAAGTTTATCATTTTTTGCTTCAATTGTAGCCAAACGATCAACAAGAACTTCATTTTTTGTTCTAGTAGCATTGAGTCCCACTTCAAGCTTGGCTCTACTAAAATATGGTCCACTTCAAACTCGGCTGCTAACAAGAATATAGTGTTTGTACCAAGTCTAGCAAAAGCGTAATCTAGGAAACTTTCAACCCCTTTTTTGTAGTCTTTACTAAAGTGATCCTCAATGTTCATCCATCCTTTGTCTGGAACCACTATCTCAAACTTATTAATATTTTGCTAAAAGTGTACCCAATACTTAAAAAAAGGAAGCAAAATAGTTGTTAATGTGCTAATCTTTGCAAATATGTATGCATTAAAAAAATTTAAATTATTAGGAAATTTACTTAATTTAACCCCAATTCAATAATGACAGAAATATACTATCAATTATTATCTTGCCAGCTTAGAATTTTATGTTAACATAAGCAATATAATACTAATGTCCAAGAGAAAGCTAGATGGAGTTTCATATTTCAGCCTTTAAGTGGTTCAGGCTGTCTAGCCAAATGCAACAATCAAGGTCCTATGAAACTTTTTTCAGTTTCTGTAGTGACCTAGAAACTTTTTGTACTTAAAGTGTTCAAATTAAGCCTTGTCAAGCAGATGAATAGGATAACCAGCACATCTAGACCACCGGAAGCTAACTCTAGTTAAATCTTAAGGGTACAAGTCAACCAAACACTAGAAAAAATGAGCAAAAAAGGAGGGTCAATTTCCTAAATCCATCAGATGGCAACAACCCATAACTAAAGGGTTCATGATTTCAAATTTCCAAGGAAAAGGGTGCACAACTAACAATCTGAGAATGTTATTGCACTTAACTCATCTAGCTCTACAATCACAAAGGAATAAATGGATGTTAGCAACAATATGAAAATTGGATTAAATTAAATAGGATAAACCAAAATTGAAAGATGACATAAAAGTAACCAAAATTATTCACAAGCTAATCTGAATAGTTAAAAATAAAAAGCATCCTAACTACCATTAAAAAATTTATAAAAAAACTAAAATTGTCAAACCTAACAGGGAATCCGAACATCATTATGCATAATTACAACTATCCATTCTGAAACCTCTACTCCATTTGAAGAGAATATTTCTTAAAAAAAGGGGGGGAAAAAAGGGAAAGCCAAATGACTATTGTGCAAACAAACATCATCATTATATCTTTATTGACAACAACTTGGAAAATTAAGTGAAGTTGAAGTCCATTTTCACTCAAAACACTTCATTTCGTTTTAAGTATTAAGTGCAACATTACGAAACAAACCAAACTTGACTCTTAGGTTTTAGCCTCCTAAGAGGGAAAAGCCTAAAATGACCGCTGAGTCTGATAGTTCGAATATGCACCACATCTCTACCATAATGATTCAAGCAATTGAAACTCAGCAATTAGAGTACTGCTCTAGTGAATTTAGGAATCAATTTGTAGTGATTATAGGCAAGGCGGTTTAGACTTAGATACATGCTTTGTAGAATTAAATATATATATATATATCCTAATTCCTAAAGCAACTAGGGAAATTACAGAATATTAAACAATCAATATGGATTAGTTAATGTAGGAATTACCAAATGAGGGGGCAGGATATTTGAAATTTAGCAGTTAAATGAAGTTGTCCTAGGAATTAGAGGTTACTCTGGTGGTTAAGGCATGAATGGAGTGCTAAAAATGGAAAGCCTTTCTGCACCACAAGATGCCTTGCAAACTTGTACTATAATTGGAAAATTTAAGATAGGATTGGCCTTTGATATTTTGAAAAAAGAATATGAAATAGATCATTGGTCTAAGATTATTTGAAATGGAATGAATTTCCCATATACATGCCTTTTATCCATAGCATACAGAATAGGGGAGATTGGTAACTCCTAATAGACCAAATGGTTGAATACATCCACATACTTACAAGATCATTCCATTCAGTTAACTTATAGGACAAAATCTCCACAAATAGAGCTAGGTTATTACGAATGATACTTCCATAGTCTAAAAAAATTATACTTTTAATTTATAATAAAAAAACTAGCTAGTCAAAACAATCCTAAACAAAATTGAAGTTCTTAACTTAGACATTTTGTCGAGCATGTAAAGTGCACATGACAAAGTTATATATCCCAAACCTAAAATCTAAATTTGTTCACATAAACAATCAAGTTGCACCTTTTGGTAAAACTAATTCAGATGAATCAACACTACTCTAAACATACAGTGTTTGAGGGAAACCCAAAATGTTGGCAAAGCACAAAGTCAATTATTGACTATAAGAATCCAAAATCAGTCAATACAAAGGCAAATAAATGTTTTAGAAAACTTACCAATTCTATTTACAGCCAGTAATTGAGCCAATCTGTAATAGGAAGAAGAAATTTAGATCAGAATTCAGACCTACTTGGAACAAAATTCAAATTGGAATAGTGTGAGTAAAGAAAACAGACGCCTCAATCACTAAAATTAATGAGAAAGTATACCATTCGAGAGGTCCAAAGTGAGAGAATGAGGAGGAGGATGAGGCAAGATGCTAACTTGTGCAAAGGAAGTGGAAAAGTATTGTCTTAGGGTTACTGTTCATGTATTAACAAGGAAGAAAATGAGAAGCAGTGCTCTGATTATAAAATCTTCTTATTGTTTCAGTTTAGTATGGAAATTGTACTTAACTGTTTTATTGAAATTTTTAGTTCGGTCCTGTTAATAACTTAATATGTATATTTTCTCTCCTTATTCCGCCAATGAGAAATTATAAAAAGTAACAACAATGTTATTTATGACCCATCGTTAAATGATAATTTTGTTATGAAATTAAACAACAAAAAGCATATTTCGTCATTATCAACACCCGATAAACACTTTTAGGTTTGGTTCTTAAAACATGGTCATTAAAAATTTACTATTCTCAAAGAATTTTATCTCTCATATTATGAAACGTACAACTGATAAACTCACATCAAAATCGCGAGGAATGATGCTCCATTAAAACATCCACTCTCACTCCATAGAAAACAAAGATAGGGTTATGCTAACAATGTGACAAATACTGGTCTTCGACAAAAGAGTTCAAACATTAAAATTAGAGCTTAAAACCTTAACATTTGAGAATATTTATTTTCAATGTATCAATTCAAGTCAAAAATTCTTTGACTACCAATCTCATAACATATTGACTAACATATAATATATTGATGGTATGTTTTTTTTAACTATTCCAACGCCACAGGTACACTATTATATCAATATTTTTAAAATCTCTCGAATATTTGATCTATTTGTAGCATTAATGAATAATACAGAATTCTATTCACCAACTTCATACACACTAACTTATCATATATACCTTGCCTGATAAACAAATCAACTAGCAGAAGTCTACCACGACAAATAACATAACTATTCCCAACATGAAGGGATCTATCACAAACAAAACGATTTCTCATGAACATATATACACGTCTGTCTGTTCTCGCGCATGAATACATACATACATACATACAGATATATATACATATATAAACATATATATATATATATAAATATATATATATATATATATATATATACATATATATACACATAGATACATACATATCTATCTATATACATACATATCTATATATATACATATATATATATATATATATATATATATATATATA
>JACYFF010031959.1:52551438-52561819 GCA_017589665.1 Selenicereus undatus | reverse complement strand
ATATATATATATATATATATATATATATATTTATATGTGTGTGTGTGTGTGTGTGTATTTATATGTATGTGTGTGTGTGTGTAGTGATTTCTTGTGTAGTGATATCTTGATGCGTTAGCTTTCAATGGGCTTTTGAATTACTCAATTTTGAGTTGTGTGGACAATGTTATGATCAATTTGCTCAAGACTGTGCAGAATGCATTGAAACTGGGAACTGAACTGGAACAGTAACTTTACGAAAAAACTAGTATTTATTGGGTCACTGAAAACTTGTGATTTTTGGTGTGTGGATAGATCAATGATTTATATTTCAAATTCCTTTTGAATCGCCTTAATCTGAGTTAAAAAGTAATGGTTGTTTTGCTACGACTGCACAGATTGGACTGAAACTGTGCACGTTTGTGTTCTATCCTAATTTTAGGGACCTTACTGCGGGAATCATACTTGGTGTCCTGAATGAATGTTTTAGTGGACATTATGAGCTTTTCATATTAGGGTTTTTCATCTTATTTGGAGGTTGGGAGTGAAAGATAGGGATTTTCTATTGCAGACCATCAAACGGTAACATGAGTGAATGCAGAAATTGTGATATTTGGAAATATTTTCAGAAGTTTCTATATAATTATGGGTATTGCAAGGAAATTACAAAGTGTAGTGAGTTCAAAAAGTTTGTTTATGTATAGAAGCTTACTTGGGTTTGAAAACCGAGTTAAGTGCGCATGAAAATGAAATTTGAGAAGTGGGCACAGTAATGACTCAAGTTAGTGTCTATCAGATCTACTGAGGTTATTTGAGCTTTTATGAACCTCACAACACCCCTCATGGCATTGAACCTCACATTATCCATTTCAGAAGCATCACACTTTTCATTATCCATTTCAGAAATATCAAAAACCCATATTTCATTTTTATCAATTAAAATCTTTTCATTATCACCTCCATCATTTCCATTTGGTCTATTTTACTTCAATTTATTGCATTTCAAGTTCAATAACCCTAACGGATTTAAATCAGTTCATTTTGGTTTAACTTTTCTGATATTGAATTAAAATCAAATTATTGTATTGAAATGCACAAGTTATGTATCCCATTTCATTACTCAAATTCTGTTACACCGACTTTTACTTACTCAATTATGCGAGCAAGGATCATTTACTGACTACACATACTTATAGTGACATTTATGAAACAGAGTTGAGGCCTAGTCTATCATTTCCATTGTGCATAAGTATTATCAAGTGAAATATCATTTTTAAATACTTCAGGTACGTCCATTGCCTGTATCTTTAGAAATCCCAGTGTATTTATCAATGTTATCATGTTTTGGTAAGTACATCAATGAATCAGTTTACACAGTGATTTAATTAGTGACCCCGTCAGTTATCATCTATAAGGCATTCGCCCTTCAGTTACCCGCACAGCTTCAGGCCAGGTCCTCCGGTCGGCTTGGCAACTGTACACTTATCCATAGATCGTAACAGTATCAAGGGGTTCACTATCAGATAATAACTAGCAATGCAACTTTACATCATCTTATTCACTATTTTAACTAAATGAATTGCAAAGCTGGCCCAACCACTGTTCAATGATCATTTAACAATTCAGGAACGCATGTACTGAGCTTCGGCTCACAGTTCGAAATGTTTTTCATGTTTTGTTTTAGGCAAATGCTCAGAGTATTGCCCTCATGCCAGCAAATCAGCTGAAGAGAATAAGTGAAGCACGGAAATCTGGATGGATCAGAAGTAATGTCGTATATGCATACTTTAAAGTTGTATTTGGAATTCTTCTGTGGGTGAAGATGTAGATTACATGGTGAATTATCTTACTATGGTTTATAAACCTTACAATGGTTTATAAACCTTACATTGGTTAACACTTGATTGTGACTGGATGATCATATGTGAATGTGTACAGTAGAGGTTATGCTTAACTGTGTTATTTATAACACTCATATTTCAAGCTTTGTCCTTTTGGACGGCGGTAGCGCCCCTATCATTGGATTCATCATATTACAATTGAGTGATTTGTTATGGAAAATATAAACAGTAAAACATGTTTAATTTGGGAGCGTTACAGATTTGGTATCAGAGCCAGGTTGAGATTTTCTTTATGGGATATGGATTATGGAGTTAAGATGTTTATGCTGATGTTGGTTAGTGAGGAATGAAGATTTGTGACAATAGTAATGTCTGCAATGTGTATCAGATTATTATGACAATATTCTTCTTTGTCAGATGGATCCATACAGTGTGTATATAGTTGATCTCAAGCATCATATCCGATGGTGATTTTTAACAACAAGTTAAAGGTGTTCCAATGCATTGAGATATGTATGGTCATATGAGCCACCCATCTGATTTGTATGCCATTCTTTTAGCTTGAATTGTTTATTTTTGGGATGTAATCCCTTGTACTCCGGGCGTGTAGCCCGTAGAGTTGTGGTCTCCGGTGTGTAGTCGTTGAGCTTAATTTGGTATCCTTTTATACTTCTATTCAATGCAGATGATGTGATGTAAGGCTTTAAGCCTGGGAATTGGCCAGTTTGCAGGCGAAACTCTGTCTGTTTCGCCCCAGAAATTTCAGAATCATTAACACTCATAGCCCTAGGGTTGGGGGTTGTTACAAATGCGTCCTATGACGGGCCATTGACTCATTTTGAGGTTAAATGCATAGGGAAAATCATGTATGGGTAGATTACATAAGTTCAATCAACTTAACAGTTTTGATCAGTGCACAAGGACCGACCTTGAAGTAACTTTTGTCCATGATCACCATGATTTACGCAAGGATTTTCCATCCTGAGTTTAAGTTTAAGGAGATATCTTTCATATGAAACAAGTTTCAAGTGGATTAGAGGTCATTTGGTTATTCAAAACTATTAGACCAGTCAAAGTCTACAAAGTTGGCAGAATCCTAATGCACAAGGTCTAAGTTTAGTCCACTTATAGCCATACATTCCATAGGGAGTGATGTTTTAGTTATTCTATATCAAATTTCAGAAAGTAAGCTTTCCAATGATCCATGTTGCAACACATTTGAAGACCAGTGGCCAATGAAATTCAGCCTAGAAGTCTGATGGTGCAGACTGTTCAAGTCAGTGGATACATACAATTTTGAGCTTATATTTCCTCATCATATGGGTGGCATTTTGTGTACTTCTCGAATCCAAGGGTAATTGCTTCAATGTGCCTCATTGATTGCAGATATTTTCTTCTATAACTCAAGAATTTCATCTAAGTGAGCTATATGGGGTTTCTTGATGTAGTATCCCCTGAATTGTAGGGTTTTGGAGAGGCTTGTTCTATGGTACATAAGTTTTGAAACCATTAACTATTGGTGATTCCATATAAGAGAAACAAAGGACACTTTAGAAAGACATTTTACTTCAATCCATTGCAATTCAAGACTTGCTTAAATTGCCCAAACTCTTGCCAGCAGTCCATTGACTCCACCTCCATCCGTGAAGTAGACATTACTCTTGAAAACATTTCACTGCACTTTCTGATGACATACCATTTACCATTATCCTTGTTGGATGATCAACTGTTGGATGTTCCTCGCTTTGACCAGGGGCTCAGTCGTCCTGTCTTTATGGCTTCTCCCCGTCCAGTTGCAGCACCATTCACTCTCATGTCACCTCTTTATCAGTTCTTGTCACTTTTGCCTATTTTTAGACCCTAATTGCTACTACTAGCTGGATTATGATTGGGTTGCACCCACGTCAATAGATGATAATTTTGTAGCATGCTTGAATAGAAAGTAGATCTTAACTACACTTTGTATAAAGGTTGGTTATTATCAAACTTGTGGAATCCATTGCTAAGGGGAACGCAATGTGTCTACCTTTTTGGCTGGTTCAATCGAAATTTCCTATGGAAGATCACTTGCATAAAGCTCAAGTTTGACAACCAAAATCTTTGCCATGCATTTGGATTACGTCAGTGAGAAATTTTGGTGGGCTACTGCCTCTTAGAAAAATGCCTTCAGCTGATTCAAACTAAAGAACTCTAGAGTGCAAAGTATGACCTAGTGGAACCTGAAAAATGGATTCGAGGAGTGGAAAAAGTTTCATTATAATAGAGGTTCCTGGAGATAAAAGGGTGAACATTGGAACATTTTATCTAACTGGTGAAACCAATATTTGGTGGAACACTGTTAAGAATAGGCTCTTAGGGCTTGACTTCACTTCGAGTCACTCTGGATTGCTAGGTGGGAACTAACAAATGCACATGGTGCGATAGCCCAGAGCACCTCATCGCTGCCTGTTCCTGAAAACTGAAGGCTGTAGATAAGGGTTCTCACTTTCAAGGCCCACAGCTGTAGGGAAGGCTTATGTGTTGAGCAAGATGGAAGCTGTCACCTCTGGTGCAGTAGTTACTGAAGCTCTCTTTTAATTTCAAAGCCATTTTGTGTATTATTTGATTCAGTTGCCAATCATTCATTTATATCTACTCAATCTGCCATGCAACTGAGCTTTAAGAATAAGGAGGCATAAACCAATTATGGACTCAAGTTATCCAATGACTCTAGAATTGAGTGTTCTACATCTTATAAATTTGTTTCAATTATTATTGGTGGGATAGTATTCCCTGAAGTTCTGATTCAATTTGACTCGTTAGACTTTGATATCATTTTGGAAATGATCTGGTTGTGTACTTATGGGGTCAAGATAGGTTGTGATGACCCTAAGGTTATTTCAAGAGATGAACAAGGGAGAGAAATATGTTTCATGGGCAAAGAAAGGAAAAATCTTGTCCTTTTAATTATGTTATGAAAACCAATGAGCTCTTATACCAAGGATATATTGTGCATTGGTGTGATGCTATTAACATTCAACCTAAGGAAGAAAAAGCAGAAGACATTCCTATAGTTTGTGAGTTCAGAGAAATTTTCCGAAAAAGTTACCGGGACTGCTCCGCCAAGAGAAATTGATCATGAGATTGAATTCATCCATGGTGCCTAATCTATCTCAAAAACCTCATATCGTATGGCCCCAACTAAGCTTAAGGAACTACAGATTCAGCTAGATAAGCTGTTACAGACAGGCTTTGTTAGGCCAAGTGTATCGCCATGGGGTGCTCCAGTTTTGGTTGTAAAGAACAAGAATGGAACCTTAAGATTATGTATTGATTTCAAAGACCTGAACAAGATCACCATCAAAAACACACACCCATCGCCCCAAGTAGATGACTTATTGGATCAACTGCAGGGAGCAGGAGTCTCTTCTAAAATTGATTTGAGGTCAAAGTACCATCAACTTAGGATTATATCTGAAGACATTACCAAAACCACGCTACGGACCATGTATGGGTCATGATGAGTTCACTGTGATGCCTTTTGGCCTAATCAATGGCCCCGCGGCCGTTACGGATCTTATGAATAGAGTTTCAGACCATATTGTGGCGGCGTTTATAAAAGATATCTTGAAATACTCCAAGGATAAAGATGAGCATATTGTTCATTTAATGACAGTGTTATAGACCTTGAAGGAACATCAATTACATAGCAAATACAAAAAGCATGAGTATTGTTGGAAGCAATGGTATTTTTGGAATAAATGGTTTTAAAGGAAGAGATTAAGATTGAATTGTAAAAAGGTCAAAGCAGTTATAAAGTGCTCAAGACCCACCAATGCATTGAGATTAGAAACCGTTCGAGTTTAGTAGGGAATTATCGAGTTCAAAAAGGAGTTGTCATATAGTGGTACCTTATTCCTTCCAACCGTTCAGGTCTTATGGGTGGTACCTTACCCATAATCCAGGTGCACTGAGAATTTGAAAACACATTACTTGTAAGGGGTACCTTGTGTAATCTATACTGGCCATCAGAGTTTGAAGTATATCTTCTCTCACAAGAAGCACAGTCTACATGAAACATCAGTTGTGGCAAATCCACTGTCAACCAAGAACTGGAAATATTGTGGCAGATGCCCTGAATAGGAAGGCATAACATACTGTGAACACTGTAGTGATTATTTAACTGAATTTCTTGAGAGAGCTTGAGGACTTGCACATTCAAGGCAAATGTTCAACTGCTGGCACTTACCTTACAGCCCTCCCTAATGGAGGAGCCTAGAGTGAATCAAGATAGTGATCCTACGCTCCAAAGAATAAAGCAAAATCTTAAGAAAGTAGATCTGAGAGGAGGCTCATATTACTCGTTATTTGGTGCACCGAGGGGGCACCAATATGTCCACATATTTGAGGCAATATTTTTTGTGAAACAATATGAGAATAGAAATTACAGAATACATGGATAAAGGTCTTAATTGCCAAAAAGGCCAAGGCAGAACACCAGCGCCCCGTAGGTGAATTGAGACCTTTAGAAATTCCCACTTGGAATAGGGATTTCAATGGACTTTGTCATGGGATTCCCTCAGATATAGTGTCTGATAGAGATTAGAGATTTCAAGCCTGTTTTGGCATGCACTTCAAGGAGCCTCTGGAACTAGATTGAACTTTAGCAGTTCTTATCATCCTGAAACGGATGGGCAAGCATCTAAAAATATCAATGGATCAACTCTTCTAAGTTTGCGCCTGTAGTGCTTCACAACCAACATTTGTATTTGAAGAAAGTATGGAACTCCTAGCAGTCCACATTGTGATAGCACTAGCAGAGAATCCTTCACTAAACATCAGGATAAAATGACGGCAGACATTGACAACAAATCATTTTATGGGTCATGAAGATCTTCTTCAACATTTAATAAGGCGGCATATCTCAGAAGACTCTTGAAAGCATACCATTGGAGCCGATAGAAAAGCTATGTTGATAAAAGAAGGAGATTCTTAGAATTTTCGGTATATGGTAAATTTTTTCAAAAAGTCTCACCAACTAAGGGTATACGGAGGTTGCACTGCGACCTAAATTGAGGTCGAGATCTTTTGGACCATATTAGTTCATGGAAAGGTTGAATTCCATAACTTGTCCACCAGATCTGCCTACATAACTCAAACATGTGCATAACATGTTCCGTGTTTATTACCTTACAACTCAGGTCTTACATTTCAAATTCTGACCATGCTGTCATAATCAAATACATTGCAGCAATTGAGGGTCTTGTGTTTCAAGAGCATCCAATTCAGATATTAGATCACATGATTAAGCAGTTAAGTATCAAACAGATACCTTAAATCAAATTGCTTTGAGCAAATCATACCTCCTCAGAAACTACTTGAAAAACTGAGGATCAAGTGAAAGTCACGTACCCATATTTATTTGGGATAACCTTGCATCTGTTGGCAAAGTTCATAAGTTTCGAGGGCGAAACTCTTTAAGGGGTGAAGGCTGTAATAGCCCAACCCTAAAATCATATTTATCTATTTAATTAAGCGATGTTATTCATTTTTCACAGTTATTTACCTCATTGAATCATCACAGTTGGGGAAAATTCATGTCGGGCCCCACTTTGCAATTCAAGTTTCATTTACCGAAAATAATTTTTCGGAGAAATTGATATTAGGCCTCCATAATTATGATTTAAATGATTAAAGTGTTGTTCATGACATCATATTTAATTTCGAGCTTCGGAAAAAAAAAATTAATTATCGTACCCGGTTTGACATTTTTTTTCCAACCCGAGCTCATGTAAGCCCAATTTCGGCCCAACAAGTTCCTAACCCATTTGCTTATCTAATACCATCATTATGCCCTAATTATCATTAGCAAAAGCTGATTTTTGTGCTTAATTCTCAGCCAAGTAAACGGGGGGCATTTTCATCCAAGTGTTTTTAAGGGTTTGCAAGAGATATCTTCAAGGCTTTCTTCTTCTTCAAGGCTTTCTCTCTCTTCTCTCCTCCTCTCTTCACACGGCCAGCAGCCCCCCCAACCCTATTGTGGTGTTTTCCGGCCACTCTCCGGTAAGAATTTCAATCCCCAACAACCTCCCTTCATTAGCTACCATCTCCCATCCTCAAAATCACAAAACCTCATCTCCATCTCCACTTATTTCAAGCTCAAAGTAAGTGACTTCAATCTTGTTCTTTGAATTTTTGGTTTTTACTTTTTGTTTTGGTTGTTTTAATGGTGGATTATGTTGTTTTTATTGAATTAAGAATCATCTTGGTGATGGATCATGTTGGAGTTGAAGCTAGAGTTAGAGTTTAATCTTAATCATACAAGCTTCATGTTCAAGTGTTGAATTTTGATTGTTTTAAATGAGATTTTGTGATCTTTGGCATTGGTAATGAATATCAAGATGTTTAGGCTGACGTATATAAGTTAAAGAACGAGTTTAGTGGGTCGTTATGTGAAGAAAAGATTGCAAATATGTGGTTATTGAGCTATCAACAAACCTGAAATAGGGGCCACTTCAGAATTAAAATGGTACTGTTTGGCACATCCAAAATTCATGATTTTTGGTGTAGTAATATCTTGATGAGTTAGCTTTCCATAGGCTTTAGAATTACTCAATTTCGAGTTGTGTGGACAAATTTATGACCAATTTTCTCAAGACTATGCAGAACACATTGAAACTGGGAAGTAAACTGGAACAGTAACTTTACGAAAAAACTAGTATTGATTGGGTCACTGAAAAATTGTGATTTTTGGTGTGTCGATAGATCAATTATTTATATTTCAAATTCTTTTTTAATTACCTTAATTCGAGTTCTGTGGAAAAATTTATGGTTGTTTTACTACGACTGCGCATATTGGACTGAAATTGTGCACGTTTGTGTTCTACCCTAATTTTAGGGATTTTACTACAGGAATCATACTTGGTGTCCTGAATGAATGTTTTAGTGGACATTATGATATTTTTATATTGGGGTTTTATATCTTATTTGGAGGTCGGGAGTGAAAGATAGGGATTTTCTAATGCAGACCATCAAACGGTAACATGAGTGAATGCAGAAATCGTGCCATTTGGAAATATTTTCAGAATTCTCTATATAATTATGGGTATTGCAAGGAAATTACAAAGTGTAGTGAGTTCAAAAAGTTTTTTTATGTATAGAAGCTTAATTGGGTTTGAAAACCGAGTTAAGTGCGCATGAAAATGAAATTTGAGAAGTGGGCACAGTAATGACTCAAGTTAGTGTCTATCAGATCTACTAAGATTATTTGAGCTTTTATGAACCTCATAACACCCCTCATGGCGTTGAACCTCACATTATCCATTTCAGAAGCATCACACTTTTCATTATCCATTTCAGAAATATCAAAAATCCATATTTCATTTTTATCAATTAAAATCTTTTCATTATCACCTCCATCATTTCCATTTGGTCTATTTTACTTCAATTTATTGCATTTCAAGTTCAATAACCCTAACAGATTTAAATCAGTTCATTTTGGTTTAACTTGTCTTATATTGAATTAAAATCAGTTTATTATATTGAAATGAACAAGTTATGTATCCCATTTCATTACTCAAATCCTGTTACACCTACTTTTACTTACTCACTTATGCGAGTAAGGATCATTTACTGACTACACATACTTACAGTGACATTTATGAAATAAAGTTGAGGCCTAGTCTATCATTTCCATTGTGCATAAGTATTATCAAGTGAAATATCATTTTTAAAGACTTCAGGTACGTCCATTGCCTGTATCTTTAGAAATCCCAGTGTATTTATCAACGTTATCATGTTTTGGTAAGCACATCAATGAATCAGTTTACGCAGTGATTTATCAGTTAATTAGTGACCCTGTCAGTTGTCATCTATAGGGCATTCGCCCTTCAGTTACCCGCGCGGCTTCAGGCCAGGTCCCCGGGCCGGCTTGGCAGCTGTACACCTATCCATAGATCGTAACAGTATCAAGGGGTTCACTAATAGATAATAACTAGCAATGCAGCTTTACATCATCTTATTCACTGTTTTAACTAAATGAATTGCAAAGCGGGCCCAAGCAGTGTTTAATAATCATTTAACAATTCAGGAACGCGTGTACTGAGCTTCAGCTCACAGTTCGAAATGTTTTTCATGTTTTGTTTTAGGCAAATGCTCAAAGCATTGCCCTCATGCCAGCAAATCAGCTGAAGAGAATAAGTGAAGGAGGAAAATCCTGATGGATCAGAAGTAATGCCGTATACGCATACTTTAAAGTTGTATTTGGAATTCTTCTGTGGGTGAAGATGTAGATTACATGGCGAATTATCTTACTATGGTTTATAAACCTTACATTGGTTAACACCTGATTCTGAACGGATGATCATATGTGAATGTGTACAGTGGAGGTTATGCTTAACTTTATTATTTATAACACTCATGTTTCAACCCTTGTCCTTTTGGACGGCGGTAGTGCCCCTATTACTGGATTCATCATATTACAATTGAGTGATTTATTCAGGAAAATACAAACAGTGAAACATGTTTTATTTGGGCACCATACAATATATATACATACATACATATATATATATATATATATA
>JACYFF010031959.1:52506097-52546438 GCA_017589665.1 Selenicereus undatus | reverse complement strand
TGTGGGAGAAGGGAAGTTATTCTTCATAAATTTTTGAAAGAAGAAAAGAACAAGAGAAAAATTTTAGAAAAACAAAAAAAAAACTATTTTATGAGAACGGGGGGAGTTATACTAATATGATTAACTTTGATCCCTTGTGACTTGGTAATTAGGTTGTATATAAGTATAGTGTGCATGATAGAATTTAAGCCAAACCGTGTCATTCTAGGCATCAGTTCTAACCCACTAATTCCATCAAAGTTGTTTGGGTACAATCCTCATTGATATATCACCATTGTCACAAGGTCTTAGGATTTCGTGATTGATCCCTCCCACTTGTCTCTTTGTATTATTCCTATTTTTGGCTTTTATTTAGCATAAAAAAAATAAAAAAAGATTGAAAAAAGAAAATCAAAAAATCCCAAAAACCAAAAATAAAATGAAAATAGAGTTCAAGAATCTAGAATGACAAGTATTCCTTTAAGGCATGCACTACTAGGTGTTACCCTTTAAGGCATACACTACTAGGTGTTACTCTTTAAGGAAAAACTACTACCCGAAAATTTTGCTTCCCATATTAGTGAGCCAATCAAGTAGGATGTTCAATCAACTAGGATTGAGTAAGATCTAGGTAAGTCTAACTCTTAAGGTGGTGGTACACTTGTACACCATGCACTAGATTGTGCATGAACAATTGGTGTTTGAATCAAGAGTCTTGGTGTGTACATTGTGCTATATATAATTTGATATTTGGGTTGTAAGGGCAATATTATTGGTTGAATGTGTACTGTTTTCCCCCTGTGTATACTTTGTATGCTTTGAAAAATTCAAAAGATTTTCTATTTTTCTTTTTATTTTTCTTTTTCAATATTTTGTAGGTATATCTTCTACAAACCCTCATGAGACCACACTTGTCCGCTAGGGGGAACCTATGGGTTTAGAAGGCTTGTTGCACATGCTAGGTACAATACTTGATTCCTAGAAAGTGAGTTAGGTGCCTTAGGAAGATTTCTCTTTTTGTGTGGGAGCGTTTGTTTTGGTCATCAAAAGTGAGCAATTAAACACCTTTAATACTTAGATTTTGTTCAAAATTGGGCCTTTTTTGAGATTTTTCTTAGAATAGTTGCTAGTTTCCTTAATAACCATTAAACTAAGTATCCAAAATTGTTACGAGCTCATGTATACTAGCAAATGATCGAAATGACCATCCTTTATTTGAATGTTTTTGTTGTGGATGGTTAGTCTAATCATCTCATTTTACTCTTAGCAAGGTAAGGGCTACTTAGATTAGCACCCAATCAACTAGCTTGGCATATCTAATTACAATGTTGAAATTGCCATATTAGTAATTGATTCTCTATAATCCTTAGTAAGACAATCACCGAATGTCATCAAAAGCATGCAATCCAACATGCATTCTTTTATCATCTTACTTTTTTAGATTGCGCACAAATACCATATGAAATCAAATTTCATTTTAGTTTCAACGCATGAAATAGTGTTAACTCACACCATAACAATTAGCCACTCTTAGAATGAACTAAGTGCCCAGATAGCCATTAGCTGCTAGACAATGTTTGATACTCGATCAAGGAGCTATCAGGTATAGAGCAACATCCAAGTCATCTTGTAAGCCTCGAATGTGGTGTACCAATACAATGGAATGGTCATAGACGAGCGACTCATTTTCTTTATTTAGAATCCCCATTACTTGCAAAGTTACACCTTAAGGACCAACAATGTGAGAGGCTAAATGTTTGGTATGGTGGTGGGCTATCCCATCATCCAAATGGCCCCAACTATATTGCTCAAATCACTATCTCTCATGTACATTTGCCTACCCAATACTTTATCTCTCTCTCTTTAGGACTCTATCTCTACTAACTGGAGCATTAGAGGGGCAATCCACATGGTACGCATTTGTTTTGCTAGGAGAAGGAAGTTGAATTATTTAATTGGGATTTACTAGCCAGTTAATTCTCCACCATGGGTCTCATTGCTCTTAATCATTATTAAATCACCCATAGTTGGTTTCTCCTGAAACAACACATATAAAGTTTACTCAACAAGGGATCTAAAATTTTATTGTCCTTTAAGAGATCTCTATTAATAAAAATAGATTGTACATAGGCACAATGTATTTTTCAACAATTTATTAAAACGTAGGGTAATCATGAAGGATGCAAAAATGACATTGTTGTCCAATTTGTTTCTTGAGCTATGAGAATAAGGTCGATTACATAGTTAATTAAGTAATCTGTCGAGGAATTTTATAGGAAATATCTAGAAATAACTTGAATATACATGTAAAAGTTCATAAAATATGTTAAAATAATGCTATAAAAACATGGTTATCGAGAGCATAAGCTCCAAGGAGCACACGATATATTGCATATAATGAAAATTAACTTTAAAAGAAATTAATTTTTTTCTAAAACTTATTTACCAAACCACATTTGGGGAAAGTTCACCATTACTAAAAATAAGCTACCTTAGCACTTCACTAAATTATTTGTATCGATATTGATTAGATAAAAAGATCTTTATTCATTTTAGCAATCATAATGAGCATCCACAAGGAAAGGCACTTATCCAGTGTTTAGCTATCCTTTTTCTTTTTTTCAAGGGTAACAATGAATTTATTAATGGAAAGCATAAGGCATCTACAATGGACATGATCCTTAGACAAATGCAGAACTAAAGAAACAAAACAAACCTCTTGGTAAAGAAAACTAATTAAGACACTTATTAACACCCCTCTTCTACTCCAATCAATGCTTCTTTATGCAGCTTCTAACAAAGAGATTCACAATTCTTGTATAGCTTTCCCTTCGAAAATATTTATCTACTCTCTTGGTCCATATTTTAACAATTGACGCCTAGTGTAGATCTATCTTGCTATTAAGTAATAATACAATCTTAAAAGTATAACATGTGAAACTAACATGAAAGAAGCACTCCAAGAGCCAGAGATAATACCACCCACCAAAAAGGATGTAGAGACACTCTCATGAATGTTATTAGGAGAATGCATACTATAAAAACCATAAACAAAGGATAAATTGGGGCATACTACTGGCAAAAAGCAAATGGCATCCCTTTAGAAACAAGAAGAAGAGGAGACAAAAAGAAAGCTTGGGTTTTTTTTTTGAGAGGATAGAAAGAGAGCCTATCTATACATTCAATAGGCGCACTTAGCATGGAAGAGAAGCTTGTTAGATCAAGCAATTAAAGATGATGTAGAAGAACTCTAGAAATACTCATTCTAGGAAGTGTGGGTCAGGCTTTGTTCTTGGCATCATACCCAAATAAGCCCATGAACTTAACAAATAGGAGCAATGGGAGATTTATAGTAATCTTGTAATTTTCTATCTAATAAGCTTTGTTTTTTACATTGAATATGCTAGTGAGGTTTGGAACATTTTTGGAAGAAATTTAATCTCATTAATGCCTTAAAGAAATGCAAATTCTATAAGAATCTGTGTTTATAATGCAAAATATTGAACCAATAAATGAGTATCGCATAGTATGAGAGGAACTTAAGAGGAGCAAGATGCGTTGAGTGATATTTCTCAATCACATATAAGGAAATTGATGTTCCTAAATGATTTAGCTAAGCAACAACAAGAACAAAAACTATTTCACCTTAAGCATAGATTGTATGACAAATATAAGTCAAATTCTGGTAGTAAGTCCATTACAATAAATAGAGTGACTTTTTGCTATGCTAAAAAAATCACCTCAAATGCAAGTCTTAGTTGATGGAAAAGTGTATACTTTCTAAGTAAAGGGGCTATGGATGTATATCGCAATATGTGTAGAAAGAAAGGACACACTAAAATATTAGCACTTGATAGAAAAATGTTATTATCATACTAAATCAAAGAAATTCTAAAAGTGGATGAAATAATGGACAATGATAGAGGCTCTACAAAACAAGAGATAATAAGACAAGAGTTGCAAATCAAGTTGAGTTCATCTTAAGCAAGAACAAATGCTACGGGATAAGATATACTTCAACTCAATGGCAGATAGAATCATTGCTGAAATTGTTGCCTTCTACTAGCTTTAACAAATCTTTTGCAAGATAAACTTATAAAATAGATTATGAGTTTGACTATTGCTTTGCAAGAATAGTACATTGGTCATATGCTAATACTACACCTCTTTACTGAATAACATGACCTTACTTGCAGCTAAGACAGCTAATGCAAACATAGGCCATCTCATCTAAAGCTTCCAAACAAAAATACAACTTTTATTCATAGTTGGGTGACATAGATTTGTCAAATGATCTTGTTTTGGTTACTGTTGTGGTTCTTACGTTCAAATTTAACTTGTTATCTATCTATAAGCTAACTAAAGACAATAATTGTCTAGCTATATTTTATTTTAAGCTGTGCCTAATTAAGGATTGTGCAACAAGGACTCTATCGACATTAGTAAGCAAAAAGAAGGTATGTACACTCTTTTGGATCTACCAAATTTTTGAATCATGTAGTAAGGTGACTGGATGTGAAAATAAAATTAGTGATGCTAATGTTTGTAGTTTCGCATCTATAATTTTTAAGAACATCATAGTTACTTTTGTTAGTAATTAGAATAATAGCTTATGTATCTAAAATTAAAGATCAGGGCATGCTCCCATGCCTATGCTAAAGCATATTGTTTCAAATCAGGGGAAATTTGATATTTGTTTGACAAGTCCAGTGGCTAAGTTTACTAAGTTGACATGCACGTGAGCAAAAAAAAGATAGCTTACAACTTTTTGATATGATAAATATGATATATGGCGGATATATAGGGTAGTCACTTAAGGGAAATACATATTTTTTTTTCATACTATAGTAGATGATTGCATAAGACAACTTGGACCTTCTTGCTTAAATGTAAATCAAATTGGTTTCATGTCTTGGAATCATCATTCTACAAATATGCACATACTTAATTTGATGGTTGTGTGAAAGTACTAAAGCCTAATAATATCATAGAGATTAACTTAGGGCACTATAATCATTTCTTTCAAGGGAATGGTATAGTGTATCAGACCTCTTTGTAGATAGACCACAATATAAATAGAAAGTCAGAAGAAGCACATGCATATCTTAGAAAATGCAACAACTATGAGGTTTCAAGCAGGCTTGCTATTGCTTTTTTTGGGATGATTATGTGCTGACTACTCTTTATACTATTAATAGGATTCCACTATTAGGCAATGGTAAACTAACACCTTATCAAGTATTATATCATAATGAGCCAGAATTTAAGTGCATAAAAATATTTGGTAGCATAGATCTTATAAGCAATACATAAAGAGATTGAGATAAGTTTCAAATGAAGAGAAGCACCACATTTTTTTTTCTTGGTTTATTCTAGCACTCAAAAGGGGTGCAAATTCCTTCACATGTTCCACTAAGCAAATGTTTGTTTCCAAAAATGTCAGATTCTGTGAACATATATTCACTTTTCTACAATCCAATCATGAGCTCTTTCTGCCACAAATATCAACCCCTATACCCAATCAAAGGAATTGGTCAGATGACTATATTGAGACCTTGGTTGTCCTGTCACATAACCCTTTTCTATCTTTCCTTCATTAATCCTACTTCCCAATGACTTCACATACTATTCCCCTAGTTAAATGCTTCTCTAAATTCTGCAGATGGGCAATAACTTTTTGTAGTCAATACATATATAAGAAATCAAACTATCACCATCACATTATGCTCTAAGGAAGTTTATAAGGACTTCTAAGGAACCTTAAAAAGATAATGATTTTTGTTAACCAAAGCTTCTCATACATATGGGAGTACCTCCTATAGCACTATATCCTATTACTTCTTATGTTACTCTTGGCAATCCAAATTATTTCATTAGCCCTTACTTATTACATTGCACACCACACACAATCCAAGAGATGTGTTGAAGTTGTTTCTCATCCTAAATTTTTGTAAATAATGAGTTTGGAGCGTATGGCTTTTGAACATAATACTATATAAGAAATTGCTACTTCTCTAGCGAGCAAGAAGGCTACACGATGCAAATGATTGTTAAGGACTAAATCCATCTCTGATGGGACAATTGAGAGACGCAACAAGGTTAGTGATTTGGGCTCAAACTAAACATGCTGTTGATTATCAAAAAACATGAGCTCTTGCTGCCAAAATGACCATAGTATGAACACTTCTATCTATTACTACTATGAGATCAAATAGATTTCTCTAATTCTTTTCTTTTGTGGAGAGCTAGAAGAAGAAGCATAAATAATGCTTCTAAAAGCTATATATATTATGGAATTGAGATAATTCCTGGCCTATTAGACAGTATTGCCTGATAAGGAAGAGTGGTAAAGTCTAATAAACTTCACAAGTGCTTGTATGGCCTCAAATAGGCACCCACGTAGTGGTGCTAAACCGTCAAGTGCTCTTTTGCCATTTAGCTTTATGCAACCTACAGCAAATTATCCCTTGTTTACTAATGAGAAATGGACATCCTTTACCTTTATCCTTGTTTATGTGGATGACATGGTTACTATGGGTAAATCACAATTATCCTACAAATAGGCTCATAATATCTAAGAACTGAATTTTGTATGATGGATTTAGGTAAGCTACAACGCTTTCTTGCTCTGGAGGTGATAAGAACAATTAATGGCATTTTTGTATGTGACAAAGAAATTATGTGTAAGATTTTTTAAAGGAAACTAGTATGACATAATATAGATCGTTGAAGCTCTCATGAGCCCCAAATGTGATTATTAGCTTGTACGAAGAAACCTCTATCAAACGCAAATAAATATAAGAGGATGATCAGTGAGCTCATGTATTACTAGACCAGAGATCAACTTTAGTGTGTAAGTGATAAGTCAAGTCATGAACTTGCCAACAAAGAGGATATGAAAGCTACAACATACATTTTTGAATTTCTAAAATTGTCACCAAGGTGAGGCATTTTCTAAGCCAAAGATTCAAAGGCTCACTTATATTCCTACTTTGACTCTGAGTTGGGAGGTTGCCCTATATATAGAAACTCCATAACCTATTTATGCCATATAATTAGGCAAATCATTGATCTTATAGAAATCCAGAAACAAAAGATTGTTACAAGATCATGTATAGAACATAATGAAAAGTGATGATCATAATGTGTTGTGAACTCTCTTGGATGATTTCTTTGCTAACAGTCTTGACTTCATCGCCAAAGACATTGCAACCAGTGAACTTGTTTTGCAATATTGTGCATTGTTACTAAATTCAATGTTTCACAAGAGAACAAAGTAAATTGTCACTATATTTACAATGAGGTCCAAAGTTTGGCAGGTGAAGCCTTCAAGCTATAGATTTACTTACCAAGATTATGGTTTTGTTCGGTAAAGCTATAGCTGCATTGTGACTACGCTACAGTTGCACTGTAGTTGTCTATAACTGCATTTTGGTTGTGTGTAAAAACTAGTTAAATGTTTGGCAATTAACTATATGTTTCGTTTACTTTATTATGTGAATTGAATAACTTGTTTTATTTTATTCATTATTTCTCCACGTAAATGTATAAGATTATGAACATCATTTTATTTTTTAAATTTTTTTTAAATTTTTTATTGTAGGTTGGTAAGATATTACATCCTTAAGAATTTATTTACTTATCTTTGTACTTATCTAAATAATATAAGACTAATTACTCCTTTCTCCCCTTTTTGACTCAAAAAAAAGGAAAAAAGATGAACAAAGTAAATTTTTTATTAAAAAAAATAGGAGTGAATATCTTCTTTATTAAAAAAATAGATCAATACAAAAAGTGAAGTCTAAAAATTAATTTTAAAATTATTATTGACTAAAATTATTAATGATAAAATCTCAACCTTACATCTAACTTGATAGGAAAGGTTGCATTCATCAACTTGCTCCAATTATGGAAGTTAACTTTTATGGAAATTAACTTTTTTTCTTAAATTTCTATACCGAACACCGCAGTTGGAAAAAGTTAAGAAAATGCTTTATAGTTAGGGTCTGTTCTTTTCGTTGGTAAATCCCAATTTACTAAATTCAACAATTTAAACCAACTTCAACAAAAAAATTCCAACTTCAACCCACTTCCCAAAAAAAAAAAAAAAAAAAAAAAAAAAAACCTAATTTCAACCTACTTCAACCAATCTCATCCATTTCCCAACTCATATTTCCCAACAAAAAGAACAGCCCCTTAAAATGGCAAAATCCCCCCAAAATTCGTAACTGTTTCAATGAACAATATTGTGGAGGCTCAATTGAGTGTAGCAAGTTCCTTTCCAGCCCCACCATCCTCCCTCTCCTCTCCCCTCTTTCTAACATAGAGGATGAGAGTTGATCCAAAAGATATGGGAATTCCAAGTGGGCCCCATTTATGCGTCTATGGACCAGGCTAGGGCAATTATTCCCAACCATTTCGGGTCCAAAGGCCCTTAATCAGAGGCCCAAATAGGGAAACCATCCAACGACCCATTAGGGAAGCGTCCTAAGTGAAATTACTATTTTGCCACTAGCTACAGGGACTATAAATATCCCCTACCTACACCGGAAAAGGGGATCACTTTCTCGCACATTCTTCCATACATCATAAATTCTCCTTCTCTGCTTCGTCTTTTGGGAACCCCTACTGACTTGATCTTCGGGCAGGCGTTCCTCCGATCTCCACCTGAGGCTGCCCTTTTTGTAGGTTCAACGTTCGAGGAAATGATCATCAAGTGTCCCGCTCATGCCATCACGTAAAATCGCTCTTGTCCCACGTCATCCTCAAAGAAATCAGAAAGCCCTAAAATAGTTTTGGTGTCGTCTATGGGGAGTGAGTGGTGAACAATGGTAGTAAGTGACGCTACGCGTGCACTTTCTCGAAGAGATAAGGCCCCTATGAGTATCTCCAGAAGTGCAAGACGCCTCAGAAAGTTCCTGGGCAAACCGCCACTCAGTTGGGCAATGCCTTCCCGAGCGGGAAGCCTACGTCACGGTGGATGCACTGAAGAACCTCATGTCCACCATGACCGAAACTATACTCCAGCAAGTAACCTAGCAAGTGAAGAAGACTATGGAGGTTGTAAACTCCACGAGACCTTTACCTACCTTTGATTATGTACCCATCGCGGGATGCGAGTCGTCCCATAGGCACGCCTCTGCTAGATCGCATTGTCGAAGTGATGAAATGAGAGATATTGCTTATCCTGAGAGGGACGAACGATCTCGGAAAGGAAATCGTGATCGGTCTATGGGGGTTGTTGGCCCACATGCCCATAAAGCGACCCCAGGAAGACCTGCAAAATCGGCCACTACCTCTATGCCATACGCAACATATTCCTAGTGCACTGCCTAATTCGTGGAGCAGGAGCAAACCTCGAAGCCCCAAGGAGAAGTCTCGAGAAGGCAACGCACCCAAGAGCGTCGCTCAGCCAGGGAGCGTACTCTAGCCCCCCCTCAGGAGGCAGACATGGCCAGGACTCCCTCCAACATGGTACATCCTTACGTAGACTCGCCAAGGCCGGCCTCCCCCGAAGAAGCCATCGATAGTCAAGGTGGGAAGGCATATCGAAACTCCCATCAAAGTACCTGGAACGGCTACCTGGATGGGGACCGTCCCCTTCTCCACCCCCTTTAGCGCAAAGATAATCAACACCCCCTGTTACGAGAAGGTTAAGATGCCCACCATGAACCTATATGATGGCACCACGGACCCAGAAGAGCACCTTTGGGTGTACAAGGCTCAGATGTATGTCCAAGACGTCGACGTCACTGTGTACTATCGATACTTTCCAAGATCCTTAAAGAGGGTATCGCAATCATGGTTCAACGACTTAGCTCCAGAGAGTGTTTCTTGCTTTTAAAACTTGGCCAATAGATTTGTTAGCCAATTCATTACTAGTTGCAAGGAAAAGTGGACTAGCAACCATTTATCCAAAATCAAGCACGGACCACAAAATCCCTAGTAGAGTTTGTTAAGCGCTTCCATCAGGAGGCGATCTTGATTTTCCTGATTTGGAAGATGGGGTGGCATACACGTCTTTCCTGAACGGCTTAAAGAATGGCATATTCAAATTCTCTTTAGTCGAGCAGAAGGAAACTACTCTAGCCGAGGCTTTAAGAAAGGCCGCGAATTTCATTCGAGCAACATAAATCTATGCGGAAAGCACTGATACCTTTAAGAAGGCCAGGGTCCCGGCGGATAGGAATGTGGGATAAGGAGATAGGAGCTCGCAGCTCGATGTAAAGGATTCCCGCTTCACAATGGATCCAAGATGCATACTCATGGAGGTAAAGGGACACCCGATGCTGAGAAAGCCCTAACATATGACCTCGCACCAAAACTGCACAATGCTCGGAAATATTGTGAGTTCCATGAACAACACAGTCAAACCACTGCCGAATGCAGAGCATTAAAGAAGGCCCTCCATGAACTTGCTGGTAAGGGGCAGATAGACCGTTTCTTAAAGAGAGGGCCTTAGTTCCTTAACAATGAACGTGAGCCTGCACGTGTGGAGCCAAGAGAAGAGGTGTGCTCTACGGAAGTAATAGCCACCATCGCCGATGGATATGTGGAAGGCATTACCTGGTCCGCATGGAAGGCTCAGCTGCGAAGGGCACCGCAAGTTCTTATGGCCGAATAGGGGAGTCGAGTTATGGTTCCCACAATGGTATTCGATGGACACAAGGGCCCGTACTTTACCTCGCCTCACACTGACCCACTGGTGGTTGAGTTGAAAGTGGCTAGTACTATTGTCCAACAAATCTTGATTTATAAAGGGAGCTCCCTAGATTTATCACGTGGGATTGTTTAAAGAAGCGCAAACACCCTAGAAGGGAGATCATTCCCTTGGAACACCCAACTCCGGCTTTAGGGGGTAAGAAGTGAACCCCGCGAGAATGATCCGCCTCCCACTATGCTTTGGGGACAAGGTCAAGGCAAGGAACCTAGAGGTAGACTTCTTGGTAGTCGACGTCCTCACGGCCTACAACGTCATTATGAGGCGGCCAACATTGCATAAGGTGAAGGCTATCATTGCCTCATATTTACTTTTGCCTCGATGGGAGTGTTAGAAAACTGTAAGGAGACCAACATATAACTCGGGAATGCTGCCTTGTTAGCACCCGGTCGTTGGCAGAGCAGCCGGTCAAACGCGAACCGACAGGGCCTCCACCCTCACACAAAAGGCAGCAGACTGCGGCCCCGCCTCCCGCCGATGCCCTTGTGATATGTGCCCTATATTCAACTGATCCTAGCCAACTGCGCCTTAAGGCCATTGATGGTGTAGAGGAGATCCCTCTAGAGGATGAGCGTCCTCACCGCACGGTCTAGTTAGGCCGGGAGATTGAGGTCGCTTTCAGACGTTCCTTGACTAACCTTCCGTAGGAGTATTAGGACGTTTTTACCTTCGGCCGCGATGAAATGCCCGGCATCGATCCCCCGGTAATAGAACATCAATTGAACGTAGATCCGGCTCACAAACTAGTGGTTCAGAAGAAACAGCACATGGGCCCTGAGCGGGCTACGTTGGCAACCGCGGAGGTACAGAAGTTGCTAGAGGCAGGGTTCATTAGGGAGTGCCAATATCCCGAGTGAATTTCAAACGTAGTACTCGTAAAAGAGCCTAACGGAGCCTGGAGGATGTACATCAATTTTATAGACCTGAATAAGGCATGCCCGAAAGATAGTTACTCTTTACCAAAAATAGACACACTGGTGGACGCCACAGTAGGCCACACCCTGCTGAGCTTCATGAATGCATTCTCAGGATACCATCAGATACCCCTATGCCCAAAGGATCAAGAGAAGACCGCTTTCGTGATCGATCGGGGGTTACACTGCCACAAGGTAATGCCCTTTGGGCTAAATAACGTAGGGGCTACCTACCAGCGCTTGGTAAACAAAGTCTTCGAACCCCTCATCGGGCATACCATGGAAGTGTTTGTGGACAATATGATCATCAAAAGCATGCGCGACACAGAGCACGACCAAGATTTGCGAAAGACATTTAAGATCCTTTGAACACACGATATGAAGCTAAATCCAAAAAAGTGTGTATTTGAAGTCCGGTCAGATAAGTTCCTAGGCTTCATGATTAGTAGTCGGGGATAGAGGCTAACCTAGATAAGGTTAAGGCAGTGTTAAGACATAAAACCCCGGCGGAACATCAAGAAGGTCTAGCGGTTAACCAGGTGTATCACGGCTTTACGCCGCTTCATATCAAGATCCGCCAATAAATGTCAGCCTTTCATCCACATGCTTCGGAGGCGGACCAACTTTGTGGGCAACAAAGAAGCGGATGATACCTTCCAAGCGTTGAAGGCATACCTGGCTCACCTACCCAAAATTGCCAGCCCCATCCCTAGAGAGACATTCCTACTCTATCTGGCCGCCTTAGAACAGGTAGTGAGTGCAGTCCTGGTGGTAGAGAAGGCCAAAGAATAGATCACAACCTAGGGGCCGGTCGATGTACTTTTAGCCCTGAGGGGCTAAAGGTCCTACATCACGACCTAGGGGGCGGGTCGCTATACCTTTAGGCCCCAAGGTACTGAGGGCATTACAACTCGGCCTTGGGGCCGCCCACTACGCCTTTAGCCTCCACGAAGGTAAAATCATCAAAGAACGACATAGGCAGCCGTTTGGTACACGTTTTGTCCCCTAGGGCTGGTCCCTCGCTGTTCGGCATAAATCTAACCAACAGACAGATATGTATATTTAAAGGCAAAGTCCCTGAACGAAAGGTCCACACTTCACTATTGAAGCTAGCAAATGCATAGTAGCCATACACCCAAAAACAAAGAGAGAGAGAGAGATAATAAGAGGACGGTTTACAACGAGTCTTAAGGTTACTCGTCATCATCATCACTGGGTGGTGCATCATTGGACCCAGAGATTTCCTCTTGGTTGTTCGTAGGCATCGGTCCTGCACCCTCGCTGAAAGGCCCTGGTCATCGGGCTATTAAAAGGGCGTTTCTGCTAGCTTGCAACCACACTTTAAATGTAGACCATCGCAAGCCCGTGAGGCCAGACTTTAGGTCTTCAGCTAGGCTCCGACTGAAGACGCCTAACTCAAGGGCCTCATTTACCACCATAGCATAAAAGACGGCCTGTACTAGCTCTGAAATCTAATAGTCATGTGTAGCATCATCAGCGTCATCCAAAAGAACATATGGGCATAAGTCACGATAATCCTCGGGAAGCAGCCGAGGACGGCAAGCGGCTCTCCTTAAATGCTAGTTGAATTCCTCCAACACATGGAGGGCCATCTCCTCATTACTGAGAAAATAAGGGCACACCATGGTTGAAAACCTTTTTGCAAGGGAACTAGATCACGAAGGGTAGATAACAACTGCAGGTAAACCCCATTTTATATATCACTAGGGGGGCGACTCCCTATACAATAATTACACCTTGGGAACTGGCTCACCTTACCAAATTCCCCAGTGCAAAAATCGAAACCCAAGTGTCATTGAACAAAGGGGTGCCCCTGATAGAAGGTCGTCTTCTGAGGTCTGCAGATAGCCCCTTCGATGCGAACTAACTCCATATTCAGCCTAACTACCCATCCAGTTGAGCGTGCAGGCAAAATGTGAGGGGATAAATGATCCGGAAGATATGGGAATTCCAAGTGCACCCCACGTATGCGTCTATGGACCAGGCTAAGGCAATTATTCCCAGCCATTTCGGGGTCCAAATGCCCCAACTCAGAGTCCCAATAAGGAAAATCATCCAACGGCCCATTAAGGAAGTGTCCTAAGTGAATTTACTATTTTTCCCTACCTACAGGGACTATAAATATCCCCTACCTACCTTGAAAAAGGGATCATTTTCTGGCACATTCTCCCATACATCATAAATTCTCTTTCTCTGCTCTGCCTTTTCTTGGGACCCCTGCTTACTTGATCTTCGGAGATGCATTCCCTGGATCTCCACCCGGGGTTTCCCTTTTTGTAGGTTCAACGTTTGAGAAAAGGATCATCAACCGTCCCGCTCGTGCCATCACGTAAACCCGCTCTCGTCCCACGTCATCCTCAAAGAAATCAGAAAGTCCTAAAACAAAAGTCATGCTTCTTCTCATGCAAATAAAAAATCCCAACCTCATCTAATCTATCTCCTTTCTCTCGAAATCAGAAATCGAAGATGACGCCCGGCAATTACGCTTCCAATGATGATCAGAAAGTCTCTATGTTTGTTCATGTGACTCCTAACTTTCAACCTCTCAATGTTCCACTCAACTAATTTACAACTAATATTTCCCATATCTCCCTTGATTTTTCTTTTTTTTTCTTTTCCATTGCAGGCATTTGTAGATTCCGGTCATCTGGCGATTTGATTCACCGGTAATCACATATTGCCTCTTCCTCTTGTCATTCATTTTCCCTCTTCTTCCCCCATCCCTCCTTCTTAATCTCGAACTTCATCTTTTAATCTCTTTGTTCTACAGCAGGCTTCAACCACAACACTGGAGAATGGAAAGCCCTTGTTCTCTTATTTTTGGGAAGGCAGGTAATTTATGTTGTTTTAAATTTAGTACACCACCCCTCCCGGTTTCAATTTCCAGCATTCTGTCAATTTATGATAGATATATATATATATATATATATATATATATATATGTAAGGTGCCAATATCTTTTTAACTAAACAAGTGTGTTCGATTAGGCCTTTCTATTTTTAAAAAAGGAAAAAAAGTTCCAATGTGCTCATTTCCCCCTTCTGAGCATATTTGTTTCTAAAGCACACTAGATTCATGAACTGGAATGCAACTTTTTCCTTATACAATTTTTGTAATGTTAATAAAGGAATCTCTAGAGTCTAAAAATTTAAGTCCATAGTTTTGTAATGAAAAAAACTTCTGCTTGAGATATAATATGTGTGTTGGCTCTCTAGTAACATATATAAATTGGAGATAGTAATGTCGTCAGGATTGCTTGGGGTGTGTTTATTTTAGTCTTGCCACCTTGTGTCATTCATATGATAAGTTTGTTAATATACATTTGGTCCATGTGTACATATATATTTAGTCCTAAATTACAGAGTCATGGCTACTTGTGTGTCTTTTAGACTATTGTTTTCTCTATAATGTATGTGGATCTTGAATCAACAAAACTAATAGATTTTCATGAATCAAAGGTGTCCTACACCATCATTTTTAAGCTCATGGATATTCATAAGTTCATAAAGAGCCTGGTCTAATGTAGCACTTAGTTTTACATTTTCATGTTGCCTATTTTATTGGCTCTGATAACATATGTAAGATCTGTTGCATATCTAAGCAATCTTGTCCAGGCCCTTTAGTGAATTATTTCGGCCATGTTTATTCCATGTTTTGTCACTTTGTATTGATCTTGAATTCCTAGCAGTTGTAATTAGAAATGTGTTATTGTTTACTTCTTCTTTTACATATGTTTATTTTTCCAAGAACTTGGGTTCTTTTGTTTTGTCAAGAGCAAAACACTTAGTGTTTGTTGTATGTTATGGTTTATTTTTTTTATTTCTCCAGCATCAATACTATTGTGAACTACACGAAATGAAGCTCTTTAGTCATATTTGGCCCCAGCACCTTGTGAACTGCAAACACGTTATCCTCTAAATATTGTGGCTTGCTGGATTTGCTCAGGACATTCAGGGAATGCATAGGAAAACATCTTTGGTCCTTAAAGATGCACTCAGGAACATCTACATAATTGTAGCCTTTTATGTGGTAACAAGGTGATGGAGCTCTGCAAAAATTAAACAAAATACTTATGAAGAGTTTCTTGCATGGGATAATAGTTGCTTTTAGGATTGGTTTCTTTCGGTTTCTCCTTTTCCCTTGTAACATTCTTTTTCTATGGTACACTACTATGTATGTGAAGAATCACTGTATGGATCTTTCAACAGCTACCAAGGAATACATGGTATTCTCCTTTGCCACCTTTTGCTTGTGTGGAGCCATTTTGTTTAGCTACTTACATTCTTAATTAGAAATACATCATGTTTGTATTAGAAGTCATAGACCACATGCCTACAATTGGCCTAAATGATGCCCAAACCTTAAAGCCACCTTATGTGTATGGGAGCATAGAGTTTACAATTGTAAAGTTTTCTTACCCAACACGTCCAAAAGTCTTAGAACTGAGCAACTTTAATCTTAGATTTGGTGGCAGCCAAACAATGGTCGTTATAGGGGTTTCATGTTCTAGAAAGAACACTATAATCTCTCTTATTGACAAATTTTATGACCTTCTTACCGATCGAATTTTAGTTTTCAAACTTGATTTTGCTTGTTATAACTTTGATTTTTTACCAGAAAAATTCCTCAAGAAAAAAAGAAACATATAATGGTGTTTTTTATTTAAGAAACATTGTCTTGATTCGTAGTTGTTAGGGCCCTATTGGTGACGTTTGTTTTAATCCTTTCCCCTGGCCAAGTGAAGAAGACTTCCTTTTTTTTGGGTGCCGGGGGGGGGGGGGGTTGTGTTGCCTGGCTAAGGACAAATAGTTTATTAGGGATTGTGATTGCACTCCCTAGATTGTAGCTTAACTATTTAAAGTGTAGGAGGATTGCCCTAAGGGCTAATCCTATGTTTATTATGGTGTAATAGAATGTAATTGATAGAAGAAAATATGATATTCTTTACTATTTATTACATAGCAATGCAACCTACCTAAGATAGGACAGTAAGGGTTGTTTTAGCAATTTATGAACTAAGTAAACAATGACTATGTAGGATTGCATTCACATTTGGATGATCAAGTAGAATACATTGGGCCTTGTCATCTCTCTTCAGCATGTGGAATTGAACGAATAATCACAAACTAAATGATGCAGGATGAGGGGGAATTAAGAAGATATAAGTATATCTCATATCTTCTTAATTCTCTCTTATCCTGCATCACTAAAGGAGAGATGGACTAAGTTTGTTTTGGGTCATTGAGCCTGCAGGACTATATTATGTTGTTTGAAGAGGAAATGAAGCTTTGATGTTGTCTCTTTATTTTCATTATCTTTTTTGTTATTTGGATGCAGGGAGTGTCGAGGCATGTCGGAGGCATTGAACGTGTAGCTGACTAAAGTATTTGGTTCCTGCAAGCACATAATTTCAGTATCCCTAAAAGACTTAATCTGGTAGTTGTGTTAAAGAGACAAAAGATGTTTCTATAGGAGTATAGATGTTTCTTGCTTCCCATAACTTACATTTTCTATTAACGGAATGACTAATGAGTTATGTGTTATTTTTTGACTGATTCCTGTGAAATTTTTGAAATTCACTCAAGGTTTTTCATTTTATAGGTATCAATTGATTGATTTGATTGTTCTTCGAAAAATCTGGATTATCAATGGTTTTTCCTCTTCAGCTGGAAAAGCTAAAGGGATTTAGATTCCTGGGATTAAAGACATTATAGCTGTCATTTTTGGTGATGGTACAATCAAGAAATCCACCACACTTGGTACCCTTCTCCTCTCTTTGCCCCTTTCAGTAATTGAAAAATTTTGTATGATTCCTTAATTATTGATTGCTGAGATTGAAATTAGTTAATTAGCTACTCGCTGGAAATCTATATGAGGCTTTTTGTTGCTAAGGCTTTAATTTGTTGTTTCCTCATAGCCAATAGGTCTTCTAAAGAGCTAAATGAGTTTCTACTGCTGCTGTAAAGATGTCCTCGTTTTGTTGTGTATATTCACATAGAAGTTGCTCAAATTGAGTTTTCTATATCTCATTTTAGTCCAACCGTCAAAGTTGTGTCCAGTTGCTGGTTTGCTGTTATATACCATTGGAGGAGTCAGTTGACATTAACCAATCCCTACTCAGCTGTCTTGATGATTGGTTCTAGGTTATGGCTAATCAATCGAATGTTCTCTGTGTCTTGCTAGGTATTTAATTAAAGAAATCACCTGATGCTCGATAACAACATATTATCCTTTCCCTGTTCAACAGTGCAACGTAATCTTTCCTTTACTCCGTACATGGTGTATGGAACCCTTCTGCATGTGATTTCTATTAGTTGGCAATTTTCTACACATCTAGCATGATTTGGCATTGTGGATGACAGTCAGTGATGTGGGTATGATAAGGGCTCTTTCTATCAAACTACGAGCATTAGGTTTTTGGTTTCTCTTTCCTTCCAAGGGGCTTGGGGCTTTGATTAGGGCGGAGTAGAATGACTAAATTCATAAAATTTAAGCAATTGTCAGATCAACTTGAACAAGGCGTGAATGATGTGCCTAAGACCTAAAAGCTACGTTTTGAAGCGCCTTGTATTGATGCTTCTTGATGTATGCTTCCGTATTTGCAATAAATTTGGCTATTGCACTTGCTAATATATGTCAAACTTGTTGGTCCTATTGATGTTGACATCTCGTCCTTCTATCCTAACAATAATTGATGGAGATCTACCAAGGCAGCATGATCAAGGCCTTCAAGTCAATCAAGGAAGTCCAAGTTTTGCAGCCATAGTCCAATAAGTGACCTCATTTTGCTAAGGTCACAAACAGAACGTCCCAGGTACAAAATAGTGCAGCAGCCTAGTTTTGTTTATCAAGTTACTTATGCCTCCTTAAGGTTTAAGTCCAATATTTTTGCATATTTTGGCTCCCCAAGACATCCTCTTTCCATGGAATCAAGAATCACTCAAAGCCAAGAACAATTCTGAAGATTAAAACTGCCAGTTCTTCCCAGCATGTACTCGATTTTGCACCTTTGATTTCTTAGGTCTTTGCTTTAAGTCCATAAATTTTGCATAAATTAGCTCCCCAAGATGTTATCTACTCTGTCCAAGCAAGAAATCCAAGTTAAATAAGGTGTATATTGAAGAATCTCGACCATTTTGCAAACCGTGCTGGATTGCACCCGGGTTTGCCCGGTTCTGTTCAACTGAGATTTTAGGCCAGCAATGGTGTGATAAACCCGATTTCTCATTATGGGGAGTTAGTAGACATCCTAGGGTTTCCCCCAATGGAAAGAAATCCAAATCATACTCACTTTTGGCCAAGGAAATGCAGCTACCAAAACCGGCAGAATCTGTTCCTAATACCCAGTTGGCTGCAATGTTGGTTATTCCTTGTTTTTGGCATCAAATCACGACCTAGCAGTATCATTTGATAGTTAAAGGGATTTGGATCATAATCATGAGCCTTTTTAGCCCAGCCAAATGAAGATCCAATGAGAAATAAGGAAGAAAAGGCAAGAATGCTCCTATTGGCTAATCGTAAAGTGCATGTTCCCAGCAATGTTTTCCTCTCTCCTCCATGTGCAAGCAACCTTCTTAAGGCTAATTGAGGAGCTTAGGATGAGTTTAGCTTTTAATATTTTGCTTAGTTAGACTCATTGCTTGTAACATGATTTGTACTTAAACAGATTGTAAGCTCATTTTAAGCCAGGTTAAGAGGTTTCCTAACCTTGAAGACACCCCCCTAATCCTTCCTGGGCAGCGAGCATGGGCATGTATAACTAAGCATAGAGCTTACTTTGTAAAGAACCAGATTTGAGTATTAAGTAAAAGAAAGTTGAGCTTTGCTCATTTGAGTTTGTTAAAACACTTTACATGCTTATCCTAGCTTAGGCCGAGTTAGGTGGTGATGAGGTGAGTCTTAACTCTTGATTAGGTGGTGTTTCTGTATCGTAATTAAGGTTAAGGACCCTAAACTTGTTCCTGGTGGTGCATCTGTATCCTTGAACAAGCTTCGTTTCTCACTAGATTAGTCTTTGGTGGTGATTCTGTATCCAAAGATTAGTTTAGTTTCTATCCTTTATTGCCCTTGATTGTAATCTTTCTTGGTTTTAGCTTTCACTCTTGAATTGAGTTAAGCTTAACCCTTGAGAGATACATAAATAATTAAGCGTCGTGGAAAGAAAAAAACCACTCTAGGTAAGGATAATCATTCAATATGTTAGAGATTCATCTTCCAATTCAATCTATAGTTTAAATTGAGGTTCTGAGTGTTGAATTCCATTCTCTAATTTATGCATAAGTTATTGTATAGGAAAATAAGTTAGAGCCAGTTGTTTATAGATTCAATTCTTTTCTCTGTGTGTATCTGTTGTATAAGAAAATCATTATGGACAAGAGATTTCGGTGTTAATAAAGTCCTTTACTGTATTATTTTTAAGAAGGTTTCATCATAATCTTAATAATTTATTCTCACCTCTGTTTGATTATGTGTAGTGAGATATATACTTTGATACTTCTATTAGTCATCCATTTCACTTTTTTGATTTGATACCTAAATGTAAAAGAACACTAATTTTGTATGCTTGAAACAGAGGGAAGTTCAATTTGTATACATAAACTGCACCCTGAAACTCACGATACCAGCTCTAACCATAGGTTTTCAAGCATTGGGGGCCGCACGCATCCCGTGCGGTCCGACTACTAGTTTAGAAAAATCTGCCCAGAAAGCTATACCAAATGTCACCCATTTCAATAAAGCAACATTACAAGTTATTGTTCGAATTCAGTGTCGTGGATGCCTTGACACAATCACTCCCAATTTGAGGGGGAGTATTGAGGAAGTCGGTCGGTAGTTAAACCAGTTTGTTAGGTTTCAACTAAACTTGCGAGTTAGTTACAAATAGGGGTGGGCAACAGACCCGGTTGGGCCGGACTTAACACATTTGTTAATGGGCTGGCTTGGGTTATGGGCCAAATGAGGTCGACCCGTCCATGGCCCGCCCATTACCACCTAAGGAGTATTTTTGATGAGTTAATTTTCTAACTAATGTCTCTGTAATTTTCTAACTAAACTAAACCAGTCCAAATTTAAAGTTAAAAATTACATAATCAAGCTAATAAAGGGTTAGGGGGGTCGGCCCATGGGCGGCCCACTTTGGGCCCGTTTAAAAACGTAACAAACTTGCGCAAAAAACGATGTGTAATAATTATTATTATGTACAAAATGTTGATAATAAGCTTAACTAATTAGAGCATGTAAACTAGTGTGTCAATTAGATTGAAAAAAATAATGGGTCACTAAACAGGTCGTTAATGGGCCAGCCAAGTATGGCCCGTTGATATGCCTTAATGGGTTGACCCATTATTAGTCCAGTCCATTATTAACCCGACTCTTTGTTAGCCCTATTTTAAACGGGCTGATCGCTTAATCCAATTGATACCCAATCCATTGCCCACCCCTAGTTATAAATACTTCAGTGAACTTGTAATAAGCTGCCACTATATTGAAGAATGCCAGAATGATGAGAATGTTGAAGCTGATAACATTCATATTCTCTTTCTAAAATCTTCTGTCTACTTTTCCTGTGCTCATCCATGGCAAGCACTTAACATGCAAAGACTGTAAAATTATTGGCAATGATTTGCAGCTCTTGACCTAGTTACGCGTGAGAAACAAGGTTGTCAGACCTGAATCAATTGCTGAACCAATGAAGCTAGTAGTTCAATGGTTCAATCAGTCGAACCGATTGGATCGAATTAAATCAACCGACCCAGATTTCATAAAATATAAGCAATTTATTACATGTAGATAAAAACTACCAGTAATTTATGATAGTCAAGTATTATATATTCACTTTTGACTTTTAAAAAAAAAGCAGCAAAGATTATTGCTTATTTTCAACTATATATTTTCGACCTATTGGTTATCATGTTCTATTTATAACATAATCAAAAATTGCATCCTTTAAAAAAAAAAAAAGAGGGGTTCTACACCTTCGGTTATAACAAAAATTAATGAGAAAGAACGATACCAACAGGCCATTGGTGTAGTTGGTGTGCTGAAGCAAAGGGAATCCTATGGTGGAAGGGTAGCGTCGTAGGTTCAACTCTTCAGTAATTGCAATTTGTGCAGATTTTTACATAGGCAAGGAAAGGAGGTCCTAGGTGCAGTTCAACCGGGTCAAACCACTGGTCTAATGGGTAAATTGGCTAGTTCAACAGAATTTTGACCGATTCTTTACCGATCCAATTAACTAGCGGTTTTATAGCCCTCAACGGACAGATCCATGATCTGGTTCATTGTATAACCGGTCAGACCAGCCAGTCCGGTTACTGCAACCTGGGTGAGAAAGAAGGCCAATGGAATGACCAACGTGCTCCCTGTAGTGCTACAGCAGTAGTAAAGGAATGGTGTGGAACAGAATCAACCCCACAAATTATCGAAGATGGTCAATCATCAATGTGAATGGGCATACGAAACAAAAGAATGAGCATCTTTTTCCCCCAATCCCCTTTTTTGGCTGATCCAAAAAAAAGGAACATCAAAAATACTTATGACAAAATACAGTGGAAAACTCAATGCCATTAATTGCAACAAAACATGGTTCAGATTATTGTAACAATCTCAAAAGTGCTAAAGGTTCAACAGCAAGAAAGCTGGATAAAAGTTAAGATCCATGGCAGCGGACACAGCTGTAGAAGCTAAAACAAAGCTTTTGCCCCGCCAAATGCATCACAACACCAGACAAGTTTAACTACAGACAACATGAGTAAAAGCATTTAGAATCCTGCAAACTCCTAGTAATACAGCAGACACCGAACACATCAGCTCATCATCCTTGAATAAAAGACACAGTTTCATTTGATTTCATCTAATCCTGCAAAGCAGATAAAAGAAGCATACTTAGAATTTTAGACCAATAAGCACCATTTGACATGCCCTGGGACTACAGGCACAGAACCGGGCGGGGGGAAGGGGGGGTAAGGAGCAGCTTAACAAATAAAAAGGATGGGGAGGGCGCCATGGCATTTGGTCTATAGACCCGAGATCACACATATTTGCAGTGGTTTAACCAACATAATTAGGTCATGTGTGATCTCTTAGCATTCATGGTAGTAGCAGTTTACCCAACCTGCCAGCTCACCAGGTGAAACTGTGAAAGCACTGCATGGCTTCAGCAGAACTCCAACATGGATTGCATTAAATTAAATCTGAGAATGTCATGCATGCCATCTTAAATGTATTGAATGCATCTCCGAATGGGTATCTAATTTCTGAGCGAGTATCTCACAGATGAATAAGGACAAGAATCCAAATCGTTGCCAGTTTGTGATACTGAAACTCTGTTCAAGTTGACTGACATAAGGGGTTAACTAGGTTTCTTTTTCATTTTTCCCCCCCCCTACTTTTTTCATTATATATATATGTGTGTGTGTGTCTGTGTGTGTGTATACACGCACACATATACATATATACATATAAATTGCAACTGATGATGATGAAAGGGAAAAATTTCTAACAGTGGTTGGCCTGACCGCCTGACATGCACCAGAAGTAGCCCTCAATAGAGAAAGTCACCTCAATTGGTCCGCCATCATCAACCTGGTCCAGCAAGTCAAGGGATTGATCTACCGCCTAAACAAGTTCTCTCAACTGTCTCATAACCATGACGTTTGGCAAGCAATGTTGACGAAACATAGCCATTTACTTCCACAATTCAATCACAGCTACAAAGGTCATGCCAGTATTTTCGTTATTGATGAGAACGAACCATCCCAAACAATTATCTTACCATTATCTGCCTTTTACAATGGTCTAATCCATTCCATAGCTAAGTTATAAAGCTAATAAATAGTCTTTTATGTTGGAGAAGATTCTAGTTCCTAAATCCTAACCCCCCCACCCCACCCCCAGTCCACTCAATTGGAAAAATAACTAAACTGTGTGGTTTTGTAAACCAGATTTGACAATAAGAAGGCAACCAGGAGATGATTTTCAAAGAGCTAGGCAGGACATGACCAATGCATCAGGTCTCAGAATGTCATTTCCTTCCTCCATAGAAAGATAAATGTCTCATGTGTAGAAGAACTTTTTTTTGGGGGGGGGGGGGGGGGGGACTTTCACACTGCAGTAGACAAGAGGAAGTGTGAAATGGGACACAGGGGACATGCGCAACGCATTGGTACATACATATTGGTTAGCAAGCAACTGTTTTGGAATGCTTCGGGCAGCCGTAAGTACACCAAACGCCTAAAAGATTAATGGGGGATATGTCACTGAGGGGGCGGGGGAGAAGGCCTTGCACTTGTATTTTTTTTATTATTATTGATGTTTTTATTCGTCAACGTCTTTTTCTTCATCTGCTAGGGAGAGAATGAGAAAAAGGGGATCTTTCATTACTAGTGCTATGGGCCATAATCAAAAATAAGCAAAGTAAGCTCATGAAAATCCAGAATGAATGCAACATTATGTGACAAAGTAATTAAGGATTATTAAGTGAGGAAACAACAGCTAGTTCATTGACAGGCAAAGTACATAAATGTAATTGAAAAGTTGTAGGAGAGAAGGAAAACATGAAGCGTCATTCTATTAGAAGGCCGTAAGTGACGGGAGACGATAAGTCAAACAATTCTTGAAGACAAATGAATTTAGTTTGATTATTTAAAAGAGCATGTGAGATGAGGCAGAAAAGCATCACAGATAGCAAAAGAGCAATGTCACACATTAGTAAAAAATTATCTGGTCCAAGATGTAGAACATAGCATACCTCATCGTCGTCATCATCACCACCATCTTCCTTCTTCTTGAGGCGGGTTGTACCACCCTCTTTGCTGATCGGTAGTTTCATTGCTCCAAAAGGTGTGTCCACATTAATGTGACCCTTCATGGTGTAACCAGTGCCTCTTCCCCTAATCATATCCCAGAGTGCAGATCCAAAATCCTTTGGCCTAAATGCGATGGGAAGGTCAACATAGCTGATGCCATGTTTAGTGATGTTAGCAGATTTTTCGAGCTCAGCACCTCCAATGCTCACATCAGCAAGCCAAATCTCATACTCCAAAGAATTAAGGCCCAAGTCAAAGTCATTCATGTTCTCTAGTTTGAGATGAAGACTTGCAACGGTTTCTTCAAAAGAGAACTTCTCAAAGTGTATTTTTTCAACATCAATATCAGGTTTGTATGGTATAGGTATCTCTCCTCTTTTCTCAAGGGGTATTGTGATCCTACCAATTACTGGAACATCTATAATGAGTCCGACCTTAATTCTATAAGGAATTATGCTTCCAGGCTGAATATCTTTGTACGTGCTTTTTATGTCATCATAAATGAGAGTGACTGGAATGTTGACAGTCTCAGAGCCATGGGCATGAATTGTTCCATTATCAGGGATCAATCCAGAAACCAGCTTCCTTCCATCACTTTCAACAAGGTAGTCTATGTCAATAAGGGGAACCGGTACTGGATTGGGGTTCTTCACAAGAATATCAACAACAATATCTGCCTTGTGAAGGCTAATGTGAGGAATACGAATTCCAGTAACATCTGCAGAAGGCTTTCCAAACCCAATCGCTCCCTCTATCTTCTCGCCAATATCATGAATGAAATCCTTCACCTTATCCATAAATCCGCTTTTACCTTCCTCCTTTTCTTCTTTTTCCTGATCTTTCTCTTTCCGAACCCTTTCAACTATCTCATCCTCGGGCCCATCACTGGAAGCCATGTCCTATAAATAAGAAAACTGATAAGAAAAACCAGAAATTAGAATGAATAAGGTGTCCGTTACTTTAGAGCACAACTCCAGAATAACAAAAAGAACTATTGAACAAGCATCAAAATTATCAATGGTACATAGGTGAAGTTGCAGATGGTTTAGACAGTATAGTAACAGAAGATCAGAACATGGCATCCTTAATTGGTATGTCAATCTAGGGCTCAGGTCAAACTGACAGAACTTTCATCTGAAGCCACGTGGAGGGGGGGTGATGGTTGGATGTCAAAGAATTGTACATACCATGGCTTTACCATCTATTAATGTGGAACCTCCTAAAGCACAACCTTTCCCTTACAATTAATTGCCAATGAGCACATTTGCATCAACACACAACAAGTAGGCACTTCCCAAAGAAACAAAATACTAATCTTTTGCATGCAGACACTACAGCTATACAGCAGAGAAAAGCCTCGCCCAGACAATCTTTACTAACCCTCAATAGTTATCCAAACAGTGAATTTTAACCAGGGCATAATGTTATTTCAGTTCTCTGTAGAATTTGGTTGGAAACAACTCTTAATCTTTTATTTAGTCAACCTATTGTAAGCCAAAACCATGGAAGTGTTTGACATGATTTTTCTATGACAGAACAGCTCAGATAGTATGCGTATGCATCAGAATATCAGAACTCTAGAGCAGGGAAATATAACTGAACTAGAAGTCACAAGCATTCCACATCCACAATCTCTGCCTCCTGGTCCCGCGAAGGGGGGGGGGGGGATAGCTAAAAGGGGCGCATTGAGGGAAAACAGTTATATTTGGCTTTCCTTGTCTTTTGGATTTCCTGCTCTAGGATTAGTGACGAAGTGTAAATCAAGAATGCATTCTTTACGGTGATCAAAATACTAATCTCATTTGGCATACGGCATACCTCACTTCATGCAAAAAGCTAACTCAGAAATGGAAGTGCTAGAGGGAATAAACTGACAATAATAACAGTCTCTACGAAAACCAAATATGCTCAGTTTCATCTCAACTGGACAGAACATCCAAACCGCAGTCAACATTAGATGCAATAATATGCATTCAACATATGGGTTTATCAAAAATATGTAAAACTGCACTAATTCAGGAACAAGGGGCAGAGAAAAACCAAAAATCTACGTTGAACAAAGGGAACATCACTACCATACAGAAATCAGAGAAATCAAATTTGTTTGTAGAGGAATGTTACGAGAGAAGATAACTTAAGGCAAACTGCCTCATCGTCACTGGTGAATTAGAATCAAACTTTGTGTTCTCTATTCCTAGCAAATTGGCTTCTGGTTCGACAGATTCCCTAATTTTGTAAAGAGCAGGCCAAACTTGGCTTTCGAATTTACTTTTTCAACATGAAAAAATATATCTTTTGTCCTTTTATTGCGGAAAAGTATGGAACAAGGTGCAAAAGAAATTAATCTCAGAATCCACACCGGCCCCCCACAAGCCACCAATTACTGTGATTACGAACATCACATAAATCCAGATGTTGCTGTCTGGTTTACAGCTATCTAGTAGTCGAGCTCTCCAAAGATGTATAGAAAGTATTTGAAGGGCATTATTCCATATATGCCATGGGAACAGCGGATTTGCAGCACAAAGGCTCAGAGAAAAACATAAAAAAAAAAAGCAAGTTCCAGGATGAGAGTTTTAAGATCACCAGTAACTATTCAAACCAATGGCTGTAAATCATCACTAAAAAAAAGGATAAAGAGTGCTTGCCCACTAAGACACTTAAGTGAAGAGGAGATGCGGAAGAGGTGACCAATTCAATCACAAAATCTAAGATCAGTAATCTACATAACCATCAAATCGTGGATTTCTTTAGTTGCTTCAACAACTCTCAATGTGAATCCAATTTTCTGCGCAAGGTCATCTACGGATTCCAAATCAAAAAAAGAAAAAAAAAGAAAAAGAACAATCAATCAAACCTAGATCAACGATTAGGAGACAACTATGACATACTATGACATCCAATCACATACTTCAAATTTTTGCTGTTTCATAGGTTACTCGAAGTCAACGGATTTGCATATCAAGAGTGATGGATTTCAGAGAAGTAGCAATCTAGATACAAAATGCAGCCTGTTTGCATGCTAATCAACATGAAAAATGCAAATCAGTACGGATCCGCCCGATTTGAGCAACATCACACCCACCACAGAACTGACCATGCCCCCTCCCCCCCCCCCCCCCCAAAAAAAAAAAAAAAAAAAAGGGGGGGGGGGGGGAGAAAAGAAAGAGAAAATGAGAAAGAAAGCACAAATCACAGATAAGGATTGGAAGCGCTCACCCAGCAAATTTGAAAATGCGCACAGCAAAATTTCTTCCGCCTGATAACTTTGAGAAGGGAGACAAGGACAAGGAAGTCGGTGACCAGAGAGTCAACAAATTAAAGACACGAGGCAAGCCCGCGGCTTATTAGCCAAAAAAATACAAAAAATAAAAATTTGTCTAATTTCTGTCTTTTAGTTTTTTAAAAAAATTTTGGATTTGGACGAAATCAGCTTGTGCCAATAATCTCACAAATTATATTGTACCATATACGTACGGTACAAGAGCACTGTATATGCTACTGTTTTTCACGCCTTGTTCATTACACGCTCGTTTTTATTGGTTTGTTGTAATTCTGCTCATGCGCATTTCAATTTATTTTTTTTTTAAAAACTCTTTGGCCTCAACTCTCTCCTCTTTCGTACCAATAGCTCATGTCAATCATATCATTACTCTCTTTCAAATTTAAGTTAATCAAATTCAGTTTGATTCAACTTGAATTTCTCATCTGAAAACTCTTAAATTGTAGCAGCTTTCTTGCTTCAAATCTCAAATTAGGCAATATGGATGAAGGTTTTGGTTTATATATGCTCAATTATGACTTGTCGATCATTGAAGCAACAGCAAAAGATCGGCCTCTAGCGATTTCACAATGGGCGGCGAGTCAAGGAACAACCATAATTGAGCTAATTGCAGATCAATGTATATCAATTCTATTTTGCAATTGTTAGGACTTTTTTTTCCAAAATTCAATGTTTCTTTCACCAATTGATTTAGCTTTATCATGTTTTGAACTGAAACCCTCCCTATGGCAATCTAATGTTTCAATCTATAGTAAATTCTTATGCTATTTTAATCTACAGTGTTTTTAGGCCATTTTGGTCCAAGCGGTTCTTTTATAGGGGTAATATTGTCTTGCAATTGAAAATTGAGGGGTTGAGGCCTACAAACATGATAAGGGGTGACAGAATCAAAGCAGGTACTCTTTTTTCTTAATTGCCCCTGTAAACACAAATTTCAAGTGTACAATGAATTAGACAGGAACTTGGATACAAGATTGAATTTTTGTATTGATTTGAATGTGTGGGTACAATCTCTATGAATACAATGTGTATGATTGTCGTAAATTCCGCAAGTATACGGTTTCATCGTTGTAACACTTACGGGTATCATCTTCAGGGATGAGTTATGAAATCATATTGCTGAAATCCTAGACCAAACTAATGTTGATGAGACTAAACTAATGAGATTTTGCATCGAAATATTCTAAACTGCATGGTTAAGATTAAAATGAAACTTACACCAATTCTTTTCCTGCAGCCTGCAATTCTGGGTAAACTGCAGGGTTAAGATCGAATTCAAACTAGGCAATAACCAAGAGTACAAAGAAATAAACTGGTTAAAACCAAAATGAAGCTGGAAAAAAAAAAAAACAAAAGAACAAACTGGCCATATATATATATATTAACACATAGTCCCCTAAAAAAACAAACCACTAAATAAAACAGACGAGCTTAAGAGCAATGCCAAGCTTTGATTCAAGAATTCCAGCATACCCACGCAATTAATAAAACTAAACGAAATCCCCAGATGCTGAAAACACAAATTCGCAGCCGAAGATCAAAAGGTCCAAATTCAGTGTGAAGTTTGAATATCAAAAGTTCCAAATCCAAAATTTCATTACTCAAATCTGAAAACGAAAACCCACTGTTGCTAGAAGCCCACAATTCCTTACTTGAAACAGGGGAACTGAAATGAAACAGTGAGCAATCGAAACAGTGCCAAATCCAAAGTTCAACGAAAATGAAACACAAGAAAAGAACAAAAACTAAAACCCTAATCTACACTACTCTATGCGCTAATCTCCCCTTTACTCTATGCTACTGCTTGCTGTTGCTCTATAATTCGACCTCCATTAAAAGCTTGCCAAACATGCCGACCCCTCTCCCTCTTCGTTTGCCCCCGTTATTTGACGAATTAATGGCTGCCCAACGCATTGTAATGGTTGCCTTGATGATGATGGTGTTTAAAGAACATGAAGGACGAGAGAGAGGAAGTAACGAACAGGGAGGAAGGCAAAAGGGTTGCCCTGCTCTATTTTCGGGTCCTTCATGGTTGTAAACTGGCGAGGAAGAAGAAGAAAGTTGGAGGGGGGGAGGCTAGTTGGGTATCACGTGCAGCGCACGTGATCAGTTAAGTGGAGATGGGGAGAGAGAGCAGCGAATTGGGCCAGAAGGCGAGTTGCGCATGCCCGTGGGAAACAAGACAGGAAAAGATAGAGAGTTAGGTCGAGAAAGAGAAAAGAGAAGGAAGGGGCTTGGGCCGGCTGCTGGGCTCGTGATCCTGGACCTGTTCTTGAGTTATCTTTCTTCTCTTTATGTTCTTGAGTTATCTTTCTTCTCTTTATCTGAATCCAATACGTATTGTGATCCAATCCCCTTTTAATTCAACTTTCTCTCTTTTTTTCCAAATAATTTATTTATTCTTCAAATTTCTCAAATTCCTATAAAACAAACAAAAAATATTAAAATCCTAAATTAACAATTTATTGCGAGCAAATATTAGATAATAAAAGGATATAAATATCGTAATTTCAGGTTTAACAAATACCCCCACACCTAAGTTTTGCTTGTCATTGAGTAAAATAAAACTAAAAACCCTAGAAAAGAAAAATAAAATCCTAACTCGTTTTCGTAGGAATCACGATTGCACTTAGCACATACAACAAGCCCTTCAAACCTGTAGGTTATCCCTAGTGGACGAGTAAAGTTTTGTGAGGATTTGTAGAAGATATACCCACAAATTCTATAGTAGAAAATGAAAAAGGACAAGAGAGACAGAAACAGAAAAACATTTTGGATTTACAAACATAAATATACAAGGAGGAGCTTGCGCATATTCTAAGTAAACCAAACCACCCATATAGCAAAGATATTGCCTGCATATAAATAAAATGTAGTCATCAAGGCTCTTTAATCCATGGATGGCATCAAAGCACTAACTTTTCACCCCATTATACATCAAAATTTTGAATTCATCCCAGTGCTCGTGTGTAAGTGCATCATCATCCTAGGGCTTAGGTTTACTAAAATCAAACTTAATCCCACTTGAATGACGCAAACTTCATTATTGACTAATTAACATAGGAAACAAGCTTTTCCAGTAGCAGTATTGCCTTAAAAGGTAACACCCATTAGCACATGACTTAAAAGGTAACGCCCAGTAGTACATGCCTCAAAGGAATGCTTGTCATTCCAAATTTTATTTCATTTCCTTTTCTTTTCTTTCTCTTTCATTTCCATTTTTTTGTTTTTCTTTTATAATTATTTTTTCTTTGAAATGCAAACAAAAATCAAAGTAATCGTGTCAAAGACAAATGGAGAGCCAATCATGGAAGACTAAGACCTTAAGATAATGATGATGGCATAAACATGGATTGGATTACACATCGATAATGAACAATTGGAGTTAGAATTAGGGCTTAGAATTACACACTGAGGACGGGGACCTATTATACATATCACGTTTATATACAAGCTAATAGTCAAAGTACAGGGGATTTAAGCTGATCAGAATAGCACGAAGCTTCCCCAAAAATAAAACAAATTTTTTTTTTTTAGATTTTCAAAAGTTTCACTTTTTTAATTTTTTTTTAAAATTTTTCAAAGGAATCCCCACCCCATACCTAAATCTCACAATCTCCTTATTGAGAGTGAAAAGAAACATAAAAACCCAAAATAAGAATGTATATGCAAAAGAAAACATGACTCAAAAAGAAAGAAAAATGACGAGACTCTAAACTCTAAAAGAAAATAAAAATAAGACATCCACAAATATATACAAAAGAAAATAAAATTAAAAAGAGGAGATAAAGAGGAACATTGTTCGTACCAAAAATGTGTTATTTTTAAGGTACTTTTATACCTGTTTTATGTTCGTTATAATCATATTTTTGAGGTTTTTATTTGATTTTTTTTTGTTTTGTAGGTTTTGAACAAATGCGAAAAAATGCAAGGAAATGCAGAAAAAGGATGACGAAAATACCGGGAATGAAAATTGGATCGAATTGACTCGAACTCAGCCCAAAAGTCATTTTGTCGTTTGGCCCAAAGAGAAAAAAAAAGGAGAGAAATAAAGCCCAAAAACCGGCCCAGCCCTTCTTTTCCCCCAAGTGTGCCTAGCACGTGATGCATCCCTTTCCCCCCCAGGCGTGCGCCTCACATGACCTCGGCTGAAAAACCCAACCCCCCCTTATTTCTTCTTTCACCTTCTCTCTCCTCCTTTTCACTTCGGTTCCCAGAACCAGAGAAACCCGACCCTACACCACCATCTTCTTCACCATCGTCTCATCTCCCTCCACCGCAATTCACGCTTCTACAGTCACGACGTCAGCTCCCTCCCATCCCCATCCAGCAGGACATCACAGACCACCAGCAGCACGCCAGCTTTCTCCATCAGCACCGTGCACGACACACACGATTGAAGGGCCGGGATTGAAGCTGGGCTGGGTATATATGGAAGGATTTCGGCATAGTCAGAGATCAATTAGGTATAAAACTAGGAGTTTTAGGGTTTTAGGTTAGGTTTAATTTAGGTTTAGTTTCAGTTTTCGTTCGAGTCATTCGAAATTTAGGCTTTAATTCGGTTTAGGGTTTCGATTTTTCAGTTGTTCCAGCCTTTAATTTCATGTAATTGAACTTTATTTCGATAATCCGGAGTTAATATTGATGATTTTAGCTTGCAATTGTAATGTTCGAGTTTGAGTTCGAGTGATTTCGCGAATTCCCCTTCCCCTGATTTCTGTTCTGTTCGAAGCAAGTTTAATGAAAAAGTCGCCATCTTTGGAGGAGCTTGAGGCTCTTTTCTGATCTTCTGGGTCGTGAATGTCGAATTCAGACCCTCACCTGCTCTGGTTTGGGCTTTTTGCTCTGCTTCGGTTCTGTCAATCACCCTCCCCTGTTGCTCAGTTTTCAGTTCTGGTTTCATCAGTTTGGTCGAATCGATTACATTCTGATTTTAGTTTAGTTAATTTGGTTGATTTCAGTAAGGCTGATTGTTTTCTGATTCGATTATGTTTTTTTGTAGCTTGGTTGCTTTTAGTTTAATTGCTCGGTTGCTTTTAGTTTAATTGCTCAGTTGCTTCGGTCTTGCTTGTTCAGGATAAGTTGGTTTGGATTTTCGATTGTTTGCTGCTTGATTGCCTGGGTACTTTGATGTTTGTTTGGTTGCTTGACTGATGGTGGATTGTTATTAGAAGTGGATTGAGTTGTTTGTACCCCTGATTTGTCGTGATCTCCCACTCCCTGGTCCAGAATACACATTTGTTTTGCTAGGGATGAGTGGAAGCCTTACTTGGATTGTGTATTGGTTTTGCTTGGTTGTATTTTGGGTTGAGCTATTGTTATGGATTTCATCAGTCTACTGTCTGTTTCCCCCTGCGTACTTCTTTCTATTTAGCTTCATCTGTTTAATTGATCTTCAAATCTTAGTTTAAAGGTTATTTAAAAAGGGCAGTGATTAGGCTACTATGTTTGTCTATTTATAGAACTTTTCGATGAGCATAAAATTAGTTCAATTTAGCTTCATGACCATTTAGAAGTAACGATTTAAATTGTTTAAGGTTTTAATTAGTTCTTAATGATGCTAGATTAGTTGTTTTTGCATGTAGCAACCTCAATCTCAACCTCGTCCTTGAGGATACGACCCTCAAATACTACAACGAAAGTTGTACGCTTACGGCTTTTAGTTTATCACTCGAAATTTTCCCAACAAACATTTATACTAGATCAGGTGCAAAACTACACCTAAGTTATAGCCTCTTGAAATGTGCTTAGATAGAGGCTCATGGAGCATCAGCCACTCCATATCAAGCGGAAAAGTGCTATTTAAATCAAAACTCATTAGCAAACGAAGTAGCTTATCAAATATAGAAGACCCACTCTCAATAAAAGTAATACAATGAAAATGTAGGAGTTGGTACCAAAATGAGTACATCCACCATGGAAATAAAGCATAAGTAAGGGCCTTCTTCAATGTATCAAATAGGTGGGCCCAATCAGAAAATAGGAAGACATACGTAAAATCAGCCAGTGGGTCATTGGCCTAGAAATTATATCATGAAGGATAAATTTAGGCAAAACATTGGGTCCTAAATCCACAAGTCTTGTAATCTCAAGAAGCTCAGGAGTCTGAACTAAATCAAAATTCTTAGTGACAATGGTTTCAGACTTGACAAGTTCAGACTTGCGGGATTCGAAGAGGAGGTTAGATTGGATGAGGTCAAAAGAGAAGATATTCAGCACAAAAGCTATCATTAGAACTTCTATGGATATCAAACTCACAAGAAAAATATTCATATTCTACATAAAGAAGATTATCATCTAATTTAAATAGGAGATCAGGAATGATGGGATCAAAAGAGAATGATTCACATTCAACATGAAAACCCACATCAAGACCTTCAGTAACATCAAACCCACATAAAAAATATGCATATTCTGCATAAAGAATATCATCATGGAATTTGAAAGAAGTGAGCTCAACGTCCTCCTCACATGACTCATGTGAACAAAAAGCTGACTCATCATGATGCTCATCAATTGTGACGCTCATATCTAACTCACAATTTCTCGCATATTCTGCCCCCTCCTCAAACTCAAAAGATTCATAAAAAAGGGGTCGGTGGGTTGGCAGAAACAAGGACATCCTCAGTGATATAATTAGGTGAGCTAATGTGGGGTGCAAGGTCAGATGATAGAGAATTAGGGAAGTTCTCCTCTTGCTCTACACTAGGCAAAGGCATGTCATTATTCAAATCGGGCTGAGCGGGATAAGAGGGTTCGAAATTGTCATGAAGACTAACTGCAGTTATAGGCGATCCTAAACTAGAGTTAGACTCATGCAAGTGAATATCCTCCATACCATGATTAAAACAATGAGAATATTCAGCAATTCTCTCTATCATAGTATCTACCAGTTTGTCAGTCAATTCATTTAACTTGTTTTCAACACTAGCACATGTAGTATCAATATAATCATGATATGGACAATTACAAGCATCATGATAAGAAGACTCATAGTATTCACACAAAACAGGGGACACATAAGACTGAAATGGGGCATATGAGTGCACAAAGTAGTTCTAATGGGAAGGATTAGCATGAAAAACAGTATCGCCATGAGTTGGGTATCTAAAATTCTTTTTAGCTCGTTCAAACGCATAGGTATCCCAAGCCAATTTTTTAAAGAATTCCCATACCTCATCTTGAGTTTTAGATAATAATCCTATTAAACCTCCAAGGTAAATAAACTCAACATAACCCCTAGATACAGAATTTAGACCCACAGCAATGACCTCACAAAATTTTCATTTTTCAAAATTTTGAGTCAATTGAGTACGATAATCATTAAGTCTCGATAAATAACTCCAGAAAGGTTTATGCTCGAATTGTGGGAAATTAAAAACTGACATTCTTGAATCTTTTTTTTCAATTTTCAAAATTTTTCAATGTTTTTTTTTGGGTTTTCAATTTTTTCCTTTTTTAAGGCTTTTTTTATCTTTTAGAAAATGGGAAAAACCAATCGAAGAGTCTATGACACTAAGTATAAACTAGACCTGATCAAAATGAGGGTCGGGTCGGGTCATGAGGGTTGGTAGGTAGGATTTTCTCGATCCTGACCCTACCTGATTCTCATGCGGGTCAACATACCCCTAACCCTGCGGGTATCCTCGGGTCAGATTCGACCCTCAAACCTCCTGATATAAAAAATGAGATTTTTCACTAAGTTTTCTTTTCATTATAAAGGTCAACATTAAACATCTTACAAAATAAAAAGTCAAACAATAATATAATGCTCCGATGAAGCATATCGCAACTACAAACACTCTAATGCATAAGTTAGCCATTAAACCAATAGACTGATTAGTTCACTAAAATGACTACTTACTCTACTCCAAACATCAGAGAGCATTAGAAGGTTACGAACCAGTGAGATTTCATGAAGTTAATGGGGGGAAGATTCTAAGGGGAGATGGGAAAGTGCAAGCGAAAAAGTTTTGAACAAATGAAACCAAAAGTATCTTATGTTCATTTTAATTTTTCATTTTTTTTTTTAAAAGTGAGGGTCAGTGGGTCGGGTCAGCCGGTCAAAACTTTTACCCAAGCCCAACTCTCATCATAGTCGGGTACTCTCAATTTGAGGGTCGGGGCGAGTTGGAAACAAAAAAGGCTAACCCTGACCCTCATTTTTGAGGGTACGGTCGAGGCGGGTCGGACAGGTCCCTGACTCGTTGATTAGGTCTAGTATAAACTAAGGACTAAAACAAAAAGAAAGACACTCAAATAATTAAGTTAACAAAATAAACTAACAAAAAGAAAACTACATGACTAAAAGAAAAGAAAGACCACAAAGACTCAAACATCAAAAAGTAACCTCATACAAAAAATAGGAAAGAAACACACACACAAATCATGTACACCATTTTCTTTTTATGATCTTGTTTTTTTGGATTTTTGGATTTTTCTATTATTTTCTTTTCTTTTAAAACACAAAATAAAATCAAAAAGTGAATCGAAATTCAAAACAATATATAGCAGAAAATGACCAAATATAAAACAAAAACACAACCGCAAATAAACTAAAAGAAAATTAGAAAATAAACTGCACCTAAACATCCCAATTCTAAAAATAAAATTTAAACAGAAAATAAGACTCCTAAAATCAGAACTAAATATACAGAAAATTCTACACAATCACAAGGGACATAAATATATCTTTTTTCGAATTTTTTCTGTCCCCAAATTGTGCAGAAAAATCCATACAGATTATTAAGTCCAAAATTTACGGAAAAATCTAAACAGTCCCAAAAATTCCAAAAAAAATCACACAAACTCTAAATATTTTGCTGAATCCAAGAAAAATATCAGCACAGTAAAAAGCACACCAAAAGTGCTCCACAAAATTCAAACATAATCTGAAATTAGTGAAAAGTCTGCACTAAGTTTGATTTTTTTTCTTTTCCGGATCAGTTCTGCCTTGTTTCTTTTGCTGCACATGCAACAAATTGGTTAGTACTATTTTTCCACCAAGAAATAACCTCTAAAATTAACATGAAACTAAGCTCGACAAAAACAAAAATCAAACTACTAACCTAATTCAAAAATCAAAGCTAAACTAAATTACTAAAACGAAATAACAACTGAATTTAAAACTAAAAATCACAACTATAAAACTAAAACGAAAATGACTCGAATAACTAAATTACGGCTCGATGCAACCAAATTTTATGACGCCATCCCCGACAACAGCGCCAAAAACTTGTTATAAATTCCGCAAGTATACGATTCTACCGTTGTAACACTTATGGATATCGTCCTCAGGGACGAGTTATAAAATCAGATTGTTGAAATCCTAGACCAAACTAATGTTGATGACTAAACTAATGAGATTCTACATCGAAGTATTCTAAACTGCAGGGTTAAGTTTAAAATGAAACTTACACCAATTCTTTTCCTATAGCTTGCAATTCTGGGTAAATTGCAGGGTTAAGATCGAATTCAAATTGGGCAATAACCAAGAGTACAAGGAAACGAGCTGGTTAAAACCAAAAATACAGATATGGAAAACCAGAAGGAAGGTTAACAAAAAAAAAAAAGAACAAACTGGCCATATATATATATATATTAACACATAGAACCCTAAAAAAACTGACTAATAAATAAAATAGATGAGCTTAAGAGCAGTGCCAAGCTTTGATTCAAGAATTCCAGCATACTCACACAATTAATAAAACTAAACGAAATTCCCAAATGCTCAAAACACAAATTCATAGTCGAAGATCAAAAGTTCCAAATTCAAAGTGCCAAATTCGAATATCAAAAGTTCCAAATCTAGAATTTCATTACTCAAATCTGACAATGAAAACCCACAATTGCTGGAACCCAACAATTCCACACTTGAAATAGGGGAACTGAAAGGAAACAGGGAGCAATCGAAACAGTGCCAAATCCAAAGTTCAACAAAAATGAAAAACCAAAAAAGAACAAAAACTAAAACCCTAATCTGCTCTACTCTGTGCGCTAATCTCACCTTTACTCTACGCTACTGCTTGCCCGTTGCTCTGTAATTCGACCTCCATTAAAAGCTTGCCAAAAACGTCGACCCCTCTCCCTCTGCCCCCATTATTTGATGAATTAATGACTGTCCAATGCATTGTAACGATCGCCTTGATGACGATGGTGTTTAAGGAACATGAAGGAGGAGAGAGTGGAAGTAACGAACGGGGAGGAAGGCGAAAGGGCTGCCCTGCTTTGTTTTGCTTTATTTTCGGGTCCTTCATGGTTGTAAACTGACAAGGAAGAAGAAGAAAGTTTAGGGGGGGGGGGAAGGCCAGTTGGGGATCACGTGCAGTGCATGTGATCAGTTAAGCGGAGATGGGGAGAGAGAGCAGCGGACTGGGCCAGAAGGCGAGTTGGGCGGGCCCATGGGAAAGAAGAAAGGAAAAGAGAGAGAGTTGGGTCGAGAGACAGAAAAGAGAAAGAAGGGGCTTGGGCCAGCTATTGGACTCGTGATCCTGGACCTGTTCTTGAGTTCTCTTTCTTCTCTTTATTTTAATCCAATGCATGTTGCGATCTAGTCCCCTTTTGATTCAACTTTATCTCTTTTTTTTCCAAACAATTTATTTATTCTTCAAATTTCTCAAATTCCTACAAAACAAATAAAACAATATTAAAATCCTAAATTAACAATTTATTTTGAGCAAATATTAGATAATAAAAGGGCATATAATATTATAATTTCAGGTTTAACAATGATCCTTTGATTCTATCTCCTCTTGGATGGATTTTCCCATCTTTGAATTAAAAAGGGGTAGGCTCCTATTTATAGGAAAAGTTGTGCTTCCCCCTTGAACGTCAAGATGGGCATTGACTTGGGTTTTGGGCATTTCAATTAGGCCCACCCTGGATTGCTTTGACTTAAGAGTCATTTGCTTTGACTTTGATTTGGGAATATCTCGGACTTGGGCCGGGCATTGACGTGAAAGTTGCCTTGAACTTTGATTGGATGTTGACTTAAGAGTTGTTTGACGTTTGACTTGAGAGTCAATTTAGGCTTTGACCTGGTTTCGACCGCGTCCTGACTTAGAAGCTATTCAGCCTTTAGGTCGTGATTTGACTTGGTAGTCATCTTGAGTCTCGATTTGGGCGTTGACTTGGGTTTTAAATGAGTCTTGACTTGGAAGTCATTTGGGCTTCGTTTTGGACTTGACTTGAGAGTCTTTTGGACCTGACTTGTATGTCTTTTGGGTCTGATTAAATTAATTAAAAGGGTTGGCCTAGATAATTAATTTAATTTAATTTTGGTACGACACGTATAATTTTTTAGTGCCTATAAGTTGCCATCTCGAGACAAGATCACATATGGGACTTGTTATTTGCACGTCACCGACGTCTCGATATTTGTATATTTGACTTGTCATATTGAGAGCCTACTAGTGTCTTAAACTATGTCGATCAAGGATATGCAACCTCTTGGATTGAGCGTAATAGGCGGAGGGGCCCATTTTCGGTTCACAGATGCCAGTCGAAAGGAAACAAAAATACAATATAAGGCCCAAGGTGTCAGGCCCAATTTCGGTCCAACTGCAAGCTAGTCAAGACTTGCCTTTCCTTTTGACTCAGCTTCTATTGGGCTCAGTCTGCTTCTTCTCATTTCACGGCCCGTTCTTTTCAAGCCATCTGTTTGTTTCCGTTTTCTTCGCTTTTCGCTTAGGCTGAGCCCATTTTCCTTCCCCCTTCTTTTTTTTTTCTGGGCAAGGCCTGGACTTGTCCATATTTCACTCACTTGGACCGGCCTGCGTGGCCTTCTCATTTGACTTAATGAGCACGCATGACTCACGTGACCCCCGACCTCCCTTTTCCCTCTCTTTTCTTGATTGGGCTAGGCCCGTTCCTTTCTTTTAATCCAAGGTATGCCTAGCTCCCTTCTCTTAATCATTCTGGCCTGGCTTCACTTAAAGGACATGCGATAAGCACATAATCTACTGCCCCTGTTCCCTTTTCTTCCTCACCTACTGCTCAACACCTAGCTGCCACCCAGAACACGAGACCCCAATGCCTCTGCTTCGCCATTGCAGCACTTAGAACCACTTCATTGATTGCATAGTCTTTCCATATGCGTTTAACAAACCCCTCAATAACCGCAATAGGGGGGTTGGCTCCCAGAACACAACAAATCACAGCATTTTGCCAATAGGTAATTTCTTCTTCAATGTCTTCCATTGCCACTTTAATACACTTAACCCCATTGATTTTAGGAACTGGGATGAACTCTAGTGCAGTACCTTCGTCTGGACCAACAAGTGAAGAATACGAAGTAGTGTTCGCAGATCCCAGCACGGTTACATCCCTCCCTTGCCGATTTGGTGGTGTTCGTGGTTGTAAAACAGGTGTAGACGGTGTACCAGACAATTGCGCCACCAGTAGCGGTCTAGGACTCTCCGGTGGCCCAGAGTGGACCCTAGGTCCACCTTGCTTCCCTCCTCTGGCCATGGCGCCAGTCGCATGGGTCTGCAGAGTAAAGGAATTATTATGTAACTTATATATATATATATCTATATATATATATATATATCTATATATATATATATATATCTATATATATATATATATATATCTATATATATATATACGCATATAAAT
>JACYFF010031959.1:52456440-52491097 GCA_017589665.1 Selenicereus undatus | reverse complement strand
TATATATATATATATATATATATATATATATATGCACGTAGCTTACAGGCAGTGATTATCGTGGCCGAGGATGGGCGTGGTGGTGTCTGGTGTGGTATTGGTTGCTTTTTTTGGATATGGGTTCCCTTAAAGTAAGTACGAACAATCTTCAGTTGGTGATAAAATTTAATTTTCAAAAAAAACCTTTTCAGAAAAATAATATTAAGTTGTCTTCTGAATAAAAGAACGCTTTTTGTTGAAAATTGAATTGTTTAGTTTTGTAAAATGAATATGTCTATTGTAGAAACAAATAGGTTTTTTATATGAATAATTAATCATCAGCTGCCATATATGTTTATGTATGTGCTCTGTAGTGTCTAATGAGTTGCGAATATTGCCGTGCGTTTTCGAGTAGCAGGCTGGGTTGCAAAGTAGTGGGTTTGGGCTAGACTTTGTTGGGGCTGCAAGAAGCCCTTGGTGTTTTTTTTTTTTATTTGAAAAATATTCTCTTCAAAAATAATGAGCAGCGTTTTTTGATCATGAAAAATAATGAACATTTGGTTTGTAAAAATGAATATAATGGTTAAAAAATGAATAACATTTTAACAAAAATGGCCCTATTTGTTCAAAAAGAAATATGATATTCTGATTTCAAAAAAAAAAGAACATGATGTTATCTAATTACTAGTTCCTCTATTAATATTGTATTTGACAATTTCCCCCCCAAAAATGTAAATAACTTAATCTTGGTTGGAACTTAAGATGCTACCACCAGACACAAGTCATTGAAAAATAACTATTAATATTACTGGAAATAACTATATTCCACACAAAAAAAACAATATAAATCATTCATAGAGATACTGGGTGGAGCTTGCACTATCATTTGTCTCTGACTTAATAATTTCTGAAAAAAAAGAGAAAACAAATGAGGTGGATCTTGGGTAGCAAGAGTTAAGATACGTGGCAATCCTTAGTTCGACCTTTTTTTCTCTCTCTTTCAATTAACTGATGTAGGTTATGAAAAAAAAAACGAATAGTATTTCATATATTTATAAAATATTTAACTTGATAAAAAAATGAATAACTTCAAGAAAAAAAATGAATACATAATAAGCAATGAATATGAATTTAAAATAAATAGCTTGATGAAAAAAATGAATAAGCTTAAAGCCAAAAATGAATAAGTACGTGATAAGAATGCATATGAATTTTAAAATGAAAAGTATGTTATTAGAAATCAATTTGCAACCCTCTTTAAACCCTTTAGCACGCAGACTTGTGTACGTATTTTTTTTTTCAAAAAAAAAAATATTAGAAGGTATTCACTTTGTTATAAACAATGTTCATGTTTTTCACAATTGCCGCAATTGTATGTTAATAGTAAGTTTTTTTATTTTTTTAAAAAGATGTATCCAATCACTTAGATGTCGTTTTTTAATCAATGGTCTGATGTATCACTGCAAAAATGGAATTTGTCTTCTTAAAAAGGCAATCCTATTTCCAAGATATTCATTTTTCAATAAAATAATACTAATTCAATTCTCTATAATTCTATTTATGTTTGAATAAAATAGCTTATGTCCTTTTACCGGCCATATTCATTTTTCTAATTAAGGGTGTTTGTTTATTGATTAAAGGAAATTCATTTTATTAAAAGGTACAACATTCGTATTCCTTTTTCCGTATGAAAAAAAAGGCATCTACTAAGGTGAGTCATCACAATCTTTAGAGTATTTAAAGTATATAAAATGAATGCAACTATAATACAAAAAATGAATACAAGTTTGAAAATTTAGAGCGGCCGTGTCCGAAAAAAATAGAACAAAATAGTGAAGGTGCAAGAAGATGAAACTTAACATATTGTACAAAGAATTGGGCATACTATTTTGCATAAAAGATGAATACCATTTTGAAGGAAAAACTGAACACTATAACTTCATATTGTATTTGCACCAAGAAATGATCAACAGGATAAAAATTTCGAGGCAAATTCAGTTATTGAAAATGTATTAACATTCGCACCACGATAAATACATTGATCTTAATACTGTCAAAACTAAATATTGTTTATTGGAAAAACTAAATAGGAATCTGAGAAAAAATGTGACTTGACTAGTTCTTCATGCCCTACATATAATATTTATCTATTGTAAAATATTATTCTTTTGAGAAGTCGTATTCATTTCCAATATGTATATATTCATTTTACTTTTGCTTTTGGCGCACATGAGGCCCAGAAACTGATTCAAGCAAGATTCAAACACAAATATTTGATAGCAATTTTAAAGATTTTACAAGTTGAACTAACTGATAGGTACATATATTCATTTTGTAAAAAGTCTATATTCATTTCTTAAAAATATAACATTCATTTTTTTTTTTATTTACAAACACAAGAATATAATTTTTTAAAATTTTTATTAAATTTCCATTTCTCTTTTATCTTTAGGTGGATCAATCTTTAATTCCTTAATAGTTGCTCCAGCTCACTGAGTAGACAACCTACCTCTATTAGTCCCGCCGCCATCCTGATCACCGAGCGAGATCCGCTGACTACCTTCGGGTCATTGAGAGGTCGCCAGCGACTGTCGAAGATTTTAATAGCTCCTTTGGGTTGCTTTCACTTGTCGACCACCATCTCCCAAAGCCTAATCATCTGTCAACCTTTAGTGCCACCATTGGCAACCACTATGTCGCTGACTAACAGCAAAGGTACCGAAAAACTCCATAACCCCTTGGCACCTCGATCATAACATCATACCTAAAATCTAGTCCACCCCCAAAATCTTCTTCTCCTACATCAACTAAACTGAGTAACTGGAGTTAAAATTTGATGACTTTTTGCAGTTACAATCAGAATCAATTATTGTTTAACCAATAGAAGAAGAGAAACTAAAAATTTGTACCGAATTACAACAAATTAATTCGAAAATTAGGATGATAAGCCATCCATTGAAAAAAAAAGGGACCTAATGAAAATTAAAGGCTGGCCAAAATATAGAGATCGCTTAGATATTTTGACTAGATTCCCCAATCCTATCAATCCACAATATGCTTCATCAAAGGACTTGAACAAATCGCCATTTTAGAGTAAGCGCAGTGGCCGGCTCACACGAGGAGAGAGAGGGGCCCAATGGGAGAGGCGGCTTAAGGCGTGGCAGCAACACGCTAGCTTGCGCGGCTCTGCAAGCCACTACGGGGTGCGAGGCGCCCCGTGGTATATTTTTGTCTTCTTCCCCCCAAAATGCGTCGTTTTGGGGCTTGAGTTGCTTTTTTTTTTTTTTTACCATGACTGTTGCTGGGAAAAGACAAAAGCAAAAGTTGGGCCCTGAACCGCAATTGTGACTGTTGGGCACGGAGATGTTGCTCCAATGTCTCTCGACCCATTTGAATTTTTTTATATTTTGTGTGTATGTATGTATTTGTGCTATAAATAGATGAAATTAGCTTGAATTTCTCTCACACAAATTCACTCAATCTCTCTTCCTCTTGAGAAAATCTGTCATTTTTTCTTGCATCTTTATTCAGTTATTTTATCAAGGAAGAAGTGAAAGACACAGTAAGAATTTGTATTTTTAGCTTCCTTAAATGCTACTGTTGTATATTGAACTTTTTATTTTATTTGACTAACGTTGTTATTTTTTTATTTGTAGAGAAATTGTTGGTGTTATATTTTGTAAAGGAAGAAGTGAAGACAATTGTGAGTAGCTATTTGTTTTTTGTAAGTTGTTTGGAAAAGATTGTTATGTGTTTGTAAATATATTAAATTTTAATTATAATGATTATATGTTTTTAATATAGTATCTATGATTTTATTTTTCAAATGTGTTGGTAGAATATTTTTAGTCGAAATTACGCATACTATAAGACATGTATTAAATTGTGAGGGAAAAATTAATTTTTAATTTGTTCAAAATTAATTTTATTTGGTAGTTTATACGGTAAATGTTAAAGGATTATATGTTACTAATATAATAGCTATGAGATGATAAACATAGTAGATAGAATAATTTGAAATGATTAAATGTTGTTCTTGTAAATGTAAGATAATTAAAATTTGATTATAAGTTGATCATGTATGTTATTAACTTAACAATGTGATTATATATTTTAGAAAACATTTTGACGACGAGGTTTTAAATATTGCATGAAAATATGATTACGTAAATATTTTTAAGCATGTTAATGAAGCTAAGCTTAGTAAGTTGGTAGAATATTTTTAGTCATGTTCATGAAATTACGCATATTGTAAGAGATGTACAAAATTGTGAGGGAAAAATTAATTTTTAATTTGTTGAAAATTAGTTTTATTTAGTAGTTTGTATATATGGTAAATGTTAAAGCATTATATGTTACTAATATAATAGCTATGAGATGATAAATATAGTAGATAGAATAATTTGAAATGACTAAATGTTGTTCTTGCAATTTTGACTATGAGGTTTTAAATATATCATGAAAATGTGATTACGTAAATATTTTTATGCATGTTAATGAAGTTAAGCTTAGTAAGTTGCAAGAATATGTTTGGAAATATGAGTGTGTTAATGAATATGAAAATGAATATTTTTTAGTATATGTTATTAAAATGAACATATTAATGTATATGATAATTAAAATGGACATGTTATTCGATAAAGTGAATGGTTCCCATTTTTTTAGTATATGTTATTAAAATGAACATGTTAATGTATATGATAATTAAAATAAACATGTTACTTGATAAAGTGAATGGTTTCCTTTTTTATTTTTTAGTATATGTTATTAAAAATTTAAAATGAACATGTTAATGTATATGATAATTGAAATGAACATGTTACTTGATAAAATAAATGGTTTCCCTTTTTTTAGTATATGTTATTAACATGAATATGTTAATGAATATGTTAATGATTATGATAATTAAAATGAATATGTTACTTTATAAAATGAGGAATTTCCTTTTTTAGTATATCTAACAAAAATGCATATGTTGATGGAAATGTTGCTTATTAAAATGAGTTGAACATGATGACATGGTTAAATGGAAAATGATGTTCGTAACTAAAGTGAACACTATTTGGTTCGTGAAGTTTAATTTGAATTTGGTTATATTGACTATGTTAATATGATTATATGTGACTATGTTAATTCGGTTATATAACTTATATGTGACTATGCTAATATGATTTGTGTACTTGGCAAGGGGTCGGGAGGAGGGGAGGGACGGCGTCGTGTAACTTGCTCTAGTGAAACGCCTCCCAGACATGGGAAGCCATCTCGCAGGTGTTAAGCTGTGCAGGGAACCTCATGTTTTACCTACTAACAACCCAAGAAGAAATATCACGAAAGCATATAGGGCCACCATACTCCCCCTCCTCCCTATATATAGCAGCATAGGGGGCAACCATTATGCCTTGTTATTCGTGTTGCCAGTATGAGAACAGCCTTGAGTTAGAGTAGTACCGTCCAGTTGCTCCACATTCTACCCGTTTCAATCCCAAGGGGCACCACATGGGTAAATTGTGGGGGGGGGGTCAAATGATCGAGAAGAAACCCTGCTGGTACGGCCACATCCTCAACCCACACAAAGAGGTCGACTAGGTTGGCTCTTACGTGGGCCCCCAAATGTGCCCTGGTGCATGCTATTTTCTTCAAAACCTAGGGGCCAACACAACCATGTGAAATTACCAGGTAGCCCCTCTGCACGGTTCCCTATAAATATTTACCTATCATCCGAGAAAGGTAATGAATGCGGGGCACAGATGTCTAGATCTGACATCCCACATCAACATCTAGTTTTTCTTGTCTTTTTTGTTTTCCCTTTTCTCTTGTAAGGCTCTAACTTAACCGTCGGATGGGCGTTCCTCAGACCCAACCCCAAGGAGTGCCTTTATTACCGGGGGAATGGAAGACCGAACAATCCAGACAATCATTATCACGTAAGCCCGTTTTTTACTACTTATCTATCTTGCATCTATTCAGAAACAGAATGGTAAACATAATAGGTTTAGAGAAGTTAGAAAAAAGCATTGCATTGAATATGAGAGAGCCCATTGTCAGTAATAATATCTAAAGGTAAAGAAAAACAAATAACATAGAAATGTTAATTTTAGAAATATGCTTATTTTCCATTTCTATGTATTAGCTTTGGCATCAACAGGATCCCAGTGATAAGTCTTTTCAGTAAACAAAGCATGCTTATTATTGACATGGAGTACTCAACAATCTATTCCAAGATATCTTTTTGTTTTGGAGCTTTTCCGTCACTTTGGTATATGGGTTATATTTACATTTTGTATAGCAATGGTGAACACAAAAGGTTCAGAGAAGTCAAAAGAAACTACTACACTGAGGCCCTCTTCCTTTTAATTTATTTATTATAGAAAAAGTTCAAATAAGTTCAGTTTAAACAAGTTAATAAATAAATTTAGAATAAGTTCAAAATAAATTTAGTAAACAAATTCAAAATAAATTCAACAGACAAATTGAGGATAAGTACAACAATAAATTCAACAATAATTAGTTCAAACTATATCAAAGTCTAGCAATTGGAAAAAATATTAATATTTGTTATTTTAATATTTGTTGATTTGTTTACAAAATTTATTTTTTGAAGTCAGAACTAACTTCTTGCATAGTATGTTTTTTGTTCTTCCATTTTAAGGTACTGAGAGCTTTTGTCTATTTGATCAGTTTAGGTATGGTGATCTCTGAAAAATGGTAATCACGGTAATTATGGTAATTTTGGCAATATAAAATGTACACATGACATGATTTAATCTCGACCATTTAATTTTGTCGTTTTTAATTTGGTTAAAAACTTACTTTAATAAATTCATAAAATTTTAATAAATGAGGAAATTTAATTTTTTAGATTGGTGTTTGCATCTAAAAATTCTCCAAAACTCAAGAAGATTCCTTTTTTTTTCTTTTTTTTTAAATGCAAGAACTCAAAACGATTGAAGACAAACCAGACATATAATTCCATCAATCCCTCCCCACTCCACGCCATTCCTTCATTATCGGCGACGGGTCAACCATTTTTCCTGTGAGCACCATTTTTGCCGGAGACATTTCACCTTTCCCAGCCATTCCCATAAAATCCCATACGACAAGCAGCATGATCGAATTATACTGTTATGGATTTGGATCAATTGCAAGGTATGAGACTTGTCCCACATCGGTTGTATGGGCAACTGATGAGGGGTTTATAGACCAAATGGGCTCTCTCACCTGATAGGCTAGTCTTTTGGGATGAGTTCTCTTGTTTGGTCTGTAACAATTGGTATCAGAGCCAACTCAGAGTGGTGGCCCACGGAGTGGTGGCCTGGAAGAGCCAGCCGTGACCAACGTGGTCGTGACCAACGAGGACGTTGGCCCTTAAGGGGGGTCGAATGTTACGGATTTGGATCAATTGCAAGGTATGGGACTTGTCCCACATCGGTTGTATTGGCAACTGATGAGGGGTTTATAGACCAAATGGGCTCTCTCACCTGATAGGCTAGTCTTTTGGGATGAGTTCTCTTGTTTGGTCTGTAACATATACATCTCTCAAATCTCCATATCCGCCAACGAGACACTTTGCCTCCCCCCCCCCAAGCGCCCGCGAAATCTGGCGAAATCTCTAGATATTCCAGCTAGGACTGTCAAACAGGTTTGGTCGGGTCGACCTATTTAATAAACGGGTCAATTTCGTGTCGGCCTTGAAAATAGTTTAGATTTGCTCAAAATTGAAAAATAACAAGTTTTCATACTAACGGTCAAATCGTGTCGATTTCGTGTTGAAATCGGTTCGGTTCGGGTCGGGTTCGTGTTTCTCTCAGTAAATTCGGGTTGGGTTCTGGTCGGGTTATCGAGTCGGGTCAGGCTTTGACGGCCCTAATTCCAGCGAATCCATTCGGCTGGTGACGATAACGGTGACGGTCAGGTCCTTCCATGTGGGCACGGCGCCGCTGACAGTGCAGTGACTAGTGAGTTGCGGCGTCCGGCTCGTTGGATCGATATGATTGTGGTGTTGTGCAGCTTTTGTATCTTAAATTTTTTTTTTCTTTAATCTGTTTTTGATATACTTTGGGAGCTAAGCACATGAGAAAGGTGGCAGAGAAGTTAGCAACACAGAAATCTTGCTGTTATGGGATCGTTGCTGCAATAACAATTTTTATTTTTACTTTTGGCCCAAGGAAACCTAAACCCTATATTTAGGGCCGGTTTTTTTCATGGGTTAATTCGAAAATATCAACTTTAACCTACTTCAACCTACTTCAATCCACTTCAATCCACTTCAGTTCACTTTAATCTACTTCAACCCATTTCTATTATTTTAACCAAGTTCAATATAACACATAAAAAAAATTCAACCCATTTCAACCTATTTCAACTCATTTCATCATACTTCAACCTACCTCAATCTACTTCAATCCACTTCACCCTTTTACCCACCCCAATTTACCTATAAAAAAAACAGGCGCTTACCTCGATTAATTTCCTAAAAATTTTCAATTAAACGGCCTAGTCGTAGAAATTGAGTTCTTTAAAAATTAACACTTTTGGATTTTACCTTTTGTGGATCATATAAGCTAATGCTCAAAACATGAATATATTCACTTTCTTTTTTCCAGTAAATATTCTTGTTTGGCCAATAGTCTGACAAGACAAATGGTTTTCAAGGATTAGGATAGTTATGTGCTGCCAATGACATATTTTCATCATCTAAGCTGGTGATGATGGTGATAATGATGATGCTTGTTGGAAAAAAATGAACTGGTCGCCGGCAATGGAGGAATGACAGAAGGTGTACAAATTAATGGAATTATGTGGTTTGTATGTCATTAATCTTTTTGTGTTATAAAAAAGAGAAAATCTTTTTGAGGGAGGAATTTAAGATCCAAACACCACCCTAAAAAAATTAGATTTCCTTTTATTAATATATTAAGATAGATTTTGTACCAAATTTAAAAGGTTCAGATTAAGTTATGCCATACGTACGATTCATATTGCAGGAATTGCCATGATTACCATGATTGTCATTATGCGGAAATCAACTTACCCGTTGCATTTGCCCTTATCCATCTTCCCGCCCTCTCAAGGGACCTAACAAATGGATCATTCGGTTCGGGTACGGGTCGGTTTAAGTTTGGATCGGGTCATGTTTAAGTGACAGTTTGAATTAATCTGGTTTGGATCGAGTGAATTTCGGGTTGGGTCGATTTCAAGTCCATCAATTTTTAGTCCAATATGCTTGTCATGTAAAAACAAGCAACTTTGTAGAAAATTTCGAGTCAGGTATGGTTCAATTCAGGTCAGTTCGAATTTTTGATCTACTTTCAGGCGAGCATATTTCGGATGTCAAGTCGAGTATGGATCCAGATCGTTCAGTTCGAATTTTGGGTCAGTTTTGCTAGGTCTACCTCTAAGTCAAAAGCACGAGAATATAATTTTTCAATGATCCCAATGAAAGTATTCCAAAAAATTTCTTTAAAACTAAAACAAGGGTTGTGCATAACACAAAGGTCAAAAACCAATGTGACATAGTTGAGGGTTTATTAACTTGTCAACTATAAATATTTTGGCTCATGAAAGCGTGTTTCGTTTACACAACTAGGGATGGCAATTAAACCCGCACCCGTTTATAACTCGGAAAACCCGCCCCATTTATAACCCAAATGGGTGACGAAAATGGGTTTTAAATGGGTATGGGGCGGGTTTGGGGTAAGTGGATACGGGTACGGGTACGGGTACGGGTATAGGCTTCACCCGCCCCGTACCCGAACCCGCCCCGTACCCATTTCTTTAGAAAATTTAAGGAAAAAAAAAACAAACTTAAATTTACCTAAAGACGCAAAGTAGCAGCAAGTGAGGGCCGTGACTCGTGAGGCAAGCAAGCATTTAGGTTTAGGGTTTTTGTTTTCAGATCTCACTTCTCACTTCTCACTACCTCTGTCTCTCGACTCTCTCACTCTCTCTCCTGCAATCCCGCTACCCAGAGGCCAGACGCTGCTCATCCCTCTCTCTCTGTCTTCTCTATTCTCTAATCTCTATCCTCCAGAGTCCAAACTTCAATCTCCCGGTGACCGGACGCCGGTTGTCTCGCCATCTTGTCAAAATCGATGGCTGTCAGCGGCTCAGCGCCTGGTTTTCTTCTCTCTGTTACTGTGTCTGTCACCGCCGGCTCCCACCTGCCTGAGGCTGAGGTATGGTTCTTGTTCTTCTCCTCTCGTCTTTGCCGGCCACTTGAGGTCTGTTAGCGCCGGTAGAGATGAATTTGTTTGGTTGTCGAAGTTAGATCAGTAATTTTGTCTACTGTTTGTGAATTCGTGTATATATATGCTTTTGTTTAGTGAATATGATGTCGGAACAGAGAGGTCATGGTCTCATGGATTGTGTGTCTGAGATGATTTTGTTCTGTTACTCTTGCAGTTGTAAATTGTAATGGAAAGTGGAAATGAATCTGAAACCATAGGCTCTCCGACCTCTCCCAATCTTGCTTCAGGTCCTAGCCCTTCTCCACCACCACACTTTGCACAACGTCCCCCTCGTCCCCAATCGCATTCGCATTCACCCACATTTGTAGAGATAGAACCTGATGAAGTTGGTGAAATTGATCCTTCTGCTGCTATTGGAAATAAAGGTAAAAAAAGAACCTCTTGGGTTTGGCAAGAATTTGAACTTGAAGAAAAAAATGGTGAAAGAAAGGCTGTTTGCACACACTGTAAGCAGAAACTGTCAGCTAAAGCCTCAAACGGAACTAAGCATCTAAGTGATCATCTTCTTAGATTTTGTGCAAAGAGGCATTTGCGGGTTGGTGGGCAACAAACACTTCGATTTAGGACTGAAAGTAATGGGGAGAAGAAGTTAGAAAATCATGCCTTTAACCAAGAAAATTCAAGGCAAGAGTTAGCCGAAATAATTGTGATGCATGAATACCCTCTCTCTATGGTTGATCACCTTGGATTTAGGCGTTTTGTGAGTGGCTTGAATCCTGATTTTCAAATAATATCTCGAAACACATTGAGAAGTGATATTTTGACAATGTTTGAGAATGGAAAGTCAAATTTGAGAAAGCTATTAGAGGTTAATCAAGGCAAGATTGCAGTGACCACTGATATGTGGACTGCTTCTAATCAGAAGAAGGGTTATATGGCCGTGACAGCTCACTTTGTGGATGACGAATGGATTCTTCGTAACCGAACTTTGAGGTAAAAATGTCTTCATCTGTTTATTTTAATTGATTTCACATATAACTTATGTTTCTATTTGTCTATTTCAATATGTTTTACATAGTGTTTTAATAATGTTGTATAGGTTCCTCTATGTGCCACATCCACATACAAGTAATGCTCTTGCTAATGTTCTTATGGATCAATGTTTGTTTCAATATAACTTGGAAACCAAAATTTCTTCTATTGTTGTCGACAATTGTACAACAAATGATTTGATGATGGATATGTTGCTTGGCAAGTTTGATTCTAGCTCTCTCATTCTTGATGGTAAATTTTTGCATATGCGGTGTAGTGCTCACATTCTAAATTTGATTGTGAAAGATGGGTTGGATGTGATTGGCAAGGGAATAGAGACGATTCGTGAATGTGTTGCATTTTGGGTGGCAACTCCAAAGAGATTTGAGAAATTTGAGGATTCGGCTCGATATTTGAAAATTAGTTCCACAAAAAAAATTCATCTTGATTGTAAGACTAGGTGGAACTCAACTTATTTGATGCTTCAATCTGCTTTGCCTTATAAAGCGAATTTTGAAAGGTTGAAACGAGTGAATGTCAAGTTCAATTTTTCCTTGCCTAGTGCCCATGATTGGCAGTTTGCTGAACTTGTTTGTGAGAAGTTGAAGATATTCTATGATGTTACTTTGTTGTTTTATGGGAGAAATTTCCCTACAACCAACTTGGTGTTTAGGCTTATTTGTGAAATTAAGTTGAACTTGCAAAGTTGGTTGTACTCAGATGTTGAGGTTATTCGTGACATGGCATTTAAAATGATTGACAAATTTGATAAATATTGGGGTGAAATGAATGGATTGTTGGCTATTGCTTCCATTCTTGATCCTAGGAACAAGATGGATTGTGTGGACTTTTATTTCAATGAGATTTACAAGGGTGAGGCGAGTAGAGAAATTGAAAGGGTGTCATCCTTGTTATATGATCTCTTGGTGGAGTACATAGATAGGAAATCTAGAGTTCTCGAGGTTGAAAATTCTACTTTTGGAACTCCCTCTAGCGATCCTTCTTTGTCTCAGAGTATGCCTTTCGAAGAAGATTGCCAAGATAGATTTGCAGTGCACAAGAAAAGCAAAAAAAGAAAGATAAACTTGACATCAGAGCTAGATCACTATTTGCAAGAAGATGTTATGCCTGATATTGCCCACTTTGATATATTGGATTTTTGGAAAAAAGATTTCAAATATCCAACATTAAGGATGATCGCTAGAGATATACTAGCTATTCCGGTTTCTACTGTGGCTTCTGAAAGTGCATTCAGTATGGGTGGTCGGGTTGTTGGTCCACATCGCTCAAGGTTGCATGCGAAAACCGTGGAAGCATTAATGTGCTTGCAAAACTGGATGATTGGAGGGATGAAAGGTAATATGTATTTCTTTGCTAACTTCATATGTTTAATTTGCATATTCCTAATTTCAACTTGTAATGATTTGGCTTGGTAACATTTTCTTTGTTTTTGGTAGTCACTAAGTTGGAGAGTGCTTATGCTATTGCTACTATCTTTGATGATTCCGACTCAGACGGAGGAGCTACAAGTGAAATTATTGATCCGGTAAAAAATTCATTTTATAATTCAAACTTGTTGTGTTTGATATTTAATTATATTATGAGGTGATGATCTTTCATTGATTTTTTTTATAGGAATCGGAGTGTGATTTTGGATTAGAAGCGCGTTGAGAACTTGTTGAAGTTGGCATCAAGTTAATCGATATAATGTTATTTGGTTTTAAGTGTAAAACTATGTTGTAGGACTTAGTGAGTTGTGAAACTTTGTTGTATGTTCTATGGTGGCTAGTGAGTTATTGTATTTGTGAACAGGTTGTAAATTGTATCTTGTAGACTTGTGGATGTAGTTTGTACTTGAACAAATTTGCATGTCTTGTTGTGCTGGTTGATTGGTAGTTTATGCCCCTTACGTGGCTTGTTACCAAAAATTGTGGCAGGGGATGTTTTGTAGTTATTCATTCAACAATAATGTGTTGTGTTAGTGACTTGTCGAATTCATTGATATCGAATTCAAATATGGGTTTAATATGGGTATTAATTTTTGTTTTCTATATAAACCCGAATAAAACCCGCAAACCCACAAAAACCCGGTGGGTATGGGTATGGGTATAGTTTTTCAATACCCGATACTTATGGGTGAGGATATGGGTACAAATTTTGAAAATGGGTATGGGTGAGGGTACAACACCACCCGCCCCGTACCCGCCCCATTGCCATTCCTATACACAACATAGATGTCGGACATCATGGGCAAATATCAATCATGAACATCTATGTTATACAAAATGAACTACATTGGCAGTATGGTAACAATTTCTGAGTAAATTTTGCTCAGGCATGCCACTGGAAAGATCAAAAGAACATACAAACCAAAAAGGAGGGAAAGAACAACGGCAGCATGTTGATCTCCCAAAATGTAACATTTACGTGAAAACAATGAAACTAACCGCCCCCCCCCCCCCCCACCCCCCCAAATGGAAATTCAGCATGTCAACTTACGGGAAGGCCTCGCTCCTGTTTCCTCAACATGGCTAGTGGTGTTGCCCCCTATGTAATCCTTCAAAATTTGTCTTAAATATTCTTGCTGCTCCACACTTCCTTGGAGTTCTTCCCACTACAACAGAGAAAATGAGTCAGGATTTCACGGCCCAGGAGCCCATGTAAAAAATGACTGCAAATGAAAGAGAACCATTATAACTAAATCCTTCATTGTTCAAGACCTAAATTCGACATCCATTAAGAAGACTGCCAAATTTCAAAAAATCTGTGTTCCAGTCAGTCAAAAGTCACTGCCTTCGTTGCAACTGACCCACATATCATCCACCTACTTCACATATTTGGAAGATTTCATCGATCTTTGGGGCAAAAAAGAAAAAAAGAGGATTTTCTCAATTTTGATTTGTAAGCTTTTACACAGTCATCCTGGGTGTGGATCAGAACTTTGCAGATAAACTATTTTAGAACAGGATCACTGCAGCAATTCTCCACCTCTCTAATATTGGCAAAGTGGAGTACTATCCCTCCTTTCATCCATCGTAAGATAAGGTGCTTGTATAGTTGTTCTTATTTGTAGGTTCAACAATGAATATGAGACACTTGTACAATACTGGGAAACTTATGCAAATTTTTCTGATCCATGACTTCAGCCACTCATTGATTGAAACTAATGAACTTTATCTCAACTTAAGCAGACATGAGGACCTCATTCTTCATCAAGCAGTGTAGGTCAACTTGTGTTTTCATCATTTTGACCTATTTAGCTAGCATCATATCCTATGCCAAGAAAAACAGCAAGTGACATATTCCAACATACAATGTATCCGAAGATTAAACCAACTCCGAGAATATTGTGCCTGTGCATCATTTAGCCTTAGACAAGGCGCCAGGTACAGTAGGTACCAAGTCTGGTTCCGCCCTCCTCAGTTATTGGGTGCTATGCCATCCATTGTCCAGTAAACAAGTATTAAATTGGGCTATGCCTACTATCAAGGTAGCAATTAGTACAACATAGTACGGACGCATTGGGAGATCCAAACGTGCAGAGCCTTATGCATGAAAAGCAGAGAGACTGTGTTTCCGAACCACAAGAAGATTTTTTATGCCTCCAATGAAAGTACGACCCAAGAGATTCTTCTTTGCTCCTTTTTTTTTGGTGTGTTTGGGGGGGGGGGGGGAGTTGCAGCTTGCAACATGTAAAATATCATACACAATTATTGAACACATCATGTAACTAAGTGACCATGTACCGAACCATCCATGACATACCATTCAATACAACACAAAATAGAACAGTTACTGCACAGATTTTACAATTGTGTCACTACGGAGAAGGGAAAACTACTAGTATCGGTATCAATTTTTAAATGAAATATCACATTTCATAGAAAAATATTTAGCAACTGACCTCTTGATGAGAAACAGAAACGAGATTCCACCCATAGGCAGCGACATATCGGCGTTTAAGCATGGTATGTCCAAGAGGGACCCCTGTAAACTCAAGAAAATATGATTGAGTGAAACCAAACAGCCATAAATAGCAAGATAGTGCTTCTGATTCAGACGAACACATACTTCTGGAAATATGGGGGAAGATGAAATGCTTACATGAATTCCTGGAGAAATGAGTAGGTCCGTCAATTTCCAAAGCAACCTTCTTGTCAACCAGCGCTGCATCTAATGTGTATGCATCTAGGGCATATTCTCTCACCCAGTCCAGCCCAGTGCTGTAAAGTAGACGGGCAACTTCTTTCTGGAATGATGACGTGACTTTTTGATTGAACCTCTTAGTTCTCCCAGCACGGGTGATCTTCTCCTCGAGATCACTTCTTAAAGATAACTGCAGATGTGAGTATTCAACCTTCAAGCACTGATTTGCCAGATATACTTGGGAAGCAAACATAACATCCTCCCTATATTGATCGGTAATTCTTTCTTGCTTAAACTTTTGCAGTGTGCTCCACACATTGGAAAAGAAATTGCGGTCCATCTCGCCCAAAACAGCATAAGACCAAGCTATATTTCCAAGCTGATCTCGGTTGATTCTTAGGACAGGTGAATCTGAAACTTCAGAGCTGGGATCCATTGAGACATCTCGGTCATTACATAAAGAACCCTTATTCAGGCAGCATCGAAACTGATCTGGATGCTTATAAACATTGTCTAAAGCTTCAAGCAAAGGGCCAGCTGGCTCATTCAAGAAAGCAAAAGCCCATAGTAACTGAGCAAGTTCTTGTGCATGAAATGTATGAATTATGTCAGAGCCTCTCTTAGATAACTCTGAAAAGAGATCTGGTGCAGAGAGCCTCATTGATGCAAATGCACCGGCTACGTTAGCAACATTCTGGGAATTGAATTCACCAACTTTGCTCAAGGCAACCTCAGCAACTCTATCCATTTCTGTTAAATAAAGAACCTCGCCTCCAATCTTGGACAATGCCCAAGCAATATTTGAGATACCTTGAGCAGAGCACTCTGGTAGTGCAGTCATAACAATACCAACAAGCATAGACATCTCCCTTTGACGGGCAAACGCAAGCCTTCGTGTCTCCATCATTGAGACTTTCTCCATGTTCTTTGCTATCCTATGAAGGGCAGTAGCGAGATTCAAAGGGGAGAGAGGAGAAGGGCTCAAGCCTTTCCCAACGGCCATGATCATTTCAGAAACCACCTCCAAAACTTCTTCTGCTGTCTGGGCATCTACTACAGCTCTGTTCAAGTTGAATTCCTTGTTGCGATCAGATGGTCCATTAAATTGTGATAGCCTCTGAATAAACTTCTCCCTTGTCTCTTTTTTTCTCTCCTCAAACATTCCATCTCCAAGCATACTAACTGCCTTTCGAAGGTGTTCTGGATTACTCAGAGGGCTCACACCAGTCACCTCGAACTCCTCCTCCTCCTCATCATCAAAGTCCAATTCATCATCCCCCTCAAGTTTCTTATCGATGTTGCCCTTTTTGGAGATCTTCTTGCTCTTCTTCTTCTTTTTTGTCTTTGCACTAACCATATTCTCCAGAGCTCGCGTCATGCCCCTAACCTCAATCGATTTCAAAGCAACTTTCCTCGCCCTCACACACCAATCCATACTATCAGCGTCGTTCAGCAACTTCGATTTCTCTTGTTTTTGCTTCTGTGGGGGCTCAGATCCTAACGGGCAGCGCTTCCCAAGGAACTCCAGTTTCCAGTCCTCCATCTCAGGCTCTTGTTTCTCACTGCTCATAGCATTTACAGCAAAAACACCAATCCTCCGAAACTTCACATAATTGCTCCTTAAAAACCCAAGTTCAAGCCTTTTTTCCAAAACCCCGACTCGTACTTTACCCAGCGGCTCTTTTGAATTGGACTTGTGGCTAAGAACTGAGGGTTTTAAACAACTGTCACCGACAAATGCATTTGATAATACTTCCATTGTTTTAGTCTGTCTCTTATCTACTTTTGCTCATATGGGATTACAGAGTTTTACCAGAAAATGGAACGCCAATCAGAACCTACACCAAAATACGCGCAGAGAAATCCACAATTAGAATCAATGAGTAATTTTCATAAATTCCTGAAGAAAGGAAGTAGGCAGGATATTGAGCTGAATAACAGAAAAAACAAAAAAAGAGAGAATGGCAAATACCTAGTTTCTATGCGCTAATTCTATCTTCAACCATAACTTGATGGTGAGATTGTGGGCAAGTGGGCTAGTATGGCTTCAAGAGCTTCATCCGCGAACTGGATCACAGAAGGAGCTGCCCTGCTGGAGGGAGGTGAACAGCTTCTGCCTTTTTCTAATGGTGCTCCCTCATTATCTCGTTATCATTTGCGAATCCTCGGATTAGACAGTGCTCTTGCTAGACTTTCTTTTTTGTTCAATTTAATCACTGTGCAATTTACATGATCATTTTCTTTAATTTTGGGGCAAGGGAGATGATAATTGATTGATGATTAATAATTTGTTACAATGCATTTCCAACTATAAGAAACATTAACTTGAACAAATTGATTGCTCCCATTCCCATTTTAGTTGTTTTCCCGTTCAATCTGGAGAAAATACCCAGATATATATTGCAAATCAGCCTCGGTCTTTCTTTATTTCTTCCTTCACCTGGGAGCTTCTCCTCAACTCGTATGTTTGAAGGTTTCCAATGAGCTCATTCAAAGAGATTTCGTTCATCTTCTTTGCTTCGTGGATGACTGTAACTTTTGTTTCCCACGATTGAGGCAAAAACCGTATGATTTTCCTTACCAATTCTTCAGTGGTAAAGGATTTTCCTAACGATTTCAGTTCATTGGTGATGTAAGTAAAACGAGTGTACATATCCATCACCGTCTCTTTGTCGCTCGTTTCGAACAGCTCATATTTCTCATTAACAGCTCGATCTTGAACTGTTTGACCTGGCTGGTTCCTTCATGAGCCACGCGGAGGGCATTCCATATCTCCTTCGTGGAGTCACACTCTGAGATACGAGTGTACTTGTTTGGTCCAAGGCCAAAGTACAACAGCTTCTTGCCCCTAGCGTTTTTCTCCATCTTTTTGAAATCATCCGAGTCGAACTCATTTGACTTCTTAGGAACGGTCTTGCCATCTCTCGTGATCGTCATTGGAACGTAAGGACCATTCTCAATGATCATTTATAGCTCGTAGTCATCAGTCTGAATGTAATTCTCCATACGATTCTTCCACCAGTTGCAATGTTTTCCGTTGAAGTATGGTGGTCGAGTCACAGATTGACCCTCCAAAATTCCTTGTAGTGCACTCATCTTTTCCGGATCTCTCAAGGTGTTAACCTAGGTATGAGAACTCTGTTCTGATACCACTTGTTAGATTTAATCGTACAAGGACACAAGAGGGGAGGGGGTGAATTGTGTCTGCCAACTTATTCGATTGTTTCAGAACACTCGTGAAAACTGTTTGGACTGCATGTTTGGAATGAAGCAGAAACAAAGTTTATTGCGGAAATAATAAAGGAGACATAGTATTTTTACGTAGAAAACCACCTCTAGCCCAACTGAGGTGAAAAAACCACGACCGATCACTGTAGGATTTCAACAAACTTTCACTAGACAGGCCGAACGCGTTACAACTATAACACCAAACGTGACTTAGCCACACACGTAACTTGGTCTACCCCGAGACCTTCGTTGTAGACACCACGTAACTTAGTCTCTCCCGAAACTCTCATTACAAACACTACGTCCAACGTCTCCGAAGACTTGGACACTCTCTTATCTCACTGATGGAAAAGAGAAAAAGAAAAACGCCTTACTTGAATGCTTCTAAACAAGTTGAATGTAAGGTACAATACAATCCCTATTATGCCAATATTGAAAACTCGATTTAGCACTCTCTTTGAAGGTTTTCTTTCAGAAAATTCAGACTCACAAAGACAATTTTTAACTCTTGAAAAACCTTGAAGAGATCTTGAGGAGAGAGGAGGCTTAAATAGAGAGGTGGGAGTGGGTGCTTGTGCCGCAAGCTTAGGAAATAGAGAAGATCACCTCCACTCAATAACTCTAACAATCAAAACCCCTAAAATCTTTCCACTTGATATTCTTTCCTTAAAGATAGAATAAAATCCCTCAAGCCCCTAAAATCTCTCCACTTGATAAATATTCTTTTCTTAAAAATAGGATAAAATCTTTCATCACTATCTTTAAAGAGAGAAACCTTTTTAGACTCAACTTACATCAGAAAAATTATTCCTAATTATTTCATGAAATTCGACAGTCAAAAAAACATTTTAAAACCTTGAAACTCGTTTTTGTCTTTGACGTCAAAACGTTGCAGACTTGACTTCTCAGAACTGTTCTGAGGCAGTGTTCTAAAGTACTTAAAAAGACTTTTCAATGCAAATGCTAAGTCAAAGACCTTCTAATTGGCATATTACAAGAATCTAAAAAGTAAAACAAATATCAAGCCTAAGACTCTTGTTGCTAGCTGGACTCCTTGCACATGTATCGACTTTGATGCTCCACGCTCATTCGAACCGTTCCAAGTATTTTCCGAATCCTGTCTCAACACACAACTCAAGCACAACATATTGACTAGTATATTTGGATTGTTATCATCAAAACCTTACACATTAATTGGGTCAACAATTTTTCCCTTTTTGACGATGACAAACCAAATGACCGTTAGTCGACATCAATGACAGGGCAAAATACATTAGTGGCAAAATAGTTTGTTCAATCCACACATGAGAGAAAGTAAGAGTTAAGGGGTCAATTTTAAACTAGGCAAACCAATTGAAACGAGTTCATACTCATTTTCTCCCTTTTGACATCATCGAAAAAGGTTGAATAGGTCAGAAGTTGGAATCCAATGTGGATGCAATCACCACCAGAGCGGTAATGCGGGAAATAACAGTGATACACTCAAGTATATAGTACAGTAATGATATTGACCATCCAAGTGACGCACAAATAAGCAACATATGCAACAAGCAAAGGCATAGCATAAATACATAAACCATCCAAGAACATTCACAAACCATTACCAGTCACATACATAACCAAGTGTTTTAAAAACAGTGTTGGAAACAGGGGAAGGAACAGAGTCAAGTAGAGGAAGGTGGAGGAGGAAATTTGGCTGTGAGGGCAAGAAGGGCACTTAGCAGATCCTCATGACGTTTTACATTGAGAGCCTTTTCCTATGTAAGCACCTGCCTTACTTCAACTATCTCCCCCTTCAACGTAATCTAATCCTACAATAGTGTGTCAATTGTTGGAGCGCTGGATATGGAGGCTTCACTGGGAACAGGGCCAATGGGTGTTTGGAGCCCCTGTTCTGAAGTTGCACTGCCCCCTTTTGTGACCTTGAAGCCACACCCAATCAAGGTACTGTTGCCAATTTCATCACTGACCTAGAATCCTACTATCTTCTGCAAGGGAATCCCAAGCTTTCAAACATTGAAGTTAGCAAGAACCCATACCCCATGTCATGATCCTTAGATGTGTTAGCAATTCTCCTAATATGGCTAATCATGATTGCTGGCAAGTTAATGTTCTCACCCCGATTCATTAAATCAGTGTAACACATGTCCATGGGATCAGCAAGGTTGCGTCCCTGTCATAAGGGCATTACATTCTTAATCACAAACCAAAACAATAGTCGATGCAAGGGCATCATTTCCCCCTTTCTCATGGACCGGGACTCAGTCAAATGGGGCTTTTGTGCTAGTCTTCGGGTCAATTCCAACAATTGCTCATCACTAAGTACGTTCTTGTCCTTACGAACATATACATCAAAACCTTATGATGACACCGCAAGCAAATCACCTAGCTCCCTAGCATCAAACCATACTTCATGACCATTAACTGTGCTTGTCACAACTCAATTGGTAATAACACCGTTCGCATAAAACTCAGCCAAGTTTGGAACAGAACACCCTCTCTTAGTGTTTGTGAACAATTGCAACCACCCCTGAACTTTTAGCTTTTCTAAGAACACCCCTAGCCCCTGTTTCTGAAAGCATGACACCTTAACCACCTTCCTCCGAACCACAGATTTCTGGAGGAAGTGCTCATATCTCTCAGTAAGTGTCATATTTTTCCTAACTTTCTTTTCTTTGGTTCATCAGATTTTTCAACCAGTTCTGACATCTGTTCTGGGGTAGCCCATTTTTGGGCAAGTTTCTTGGATGGAGTTGGTTTGGTGGATGTTTTAGCGGGTGTTTTGGTGGATTTAAGGGTTGGTTTTTTCTTCTTGACAAGGCTTTCAACTTTGTCTTCTGGCAAGAGCAGCATAATGGGAGGACCTGAACTTTGAGTTCGAGGTCGTGATAAGGGTGCAGTGAGAGGTACATTGGGTGAGGTGGTAGTCTTTTTTTGCTGTTTAAGGGTCCGTTTAGTCGTTGTTTGGGACGTGGTTGGGGCAGTCCTTTTGAACCGCAAAATTGGTTCATCCTCGTCACTGTCTTCAGCATCTTCAACAACACAGTCATTAAACACAAGATTCTCAATAGCATTCTCAACACCAAAATCCTTAGATTGCCCAACAGACTCAATTTTATCTCCCCCTAATCTCGACTTGGCCACAACTGGGTCATACACCACTATCTCCCATTCCGTAATCGGGTGTACTGACGGTATCATATCAGGATTCAAGCCCACTGAATAAAAGTCTAAACTCTTCAAGAACCTAAAAACAGAAGGAGTAATTGAAAAAGAAGGTAAGGAAGTGTTTTCCATACCCATTAAAAGATCTTGTGGCGATGGAGGCACCATTGATGCTCCTTTAGTACCCATCCAACTTCCTCCCCTTTTTCTCGATAATTGGTCCTGTAGTGATCTCGAGTGTGTAGTCCTGCACTTGGAGAATTCTTTTCCACCACGAGTTCTTGCTATTTTGAGGAAAGTTAGGGTTTAAGGAAGAAGAAGGAGATTGGGTTCTTTGTGAGAGAGAGAAAGGTGGACGGATGGGTTTATGGAGAGAGAATGGGAGGATTTAATGTTGGTATAATTTGATCGAAAATCGAGGGAGTTTGGGAGAGTTTGTTTCGGCCCCTTTTGAGGAGAGAGAATGTTTGTATGCAATACATCATTCCCTACTAGGTAGGCTATAAATTATAGGTTAGGTGCAATAAAAAGGAAAATTTGGTTTCCAACATTCCTTTAATAACGCCACTTGGTCAGCAAATACTACAAGCAGTGGTCAGGTCTGTTCCTAGAGCCTATTCTTACTGCTAAATGTTCGGTGACAATGGACACTAAGGGCAATATCATTAGATCTCAATGAGTGTCAGCATGTTATATTCCACACATATGCCAATAATAGCATAGGAATTGAATGCATCCATTGGATCAATTTATTTGGCCTAAAAAAACCTTAACTAATCAATCATTGGGGGTTAAACAAGCATGCTCAAATCCTTTTAATCATACCCAATTTAAGTATATTCCTCTCAAACTGCTCCCTACTCAGTGCCTTGGTAAAGATGTTAGCAATTTGTTTTTCGGTGACGTAAAAATTCATTGAAATTAAGTGCTTTTCAACATTGTCTCTCAAAAAGTGATGATGTATGTCAATATGCTCAGTCCTTTTATGTTGACATGGGTTTTTGGCAATGTTAATTGCGCTAGTGTTATCACAAAATATGGGAATGCATCATGTGTCAATAGAAAAGTCTTTGAGTTGTTGTCGTATCCACAACAGTTGAGCACAACAAGAAGCAACCGCTACATATTCAGCTTCTGCTGTGGATATGGCAATAGAGTGCTATTTCTTGGTGGCCCAAGAGACCAAACAGGATCCGAGAAAATGAGCAATACCTGAGGTGCTTTTTCTATCAACCAAGAATCCAGCATAATCAGCATTTGCATACCCAATGAAATCAAAATTGCACCCTCGAGGATACCATAGAGCTAAGTCAGGGGTGTGTTTTAGATATCTCAAAATCCGTTTTACAGCTTTCAAATGAGTTTCATTAGGATTTGACTGAAAATGAGCACACAAACCAACACTGAAAACAATGTCAGGTCTACTGGCAGTTAGGCATAGGAGTGACGCTATCATACCCCTATAGGATTTCTCCTCAACTGACGGACTCCCACCATCCACAACCAACCTAATCGAAGGAGAGATGGGTGTGTCTATGAGCTTTGGCCAATTCCATTCCAAACCACTTAATTAATTCCTTGACATATTTTTAGTGATGTGTCATAGTTCTGTTTGAAGTTTCCTTGATTTGCAAGCTTAAGAAAAAGTTAAGCTCACCCATCATGCTCATCTCAAACTCACCCCTCATCAATTCTGAAAATTCATCACAAAAATCACTGTTGGTTGCACCAAATATAATATCATCAACATGTACTTGAACAATCAACAAATATTCCCCCTTTGATTTGAGAAACAAGGTATTATCAACCTTGCCCCTTTCAAAGCCATTATTGATTAAGAATTTTGACAAACGTTCATACTAATCTCTAAGAGCTTGTTTTAAGTCATGAAGAGCTTTGTCAAGTTTAAACACATGGTTAGGCAAATCATGATTTTCAAAACCGGGGGGTTAGCTTATGTACACCTCTTCCTTAGGGTATCCGTTGAGGAATGCACTTTTGATGTCCATTTAGTACAGCTTGATTTCCATATGGCCTACGAAAGCCACTAAAATGCAGATAGTCTCGACCCTTGCAACAGGTGCAAATGTGTGTAATACCCGCATACTTTATATTCCATTAAGTTGTTCGTAATACCTTTTTGCGCTATGAAAACTGTATTTTATTAGCGATATGAGCTAAAATTATTTTCTAAGTGCCTGTGTGAATGTTAATTTTATTAAAAAGGATGTTATTGTCATTGTTATTATTATTACTATTAATATTATTATTAGTTTTGAAAATCTTTCGATGATTTTTAATAAGCGTTATTAACGGTTATTAACGAGTACTAAATCGATTAGGAGCCCGAATACGATTAGGTTGTCAACCCTAGAAGCAGCTCGATAATTATTAAATTGAGCCTAGACGTACTTGGGAATGAATAATCGATGAATGGTCGGGTTATCAATTATTGAATTTAGAGTTTGGGATGCAAATTAGGCTATCGACACTGATTCCTGAATAGCTTGGACCAAAATTAATGAAAGAGAGTATGGAGGGGCAAACTTGTAAATTTGCGCGTGCCCTCTTTTTTTCTCACCTGCCTGCGACCCCTCTCCCCATTTTCACGACATCTCTTCTCCCTCTCTGCTTCATCTTCTTTCTCCTCCTCCATTAACGACACTTCCAAGCTCAAGCCAGTAGATTTTCGCCCCACAACAACCGCAAATTCATTCCTTTCGACCTCCCCCACGAGCCAGCTTCCATTTGGTGCGAATTTGGGATGAAATCCGAACGAACCAACCACGTTCTGGCGCCGAATTGGAGCTCGAACGTGTACCCCAGGTATAGCCACGCTATTAAGCTCTTAGTTACTTCAATTTTCTATAAATTAGGGTAGAAATTGTTGCTTTCAAATGCCCAATTCAACTTTAAATCAGGAAGTGCATTTGGGTCTGTCTTAGGGTTCGAATTGTTTGAAAATTGGGCGTGATTTGGGTCTTGTTCGAGCGTGGGTAAGCAAGTGTCGAAGAAGTGGAGTTGTTTGAGCCCCTAAAGTCGAGCCACAGCCATGAATTGAACCTCTAGCTCGGGTTCAAAGTGAGGGTTCATTTCCTCCTAAATTATTACTATTTTCAATGATTTTAACTAAATTTAGTTGGTGCATGTTGATTTTGAAGTTAGAAATCAGTTTGGGTAAATTGAGAATCGAGATTGAGGAATTACGAACATGGTGCTGATTTTGGGTCTTGTGGATGTTGAATTGATGGTGCATGTTAATAACCAGACAGTAGAGAAATGCTTAATGAACAGAATGTTAGCGTAGCACTGTGATTCTAATAATTTATTAGTTCGAATTCTGTTTTGAAGCTTGAGGAGGCTAATCGAAGTAATTGGGGAATGAACTGAATTATGTCTAAAGATTATGATTACATCAGTTTAGGCATGTTAAGAGTCTATTCGTAGTTATCTCAATGAAGTATTATGTTTATGGATATCGATTAGCGAACTAAATGGGGCAAAGTGTCGTTTTAAAGTTTCGATTGCATCAGTTGGTTCACTCAAACACTATGTTGTTTATTAAGCATGAATGTAATGTCTATATATGATCGTTTTACGTACTGTTGGTTTGTATATGCCAATATTAAACCGAGCTTGGTAGTTGGATGACTTGAGGTGAAACTATTGAGTGGTTCGAGGATCTTGTGATCGGTGTTGTGTGAGGAGGGAGCCTGGGTTGTGAATTGTTGCAATCGTGTGGATTGCGAGGCTATGTGTGGCTCATTGGGCAGATTCTGCCGAGTTGTGATGTGAAGTGTATGAATGTGCTATGTGTAAACCCTTTTCCCCCGATTTTCCACGTGACATTATGTAACTAATTCTTGAAACTTTAGACGTCTTTAAAAAAAGAAAAGGGTCGTTTAGAAAACTTGATTTACACGTTGAAAACGCTTTTAAGTTTATCAGTTGTCTATTCGCATGTTAGGACGTCTAAAGTGTAAAAAAAAGTCCTAAATCGTCGAACTGCTCAGTTAGTGACTCGACTGAATAGTCGATAGGTTCAGGAATTTCAAAAGCGAACTAAAAGTGAGTTCGAAAAGGTTTTTAAGGTATTGGTTTGGGTAATGACCCCTTCTCGTTTTTAAAAGAATTTATACGACCCGAAATAGAGTACCTTAAGGTGCTAATTATGAAGCTTTGCTTATTTGCATGGCTTTTGCTTACTTAAGTCTCTATTGAGTTTTGATCTACGATTTAGCAAACGTATTACGTTTAAAAGAAGCTTTTAAGCTAAAAAGTGAAGTTGTTTTTATGAGTTAGCAATCGTTTTATATTATAACAAGCCTTTTAGTTAGAAACAAAGTCATTTTACGAACTATCAAACGTATTACGTCCATACGAAAATTTTAAGTTAGGAACGAAGTCATTTTTATGATTTAGCAACCCTATTATGCTTATATGAAGCTTTCAAGCTAGAAACAAAGTCGTTTTATGATTAGGCAACCTTATTACGCTTATAAAAAGCCTTTTAGTTAAAAACGAAGTCGTTTTACGATTTAGGAAACTTATTACGTTTATACGAAGTATTCAAGTTAGAAACTAAGTCATTTTACGATTTAGTAAACGTGTTACGTTTATAAGAAACTTTTAAGTTTAAAGTGAAATCGTTTTAAGTATTAACCAACTTATTGCTTTTATAAGAAGCTTTTAAGTCTAAAAGGAAGTCGTTTTACAAGTTAATGAACGTATTACGTTTATACGAAGCTTTTAAACTAGAAATGAAGTCGTTTTACAAACTAGCAAACGTTTTACGTCTATAAGAAGTTTCTTAAGTTAAAAACGAAGTCACTTTGCGAGTTAGTAGTCGTATTACGTTTATATGAAGCTTTTAAGTTCGAAACGAAATCGTTTTACGATTTAACAAGCTCATTACGTTTTTGAGAAGCTTTCAAGTTTCAAAGGAAGTCCATTTATGTGTTAATAAACGTATAACGTCTATAAGAAGTGTTTAAGCCAAAAACGAATGAACTATAAGCATTTCAAAAGGTTATGGTCATTTTGTTTAAAAAGCGAGTTTTCAACCAAGTAAGCATTTGAAATAGAGAAATGAAATATGTCTTTAAAGACTAAAAATGTGTGGGAAGTTGGCCAGAGGGCGGAAACTGGACGCAAAAGGGCGTGAGCTGTTTCCCCCTGAGATAAGTAAGTTAGGAATTGGACTCAAGATACGAGTTATCTTGGTGTGAGCTATTCCTGGAAACTGGACGCAAAGATGGCATGAGCTGTTTCCCTATAAAGAAATGTTAGGAACTGGACTCAAGATATGAATTGTCTTGGTGTGAGCTGTTCCTGGGACCTGGACTCAAGATATGAATTATTTTGGTGTGAGGTGTTCCCCAGATAAGTTATGATGTGTGACGCGTAAGAAAATCTTGAAGGGAACTGGACTCAAGATATGATTATCTTGGTGTGAGCTGTTGCCTCACAGAGGACAATATCGAAGTTTGAGTTTATCTACTGAGACGCGTTTTGGCCAAAAGTTAAGTACGTATACCATGGGGATAACGTAGAATAAGAGTACGATCTCACTTAAGGGCGGTGTTGGCCTCCCCTAGCCAGCACAATGAGATGTTTTTATGTTATAAGTATGTTCCTAATGAATAAGAGATATGGCAAATTGCCATTCTAAGCAGTTTAGAAAGGAAAAGAAGTTATTTTCAAAGTAATACGAGCCTCAAGAGGCCAAGTAAGGCTTTTTTAAGAAAAGAAGAAAGCTTTCAAATGCACGTAACCTACATATATTTTATGAATGTGTTTTGAATATAGTTTAAATGAATTTCAAGTGTAGTTGGTTACAGCCTAGCAATGCATTGAACGCTTAAGTTTTTAATGGTGCATATCTTAAGAAAGAATGTTTCTTACAAACCTTTTCTTACTAATTTGGGTGTCTCATAAGTTTTTGGAAGAGTTGTAAGTTTTAAAGAAGTTTACATGATTTATAAGTTCTTAGCATATAACGTGAGTCACTATGTTTTTCCCAAGGTGTTTGAAAGCATAATATTTGTTCTTGTGTTACATGATTACGTGCCTGAATGCTAGTTAGAAAGGAAGGATGGTCATTAAGGGCCTAGGAATGAGTTGAGGGGTTAGCGTAAAATACATGAGTGGTAATCTTTCCTTGGGAACTTTGATTGCCTAATATGATAGTAGTACACGAATACATGATATGTGACTATTATTGATATGAATGCCTGCAAATGGTTTTGGTTTTAAGGAGTAGGTGAATTCTCACTGAGCGTGTGGTTGCTCATCCCTTTATTATTCCCTTTTTCCCAGGTTCAATTTGAGCAGGCATAAGAGATCCTCTGAAGTTATTTCGATGCCGACCCCGTAGGAGTCTCTGCCAGTTTTGCAAAGTGTTTGATGCCTACCACGTTGTAAAATTTTAAATTCATTGTTGTATGTGAAAGCATGTAGCCGGCTCTGTACCTGTATACGTATGATTCTGATCCTTGTTTTAGTTGTTTGATCCTTAATGATCCAGGCGAGTGGCCCGACGTTGTGAACTTGGGTTATTATAGCTTATGTTATACCTATTTACCAATTATAGGTACCCTTAGCTGAGTTAAGACCCTAGAATGTCGCTAAAACAGGGAGAACTCTTGCAGTTTTGTTCCAGAAAGACTATGTAAATGCTAATCCAAACCCTCGATCTTCAAGAGCCTTAAGGATTTCCTTCTAGGAAATCCTGGCGGTGTGACTCTCCCTAGGTTGGGGGCGTTACAGTTTCCTCATAATCGATACCCTCTTCTTGGTTGTAAACCTAAACCACCAACCTGGCCTTATTCCGAGTGATTGTTCCGAACTCATCCAATTTGTTCTTGAACACGCACTTGGTACGAATTGTCGATCTGTCCTTAGGTCATGGTTCAAGGTGCCAAACCTTGTTCCTTTCAAACTGATGAGGCTCCTCTTGCATAGCAGTAACCCAATCAGAGTCTGTAAGAGCTTCATGAATATTCTTTGGCTCAGTGTTAGATAAAAAGGCATAGAAAGTACAAAAGTTTCTGAGTTTAGATTTGGTTTGCACCCCTGTGTTAATGTCAGACATAATCTGGTCAAGGGGGTGCGAACTCTGGTGCTTCCAGGGCCGTGGAGTAAATGGATTCATAGACACATTTTTTAATCTCCCCTGGATACTTGATGAAACAAGTTATGGATCTGTTTTGGAGCCTGTTCCCACAATAGTTCGGGAAGGATCGGGTTGAGTGCGCCAGTTCTGTTCCAAATCAAGTTCAGCAATGCTTCCCCCTGACTGATTTGCTCTCTGCCCACCTTCCACACTACCAGATCTAGGACTTGATTCACCTTCAAGAGCCTTCCCGTTATCTACCATGGAGCTTTGAGTGAGCAAGAGGCATTTTCTCATGAGACCAGGTTCAAACTCTTCATCATGTGTATCATGCTCAATCAAGGAGTTAGTCTCATCAAACAGTACATGCACACTCTCCTCAACACACAAGGTTCTTTTGTTAAACACTTTGTATACCTTACTGTGTAAGGAGTATCTTAGGAATATGGCTTCATCACTTCTAGGGTTGAATTTTTCCAAGGATTCCTTCCCTTTATTATGCACATAGCATCTGCAACCAAACACCCTCAAGTGCTTAATATTAGGTTTTTGTCCTTTGAAAAGTTCATAAGGAGTCTTGTTAAGTATGGGTCTGATCATGCATCTATTAATAATATAACACGATGTGTTCAAAGCCTCTGCCTAAAAATTCCTAGGAAGACTGCTCGCGACCAGCATAGTCCTAGTCATGTCCTTTAGAGTACGATTTTTCCGCTCTACCACCCCGTTCTATTAGAGTGATATGGGTGTAGAAAAGTTGTGATCAACACCATGTTCATTACAGTAATCAATGAAGCTCGAGTTTTCAAATTCTTTGCCATGGTCAGACCTCAAACTTACCAATGAGTGTCCTACTTTCTTTTCAATTTTCTTAAGAAGCACTAGAAACTTTTCAAATGATTCATCTTTCGATGCTAAAAATAGGGTTCAAGTGAAACGAGAGTAATCATCCGCTATAACAAACACATACCTCTCCCCACCTCTACTTGTGATCCTCATAGGACCACACAAATCAACATGTAGTAGCTCAAGAGGTAGGGAAGTGCTAACACAATTCTTTGACTTGAAAGAAGTCCTAACTTGTTTTCCTCTAGCACAAGCATCGTACATCTTGTCATCATTGTACTTGATGAAAGGTAGTCCGACTATTAGGTCCTTAGAAATGAGTTTATTCAAAAAAGAGAGGCTTGCATGACCTAGCCTTTTGTGTGAAAGCATCACATCGTCATCAAGAGCTCTTAAACAAGTCAAATGGTTTTGGGGAAGTTAATGAACACATGCTTTATACACATTGTTGTGTCGCTTCCCCTCAACACAACATCACCAGATTTAATATTGGTAATCAAGCATTGATCCAAAGAGAAACCAACGTGATTACCTCTATCATACAATTGAGACACATTTAGCAAATTATGTTGTAAACTGTCCACCAAGTACACATTATCAATAGAGTGAGAGAGTGATTTACCTATCTTACCTATACTGACAATTTTCCCAGACTTGTGGTTCCAAAATGCCACACTCCCTCCATCAAAGGCTATAAGTGAGAGGAAGTTTGATCTATCTCCCGTCATGTGCCTCGAGCAACCACTATCCAAGAACCATAGTTGATTTTCTCCTCTCACTTTAGCCTGCAAAACAGCTAAGTGTTAGTCTTGGGAACCTAGATCCACTTGGGTCCTATTTTCTTTGACATGGAGGTTAACTCACCTTTCCTAATCCATATTTGTTTAACATATAGTGATTTTCACTTCACAACCCTTTTTCTCAAAGGACAAGTATATTGACAATGACTAGTCTTCCTAAGTGAAAACAAATTACAGTTTCTTAAAGTGCAATATATTTTTTGTTTACTGGTTTAATGAAATGTCTATTCACAAATCCTAGTCCCTTTTTGTTTCGGCTATGGTGAGTGTTTAACCAATTAAGCACTTATGAGGAACTATTCCAGCACTTGTTCTGAGTAAGATCAGATTCGGCCTTATGGGCCTTTTCACGCAGCTGATTTTTTTGCTCACCAGGGATTCTAGCCTAAGTTTTAGGTCTAGTGACTCACTTTTCAGGCTTGAGAGATCAGTGTTAAAAACTTTCTCTCTCATATTCATGAGGTCCTTAAGCGTGTCAAGGTCTTTACATAAGGTAAGGGTCTTTTAATCCGCCTTAAGCTTTTCACATTGTAGGATTTCATTCACACGCTCAAGTTCTTGTTTGTTCCCTTCAAGCATTCCAACATCCTTCTTCAATTCGGAGAAAACCTCTTTAAGCATGCAATTTTCAGCATTAATTGCATCACATTCATCCATTAGAGTGAGTAGTGATTTCTCAATGTTAGCTTTGCTAAGACCACGTACCTTATCCTTGTGTTGGGACAAGGTTTCGACCGGTTCAGAGTCTGATTTGAACTCACTTCTAGGCATGAGGGCTACTGCAGCTTCTTCTTCTTCTTGAGAGCCATCTTCCTATGAGGTTTCACCCCAAGCTGCCATCATAGCCTCGGTGAAGCGCTTTGCGGAGCTGCTTTATTGCGGCCTCTTGCCACGGTTTCAGAACTATTCTGACCCATGTTCTTCGTTCTGCATGGGGCAATTCTTCACGATGCGATCATGCTTCCCACATTTGAAGCAACCCGAGAAATGATCACGGACATTGCTCCTTGGCTTGCTGGTACTTCCCTTCTTGAGGTTCCATTTACCCTTCTTGAAGAATTTCTTGAGCTACCGGGTTATCATGGCAATTTCTTCTTCATTAAGATCCGAATCATCACTTTCCACTGCCTTTAAAGCAAGGCCTCGGTCTTTCTTTGTTTCTTCCTTCACCTGGGAGCTTCTACTCAACTCGTATATTTGAAGGTTCCCAATGAGCTCATCCAAAGAGATTTCGGTCATCTTCTTTGCTTCCTGGATGGCTGTGACTTTCGTTTCCCACGATTGAGGCAAAAACCGTAGGATCTTCCTTACCAATTCTTCAGTGGTAAAGGATTTCCCTAACGATTTCAGTTCATTGGTGATGTAGGTAAAACGAGTGTACATATCCATCACCGTCTCTTTGTCGCTCGTTTCGAACAGCTTATATTTTCTCATTAACAGCTCGATCTTGGACTGTTTGACCTGGTTGGTTCCTTCATGAGCCACGCGGAGGGCATTCTATATCTCCTTCGTAGAGTCACACTCTGAGATACGAGTGTACTCATTTGGTCCAAGGCCAAAGTACAACAACTTCTTGGCCCTAGCGTTTTTCTTCATATTTTTGAAATCATCTGAGTTGAACTCATTTGACTTCTTAGGAACAGTCTTGCCATCTTCTGTGGTCTTCATTGGAATGTAAGGACCATTCTCAATGATCATCCACAACTCGTAGTCATCAGCTTGAGTGTAATTCTCCATACGATTCTTCCACTAGTTGTAATGTTGTCCATTGAAATTGGTGGTCGAGTCGCAGATTGACCCTCCAAAATTCCTTGTGGTACACTCATCTTTTGAGGATCTCTCAAGGTGTTAGCCTAGGTATGAGAACTCTACTCTGATACCACTTAATAGATTTAATCACAAATGGATATAAGAGGGGGTTGAATTGTGTCTACCAACTTTTTCGATTGTTTCAGAATGCTCGTGAATACTGTTTGGACTACGTGTTTGGAGTGAAGCAGAAACAGAGCTAATTGCAGAAATAATGAAGGAAACACAATATTTTTACGTGAAAAACCACCTCTGGCCCAACTGAGGTGTAAAAACCACGACCTACCACTGTAGGATTTCAACAAACTTTCACTAGACAGGCCGAACACATTACAACTGTAACACCACACGTGACTTAGTCACACACGTAACTTGGTCTACCCCGAGACCTTCGTTACAGACACCACGTAACTTAGTCTACCCTGAGACCCTCGTTATAAACTCTACGTCCAATGTCTCTCAAGACTTAGACACTCTCTTATCTCACTGTTGGAAAGGAGAAAAAGAAAAATACCTTATTTGAATGCTTCTAAACAAGCGGAATGTAAGGTATAATATAATCCCTATTATGCCAATATTGAAGACTCGATTTAGCACTCTCTTTGAATATTTTCTCTCAAAAAATTCAGACTCACAAAGACAATTTTTAACCATTGAAAAAATTTGAAGAAATCTTGAGGAGAGAGGGGGTTTAAATAGAGAGGTGGTAGTGGGTGCTTGTGCCATAAGATTAGGTGACAGAGAAGATCACCTCCACTCAATAACTCTAACAATCAAAATTCCACTTGATATTCTTTCCTTAAATATAGAATAAAATCTCTCAGGCCCATAAAATCTCCCCACTTGATAAATATTCTTGTCTTAAAAATAGGATAAAATCTTTCATCATTATCTTTAGAGAGAGAAATTTTTTTAGACTCAACTTACATCAGAAAAATTATTTCTAATTATTTCATGAAATTCGACAGTAAAAAAAAAAAACATTTTAAAACCTTAAAACTCGTTTTTGTCTTTGATGTGAAAACACTGCAAATCTGACTTCTCAGAACTGTTCTAAGGTAGTATTCTGAAGTACTTAAAAAAATGTTTCGAAGCAAACGCTAAGTCAAGGATCGTTAATTGACATATTAACAAGAATCTAAAAAGTAAAACAAATACCAAGCCTAAGACTCTTGTTATTAGCTAGACTCCTTGCATATGTATCAACTTTAAAACTCCAGGCTCATTCGAACCGTTCCAAGTATTTTTCGAATCATGTCTCAACACACAACTCAAGCATAGCATATTAAGTAGTACATTAAGATTGTTATAATCAAAACCTTACACATTAATTGAGTCAACAGTAGCAATTACCTTATGAAGCTTGGCTCAAGGCTTCTCACTTAAAGAATAAAAAACATAATGCAGATTCTAAATTGCAAAAGGAGAAGAGGTTTTTGGAGGATTTTAGGAAGAGCTAGTGTTATACCCTTGCGATGCAAGGACGTTAGTCAATTTTTGTTTTAATATTATTCGTACAAATAATTAATAAAAATATATTGCTTTTAAAGTAGATTTATAATGACATAATTATTGTTTCCTTTTGATTTTTGTTTAAAATCACTCTAAATTTCTATTGTTTTTATATGATAATGATTTATCATTTATCATTTTTTCATGATTCGTCACATGTCTAATTAATTTGTAATGGATATTTTTTAGGAGTTAAATGGACTATATTTTAATTTGACTTAATTTTATAAAACTTATATTACAACCTTACAGATTACTCTGCAGAAGATATATAAAAAGTCACTTTTCAACTCAGAAGAATATTCATGTATCCAACTAATCTAACACAACATTTATCTAAGTTGTCCTATATATCATTCATAAAATATCGTATGTGATCAAACTGTTATATGGCAATAAGCTCTTACTCATTTGCAATGACTTCACGATCTAACCTCTTAAAAAAACAAATAAGTAGCAACAAGTAAGATTAAGGTAAACTTTAATTCGTTTATCTAATTCTATTCTCTTAATATTGAAAAATAAAATGAATCAAGTTAAAATACAAAAAAATCAGTTATTGCATACCAAGTTAACCGTATGAGGACTTACTCAAAACTTAAAATAAGTTAGGAGTGTAAAACCATGCAATAAATATTTTAATTAATAGTATTATAATAAACTCTAATTAATAGCATTAATGTTGATTAACATGTCTCAATTAACATCCACCAATTGTAATTTGTCAAGTCATTACTTTGTGCCATGTGAGATGCCACATGTCATTCATACATTATTTGTATCCAACTTTTAATATATATATATATATATATATATATATATATATATATACATATATA
>JACYFF010031959.1:52370138-52456040 GCA_017589665.1 Selenicereus undatus | reverse complement strand
ATATATATATATATATATATATATATATATATATATATGATAAGGGGTCTGCAAAGTAAGAAAAAGACTTGAATTTGGTGACCAGTTGAGTACCTCTAATATGTCAATTGATGAATTGATATTTTTATGCTAGGTGCAGAGGTTGTTAAAAGGAAAACCTAGAAATTATTTTGAGCCAATCAAGAAGAGAGTGAGGGCTATTAAGGAAAGCCCCATTTTAGCTGTTAAAAGGACGGATGTTACCTTAACTCGACTAAGAGAGAAATGAGTCTTCTTTGCTACAAGTCAAGGCTTGGTGAGCCCGAGGCAGTTTCTGACCATTGTGGACTTCTACAGAGAATTTCGCCCAAAATGATCTTCCATTTAGAGAGTAAACATAATAAACTGGAGATGGAGGATATCATTCCATATTGGATGGCTTTTTTAGTGTTTTTCTTGATGCGAGAGGACAAGCAGATGCTTTAGCACTTTTGTGGGACAAAAGGATTTCTTTGAATTTATTGACTTGCTCTCTTAGTCATATTGATGTTTCATTATTCTGGGAAAGCTAGGATGTTCTATGGCACTTTGCGGGAATAGGTGGTTAGCCTAAAGCACAAAAAAAATGGAGAACTGTGTGAATGATAACTGATCTTAAGCTATGGTCTGACTGATCATGGTTGGTGGGGGGCTTAAATGAGACTTATTCTAATTTAGAGAAGAAGGAAAGACCTCCAGAATCACAAATGACTTTAAATGAGTTTCGAGAAGCTTTGGAAGATAATGGTGTCTTTAATCTTGGTTTTATAAGTTATGAATTCGCACATTGTAATAACAGGGGCAGCTGGCAAGTTGTGAAAGAGCGCCTGGATCGCTTTTGTGTTGATGTAAAATGGTCCTTAATTTTCCTAGATGCTTAAGTCTCTCACATATATTTGATATTTTTGACCATGTACCAATCATTTTAAAAAATATAGGCTTAGCCAAGTTGATGTATATAGATGACAATGGTAGTTCCAGTTTGAAAGTATGTGGATCATTAAGCTATTTTTGCAGTGATGTGATTTCTTTGGTATGGTCTTCCATTTCTAGCTTAGACATGCTCGTTAATTTGATGTTGCTAATTTAGAAGTGTTATAATAACGTAGTGTATTAGAACTATGCTATGAGTAAGCATTAGACACTCAAGCTAATCCATGAATGGAAGAAAAAAGAGGAAATTTTGCGATGGTAGAGGCAAGGTTAGATTATTCAAAGTATAGGTGGTTCTATTTCATAGAAAATATGATGAGAGTAGAGCATTTCACACATGACATAGGCATTCCTTGTTTAGAGCCTAATGCGATTGAAGATATTATTACCCAATGTTATGCCCACCATTTTTTCTGAGGTGGATAATATGGATATGGACAATTTCCTGGACAATGATCCTTGGTGTATTACAAGTCATATATGAACGATGCTCACTATATTTGACACACAAAAGAGGATGTCGAGGAGGCTTAAGCAAATGCACCCATACAAAGCATTAGGTCCTTATGGTGTTAGGCCTCTTTTTCTCAACGATGGGACCGAGTCGGGGATCATGTTAGTTTGATGGTGTTGGCAATTCTTAAGGGTCGTGCAACTCTGCCGAAGCTGAATCATGTGCATGTTACTTTCATACCAAAGAAGATGAAGCTGAGCTCTATAGTTGATTATCATTTGATAACCCTCTATAATGGACTCACAAATTGGTAATTGATGTAACTTTAAATAAATTAAAGCCTTTCCTGCCTCACTTTATTTCTGACAAGCAAGGTACTTTTACTCAAGGGCAGCTTATTATGATATCCTCGTTGCCTTCAAAATATTCCTCCCTATGAATGTTGTTTTGAGTGTTAATGTCTCCATGGTTATCAAGCTAGATACCTCCGAAGAATATGATTGAGTTGAGTGGTGTTTTTTATTAAATGTTGCGATGCTTTGGTTGGACTTCCAGTAACAATGGGTTGATCTCGTTATATGCTATGCGAAGACAGTGTACTTCTCTTTCCTTCTTAATGTGGGTCCCTTGAGGTCACATTATCCTCAATAGAGGGCTTCAACAAGGTGACCCAATTTTGCCTTATCTATTCCTTTTTTATGCAAAAGGGCATTCTGGTGTACTTAGAAGGGATATTAAACAAGCGACTATTTGAAGACATCGTGTTAGCGAGGGGGCACTGAGTAATTCTCATATCCTCTTTGCTGACGATACCATTATTTTTTACGATGAAAATATTGATCAAGTTGTAACCATTAACAAGTTTATGCTTAGTAATGAGAGAGCCTCTCGATAGCAAGTGAATTTCAAGGGTCCGAGCTGAACATAGAAATCAGATCACACTCCGCTTGAAAATTAGAGAGATATAATTACATGATAAATATTTGGGTTTGCTGACTCATGTGGGATGATCATACAAGAATCCCTTGCTATTATTGTGGATCGTATAAAGAAGGGGCTAGTCAAGTAGATGGAGAAGTTGGTGCCCTGGGCTGGTAAGGAATTGAAGTGCTAATTAAAGCTATTGTGCAAGCTATTCCTAACTATACAATGGGTATTTTTAGATTAACAACGGACCTTTACCAAACTATCCAATCATCTATTAATTGCTTTTGGTAGAGGCATAAGCAAGAAGGGGGGAAAAAAACCATTGGTTAGGGGCTTCCAAGCCTTGTAAGGGTAAGGAAAGGTAGGCTTGGACTCTAAGACTTGGAAACTTTTAATGAAGGCATGCTTGTTAAACAATATGGCACCTGTTGACCCTATCCTTATGTAATGTAAGGTTTTGATGATAACAAACACAAATGTAATATATACTTGAGTGTGTTGATTGAACAGGTTCCAAATATTGAATACTTTGAAATTGCTTGCTTAATAATGCTTAAGAACAGGTACTCAAGATCAGCTGGCTGGCAAGACTTTTCAGAACTTCAGAACAACCTTAAGAACAGCTCTTAGGAGTGTTTGGAGCAGCAAGTTAAGTTTCTACAAGAAGTCTGGTTGATTCAACAAGAGTCTTTGTTTTGCTATGGTTTTTATTTTATTAGATTCTTCTTAATATGCCAATTAGAAAGTCTTGATTTAACATTCACTTTGAAATGGTTTTTCTCTTTGAAAATAATTTCAGAACACTGTCTCAGAACAGTTCTCAGAACAGGGTGTTCAAGGTGTTTTCAAGCCAAAACTGCAAAGCTGATTTTCACGATTTTTCCTTGATTTTTAGGCTAACGTGTCTGAGATTTTTTTTGATAGATTTTCTGCAGACTGCTAAGTCTAAAAAGGCTATTTCTGGCTATGAGAAACTTGGGGAGAATTGCAAGTCTATTTTTAGAGTACTTTATTCTCCAAGTAACAAAATCTCTATTTTTAGAAAATGACTGAATTTGTGGAGAAAATCATGGGATAATTTACTGAGTTTTTGTGGCTGAAAATAACCGTGTAGCTCAAGCAGTGGTTGGGAATTTTCAGCTCACACTTTCCACTCCTTGCGGCCCAAGCTTTTTCCTCTTTATTTGTAAATGTTCCACTTGGTTTTCTATTTAAGCAAGACTCCATACTCATTTTCAGCATCGGTTTTTCACAGCAATATTCCAGAATTTAAGAGCCTTATTTTCAAAAAGAAAACCAACCCAAGTGTGTGCAAGATTGAGCTTTCAAAGTTGGCATACTAGGAGCATATTTGTACCTTACACTAGCTTATTTGAGAAGCACAAAAGTAAGGTGTCCATCTTATTTTCTCTCTTTCAAAAGTGAGTTGAGTGTGTCCAAATCAAGGGGACTTTGGATGTAGGATAACCGGTCTTAGGGAAGACGGTTACGTGTGTGTTACAAGTTGTAACGGTGTGAGTTACATTGTAACGTGTTTAGCCCGAATAGTGAAGTGGTTGAAAATCCTACAGAGGTAGGTCGTGGTTTTTCACCTCAATTGGGCTAGAGGTGTTTCCACGTAAAAATCCTGTGTTCACTCACTCTTCTACTTATCTCCACTGCATTTCTATTTTCTGGACGTGTTACAAACAGTCTGTCAGAACAGGGCCTAAGCCTGTTTCCAGAAAACTGCGAAGATTTGGCAACACAATTCACCCCCTCTTGTGTTTGTGTACTCTGAAAACTAACAGCACCCTAGCTCTGATAGGCTTTTCTCACTTATGTTGGTATTTAATATGATTATTCATGATAGATTAATAGATGCTAGGATCCCTTTAACTGTTGATAAAAAAAATTATAGAGGACTATCTGAAGCCTAGATGTTCTCCTCAGATTGGAATTTTCGGGTGTCGCATATGTTTAGGAAGTCTTCTGACTAGTTGGAACATTACAAAATGCTCTCAACCCAGTAGGAACTTATATTCCACTTATGACCATTCTGAGGTCATCCAGTCGTGCCATATTATAATGTCCATTAGCGATCACTGTCTGAGAAAGGTGTGACATTAATGAGTTATTTTGGGGCTGCTCGATTCAAGTATGTAGTTGATTGTATTGTTACAACTAGTATGTGAATGGATGTGGGCGATTTGGTGAAGTTCATCTAGGTTCTGTACGAATGTTGAAATGTAAGAAATACGTTCATTTCAAAGAATTCAGTAAAAAAAGGCTTAGGGGTAGTGAACCAGAGGGTTATCTCCATTGTCAAAAGCTACAATGATTTTTAAGAAAAAGAGCTGACCATGGCTGATCCAATTCTCACACTCTGGAAATGGCCAGTGGCTAGTATTTTAAAGTTAAAATTCGATAGTGATTAGGTATTGTAGTTCGTTGAGAGGAATAGACATGGGGATGTGCCCTTATTGAGCTCAAAGTAAGGGGTTGAGTTCGCTAGCCCCTGCGTTAAAGAGGCCAGGGCATGTTTGTTTGCCTTAATTTGTGCTCAAGATGCAAGCATTAGCAAGCTCATCATGGAGGGTGATTGTCTCCCATTTATCGGGATGAGGAAGGATAATGGGCTAAGGGATAATCCTTTGGGTATGCACCATTCTCATTTTAACCGAGTCTACTGAGTTCTTTTTTTGATCCTTTGTTAAGATGGGTTAATTGAATGGCTCACAATCTTGCTTACTTGTAACCGTATGGCTTTGAGTGCACATTATGGGGTAATGATGTGTTGGACAGTATTGTTTCCCACGCACCATATGATATCTATTTGTTCATTAACTCTGATGTAATGAGCCTTTGTCTTCCTTGTCCTTCAATCTTTGATGAAACCATTGGTTATACACAATGAGTTAGGAAGAAATAGAGAAAGAGTGGATGGAAGGAGGGCATTGCTCGCTATATGATAGTTCTCGAATTCCTAATTCATGAAAATTATTCAGCCAATTTATATGGTCAATTATGTTACCATAAAATATATTTTGATAAACCATAGAAACATTGTTGACTACAAATTATGTTATAATCCCTTGTCTATCTAGCAAAATAGACGAATGATTGATTCCCCTGCACATAAATAGGCCTCAGGCTGGTGATATGCAATGTGTGAAGTTCCAATTTTCCAATTTCATACTGTGAACAAATATACATATTTTAACATTTTTGTACCATAAGGTTTTATGAATTAAAAGTACCTTGTCTAGATTATGTAGTGTAAAAATGTACAAACTCTAGCAGTATATTGTGACTATGATCTTGTGTGCACACATAAAATTATTTGAATCTATGATATGATAATTATGCAAGTTCAACCCTTGATATTAATTTCAAAATTTTACAATTACTCATGATGTCTTTGTTTCTATTCGGGAAAAGAAAAACTTATCCAATATATTTAAAAACAATCTTGTCAAAATTAACTTCAGCAGTTATTCTTCTCCCTTATTTCTCTCCTATGGTCTTTCTTACTAAACCTCCATTGTTAAGCACTTATTGCTTCATTATTTTTTTCCTTTAGAAAAATGGTAAGGATTATATTGTTGATCAAAACCAACACATTACATCATTTTGACCCATCCATACCCGAGTTACATCACCAAATCCATTAAATTGAGCCCAGAAATTACATAATTACTTATCACTCATGGCGATCTCAAATTTCTTTTTTCCTTTCTCCTTTGAGTCATAAAATATAAACATTATTGACAAGATCAAGGAGAGTTGGGCTTGTGAAATCCAGCAAACCCTATTTTTTTTTTCTTAAGTTGAGAAAGTGGAATTCAATAAATGGAGGGATCAAGTAGTTCAATGAAAAATTATAATGCCCAAAATGTTTGGAAAACTCATATCTAACTCCTTACATTTAGTTTGTCAAATTTTCACATCCAAACTAAATTTCATTCCGCACATATAGAAGAATGGAAGTCACACTTCCAAATTGGTGAAAGAACATAAATATTACAGGCCAAAGAAAGATAAGATTACAAGAATAGAAAATGTCAATCAAATACAAACATGGGCAAAAACTATCATCATTTCATATGGCATTGCATTGCATCTATCCATTCCTATAATCCTGTTTTAAAAAAAAACTTCACATGGTAATTTGTTCTTGATGGTAATGTGCATAAAATAAAGTTTGAGACACAACCCCAAAATTACAACTTCCTATCCCCAAAAAATGTATGAAATTGTACTCCTTTACACCTAACTTGCTCCAAAAGATCCAAAGTGCAATCTAAAATGTTGCTTGTTACTCTGAAAAGCCCCGAAAATGATGCACACAAAGCTTGTCATTATTTCATTTAAACTAGCATATATTGGACCTAATATTGTACTTATTAACGTTAATGCTTATGCAACTGAAGATAAAGTTGCCTCTCTAGTTGGTGCTAAAGATTGTTGCTATTGAAGATGCTACTATATTTGAACTTCCCTCATCTGAATCCTTAGCTTGTGGTCTTTCCCTTTGATTTTTTATCCCCTCCATTGTGTTCTCCTCGTAGACCTAATAATTTATTTGATTGTTTCCACAGTAGTAGACAAGAAAGTCCTGATTTAAAGCTTTATAATAATCGCATCCCACACAAGTTGTCCTTTTTGGTCTCTTCTTTCTGTCTTCCTTACTCTTGTTATTTCATTTGCTCTTGGGCTAGTTTTTGACAACAAAAGACGAGCTAAGTCAAGGCATAGGAACTTGGGCCACATATAGAGATCTTTGATTGGTAGAGGACTCCATTATAGTTCTTATTGAATTTTTCAAATAAGTAGCATGGGCTGGTGAAGTCCTATAATGATCTACACAACCACAAAATGCATTTGGCGGCATGCTTGACCGAATTCCACTAGTAGTCCAATAATACTAACAGTTACATATTCTTTTATTCAAATCTACCCAGGCGTTTATGCCCTAGTCACCAATATCAAATCCCATGTAATCATTTGTGACAATTTAACACTGCCCAAAACTTCCATGAATTGCTTTAAGCTTAGCTTTAACTGAAGGAACAATATCTCCTTTCAATTTATCTCCCTCACCCTTCCTCTCAGAGACCTTTGACGATGTGTTTTCTAATTCCCTCCAACAAGATAACAATAGACATTCGCTTAGATCACTAATAACATTGTTAAATCTCTCTCGAACATAATATTATTAGGTGGCATGTATAAGGGTGGAAAAGGTGCTACACCAATGATCTTTGAATCTTTGATTAGGTATACATATGCTAGAGAATTTACCTCATGCACCTACTCCATAAGTGTTCATGTTGCCATTGAGTATATGCATTAACTACAACCCAGATTAAGAGTTTCAAAATGTTGACCAGGACACTTCCTTTTAATGTTTCTATTCAAATAGAGCATGCAAAACTTTCTTGTAGAATCCGGAATGCATTTCTTAAGTGCCTGCATGACCCCCTTAACATTAGACTTTAGAAATGAAAAAAAGTTTCAGAAATACAAATTATATTTAAAATAAGTAAGCATATAAAATTGAAAGATATACCTTACATCTATGAAAGAAGACTGTATATCTTCCATACTTTTCATTTCCAATTACATTCACTAAATTAATGAAAAGTACGACTAACTATCATTGTTATCTATTTCCATAATAGAAAATACCAAAGAATAACAATGGTTTTTAGCATCTAGACCATGTGTTGTTAGTAGGACCCGCTTATATTAGTCTCTGAGGTGACATACTCTACTCTAATTAGAGTCTACACCCTTTTATGGAGCCTTCAATGCATCCTTTAAAGCTAATAAAGAGCTTTTTAAACCTAGGGTAATTTGAATGAATGCGAATAGCTTCATGCTCATTAGCATTAGGAAAGGAGGTTTGCCCCAGAAGATGTAGGCATGGCTACTTAGGTTTGTTTGCGTTATATGATTCCTCCATTCCATTGCCTCCAACATCAAAACCTTGACCCCACTCACCAGATGATACTTCAATTGTAGGTAATACCTCTGCATATAGTGTATTTTCATTTGTTTTTATATTCAACTAAACATTAGAAATGATATCTGTTACCAACTTCTTAATTTGAAAAGTTTTGCCATCTTGCTACCATGAAGCATGAATCCTCCAGGAGCATTTGTATTTGCATGGATTGCTGTAAACTATTACCAGCATTCTTATGTTGTTGTAAGCCAATCCATTCTTGTACACAATAGTCCCTCATCACATCTATGAATTTTGATTTGTTGCTAAACATATCCCATTGCGATAGTTGTACTTTTCCATCAGGTTCTAGTTCTTAAATCCTGCCCTTGTACCCTTTTTAAAAGGGTTTTCATAATTACAATCTTAGTCACTTAGCTCTTCAAAGGGACAATTCAAGTCTTCTTCATTTTAAAAAAAAGTGCCACTTCCATTTAACTAAACTTCGACTCTGGCTTCAACTTTAGGATTCATTAGTGCTGTAACTCCAACCACACTACCCATTTGCCTTAACTCCCTCATTTTCTACTCTAACATTTATGGTGATTCTAAGAAGTGAAATGTCTAACACATATGAAGTTATCAATGACAGTCAGGGTGAGTTTGAATCACTTTTGCTACCTGAAGTAGAATTTTAGGAGAGCAGCTACTCAAATTCACAAGTCAGAGTGGGCTAAGCATTCACATGATGTATTTTTTGGTCTCTTCTAATTTTAGGGGCAATAAAAAAAATGTTGGGTACCTTAGAGGGCCTTTCTTCAATTTGAACATCATGTATTTCTTCATAAACATACCATTTCTAGGGCTTTCAATTAATTGGGATTAATATTCCTAATCTTTACCTTCTTTCCACTATAGGCCACATAAATCATCTTCAACTCCATATATCACTCTACAAATTCCAAATAGATATTTGAACATAATACTCACAATGTAACAACAAGACATTTAATTTAACACTCAAATTAAAATGACAGTCCATAATTACAGAGATTATAACAAGTTCAAACCCCAAAAGAAGCATCTTCAACCCTAATTGTTAGTCGTATTTGGCTACCGCTTTAACCTCTGACTCTAATTTCAAACGGTATTTACCTTAACATCTGAAATCCAAAATTTTATTTTTTAAAAGTTTTCTTATTTTTAAGTTGCGAACTAAACATGCAAACAGATATTCAAATCCTAATTTGTTAATTTTCAAATAAAAGAAAAATTACCATACCCTTAATGAAGAACAATACAAACCTTCTCACCTTATTGTGATCAATATAACAATCCATGTTCAACTTTTCTATTTTGTTACAGACCAAATAGGAGAACTCATCCCAAAAGACTAGCCCATTAGGTGAGAGAGCCCATTTGGTTTATAAACCCCTCATCAATTACCCGTACAACCGATGTGGGACAAGTCCCATACCTTGCAATTGGTCTAAATCCATAATATTTAACCCTCCTTAAGGGCCAACATCCTCGTTGGTCACGACCACGTTGGTCACGCCTAGCTTTCCCAGGCCACCACTCCAAGTTCTCGTTGGTCACGACCACGTTGGTCACGACTGGTTCTCCCAGGGCACCATTCCGTGGGCCAACACTCTGAGTTGGCTCTGATACCAATTGTTACAGACCAAATAGGAGAACTCATCCAAAAAGACTAGCATATTAGGTGAGAGAGCTCATTTGGTCTATAAATGATTTATCAGTTGCCCATATAACCGATGTGGGACAAATCTCATACCTTGCAATTGGTCCAAATCCATAACTTTCCCATGGAGTTGTGGTTTGGGAGAGCCAGCCGTGACCAACGAGAACTCAGAGTGGTGGCCTGGGAAAGCCAGCCGTGACCAACGTGGTCGTGACTAACGAGGACGTTGGCCCTTAAGGGGGGTCGAGTGTTATGGATTTAGACCAATTGCAACGTATGGAACTTGTCCCACATTGGTTGTATGGGCAACTGATGAGGGGTTTATAGACCAAATGTGCTCTCTCACCTAATGTTATAGATTTGGACCAATTGCAAGGTATGGGACTTGTCCCACATTGGTTGTATAGGCAACTGATGAGGGGTTTATAGATCAAATGGGCTCTCTCACCTAATAGGCTAGTCTTTTGGGATGAGTTCTCTTGCTTGTTCTATAACGTATTTTTCATTTGATGGACTTGGGTTAACTTTCCTCCATTTATTGGAAGCCCTAGTTGAAGTTCTGAAAGAAGATAGCAATGGTGGTTTTGCTGCTTTGGCTCCCTTTTTGTTAGTGTCGGGGGAAATAATTTTGAGGGGTTAGTTTCTTTTTACTTTTGAACCTTATCATAATTACTTTGGGGAAGGGCACTTATTTTTTCACTTATCAGTAACCTCCCGCTTTTAAATCAGGGCATAGTGTCATTTTGCTTCTTCGATAACCCCTTCCGCCAACCTTGTAGTGCATAACTAACATCTTAATCTATAAAGAACTTTAGGATTAATTGCTAAACTAGTGGGTTAAATAGTTAAATTGTAAACCTCAAGGTATATCAAAATTAATAGCTAAACTAGAGGGTTAAAAATTCACAAATATCACTATGAAAAATTATATTTACATTGACAAAAGTACATCGAAAATGCAACGACTTAATGTGATTGGTTCATTTTAAATTTTAGTCTTGAAACCCATACATTGATGGTGATATTTTCCATTTAATTACACCACCTCGTGTTGGTATGAGGTGTCAATTTTATTGGTGTATTGGAACTATTGCCCTTGCGATACAATGGTTGAGCTAGATGATACGTCAATATTTAGAATTATGAACACTTAACATAAGATGTTGCTTTCATTGTTGAGGTTTTTGTATTAGTTAAATATTTGTTAATTTTTTTCGGTTTAAGAATGTGTCCCTTTTTCAATTCCTTAGTGATTGATTAGGGAGAAAATGAAAGGTCTTCCAGAGTGTATAAAAAATAAAAAGAATTATATGCAAGGTAAAATTCAAAATGACCTTAATATAGTTAATATCGTAACCATTAAAGTTAAGACACTTGGAAAAAGTATATAGAGTCACTCAATTTTAATATATCTATATAGATTTAAATGGTTGATATCACTGTTGGACTTCAGGGGCAACTATTGTCTCATTTTGTGGATTTTTTTTTCTTTAAATTTGAAATTGATAATTCCGTTTACACTTATTATTTGATTGCGTTTCAACTATCCTTCATTTTTGGGGGTCAAGTTAAATTGGAATGAGGTGATTTTAATTTCAAGTATTCAGTTTATTTTGTATTTGGACAAATTTAGTTATATATGAAATTCTCCTTGTAGAATTTTGATGTATATTTATAAAGCTTGAGCTTATATGCTAGTTAGTTTAAAATCATGTGTTCACTTCATAATTGTATGCTCATGAACCTATATATATACATACATATGCGTATATGTTCAATACTTCATAACCATGTTCATTACTTCATAAATGTATGCTCATCACGAGAACATGTATGTTTTTTGTTCAAAATTGAAAGCTCGTCCCTTTGTAACTAGATGTTCATATATATAAATCTATGTGCTCACCAATCCAAAAGTTAAATAGAACCTTAAAAAATATCATCCACTTAAAAGTATATAACTTAAATGTATTGTTGTAAAAATACATAAAGAACTTTCTTATTTATAAATATTGTTGATAGCTCATGTGGCTTGACATTTGATTATATATTTTGTCTGTTCTAATTCCCTCTTGATCTCCTAATTACATAAAAGTATCATTAATTGAACATGTTCTATGCTAAGAATGTCAACTCGCCCCTCCCCAAAAGACGAAAAAAGAAAAAAAAGAATTCATGATTTCACCACCTCTACAAATGCCACTGAATAAGTCAAAATTTATGGAAGCAAGCTTAAATTTTCTCAATTTTAAACAAGTATTGAACTATCCATAACACTCGTCTCTTATCAAGAATGGGAGTGTGCGGGACCTGGATCATGACAAGGGAGAATAGTGGTTCCCCTTTACAAATCCGATGCAGCATGAGTACATCCATGTGAAGGGATGACCCCACTGTAGAGTCGGTCTCTGAGGTATATAATAAGATTGCTAGAGTCACCATATTCGAAAATAAAGATGACTCCTATGCCCAACATGGAAAAACGTCGATTTGGTAACCTAAGATGGTGGGTCTGGGATCTTACTAGTGTTTTGTGCCCTTTTAGTTGTCCTAAATGTTGGTAGTTGCTTATTCAAACTAAATTGTGGAATAATGGAAAAAATGCATGTGTATGTACAAATAGGAATGTATAGATAAGCACACAAATAAAAGAGTCAAGGCCACTGTATTGTTTAGTGCACAGCAAGTTTGTATTCAGATGAGAGCCACAGTGCTCTATTTAATGATCATCATGGGACTTGAATCTACTCTTGGATCAAAATCCTAAGTAGTTTTAATGAGGACCCTGCCATAAGTCTGTTAGTTCCACTAGGGAATGGCTAGGGATGTTTTCATATCTAATGATCTTGCTAAGAGAGTTTAAAGATGACTCAATTCTTGGCTTGAATTAATTTAGGTGGGAACGGAGATAATTACTCAAGGTATTGTCTCCATACGCGAAGAAATAAGTAACTAGATGGGTGGATTGAGCCGACTGTAAGCATCTGTATAAATACTAGACCTCTAACATTTCCACATTAACTAACAAAATGATTCCTTTCGCTATATATTGGGGTGGATTTTATGGAGTTGACATATTGATGTTTGTTGGCTAGTGGTCCTCAAAAACTCAAAATGAAGTCCTCACTAATGGGCCACCACTAAACAAGTAGTTACCATTAGTTACTCACTCAAATATGATCTAAAAATAGCCTACTAGGGAAAATGATGGAATTATAAAGGCTAATTGAGTGGAGATAGATGTGGATCATTCGAACATCATATATGAATAAATTTCTAATTATAACATCAAGTTTGATGAAAGGTTTCTACCAGACAATAAATAATATGTTGACCCTAAGAATAAGCATGCAAACACATGCAAAAAGGTACAAGTAGGGGCTAGAAATCATTATTTAGTATTTAGTCAAATTCACTATGACTTGTGATTAAGGCCAAGATGATCATAAAGGGGATTACTGTCATCCCTTGAACCACTTTGATGGTCCTAAGTATTTTACCTTTCTTAGGCTTAGACTAAGAATGATTTGAAATAGTTGGGCTATCATCATGGCCCAAGTAGGATACCTGAATTCATGCTTCATATATCGAGTTTGATTAGTGATTGATTAATGGTTCTAGAACATTTATTTTACTCTCTAACCAAGTTAAGATTATTGTAAATGGACTAAGTCATGCTCAAAGATATAGAATTTACTATTTGAACTTGGAGTCAAAGATTTTAAATGCAAATTATCACAAGGTAATGAGTGAATAAAGAAATTATGTACAGGGTTTTTTCCTTATAGATAAGAGATCTTAGAAAAATAAATAAATGTTCTAAACCTATTTCTTGTTCTATTGGCTTCTTAGACGAACGTTGGCTTCAAATGCTGGTTAGACATTGGTCTAAAGAGTTTAGAAATCGCCTAAGCACCCAATTTATTAGAATGACAATTATGAACTTGAAAAATGAGTTATGTATCGTTATGAAAGAAAAATTTGGAACTTGGGAAAAATTAAAATGGACCAAAAAATTTTAGAAAAATACATGAAGTGCGAGACTCTATGGAGCGCTCAACTGCTAGTTTTTATTAATTTTGAAGTTCTTTAAGTTAGTCAAAAATAGTTTTTCAAAATGACTATGTTATACCTCTTGAAAAAAAGATAAATGCCGACTTTAAAAACCTCATATTCTTTGAGAGAGGATCCAAACAAAGTGATCCCAAATCCTAAATGCTCATTATTAAATCTAAGTTTATTGGTAAAATTTTAGGATTAAAATTCAAACAGATGTGGTTATCATAAAGCAAAACCTTGGATGTTGAAACCGAGTTTATTATTCTAAATAGTATTGCAATATTTTAGTCACTATGATCTATTGAAATGAAATTTTGTAAAATAGTGTCATTGTGATAAACTATATGCATCTAAGAATGCTTAAAATTTTAATTTTAGTTTTTAGGCATTGTTTTCTAAATTTTCATTAGGTGTGTGATCTAAATTTTGCAAACATTTGAGCTCTAGGTTCCAACTTTGAAATTCTTTATCTCACTAATGAAGAGTCAGGAGACATGCCATATCAATTTGGAAAACTAAGGATGTATATTTCATTTCATTTGAAGAAAATGTTTCAAGAAAAAGGATCAAGAAAATGTTGAAAATTGAAGCAAACAATATGTCATCAAATTTCAAATAGTTTTGACACTTTGTGGAAAAATAGGTGCTATAACCACTCCCAAACTTCAAGTTTGACCCATGAGCAATTATTAGAAAGCTATTTCATGATTCGCTCCAATGATACTAAAACGGGAGATATTGGTGTTCGCATATACCAAAAAACAAGTCGCTCAATTTGACCTACTTAAGTTATCCGATTTATTTTAATCACGTTGACTCCAAGTTCTTATTTAGTGACTTTAAGCCTGACTTTATGCCATTCAAGAATTTTTTCTTAAATCAAACAAAAAATGAAGCTAGTGAAGGCAAACGACCTAAGGAAAAAAAAAAAAAAGCAAACGACACACAACTTCACACATACTCTAACCTAACAGGTTCACCCACAGAAAAAAAAAGTGTTCCAAAGCCAAGTAAGAGGAACGGTCGTGAAGAACTTAAGGGGATAGATAGTAGAACCCAGCGATTGAAAGACCACCTAAGATGGGCCTAACCTAAAAACACAAGGCAAAACACCTTGGTACAATATTAGCTTAATCAACAAAAGATTAGACAAAAAAAATGAAAGAATAATGCCAAAAATGAAAACATCTACGCAAAGAAAAAAAGAAGATTAGGTTAGCGAAATATACAAACAAGAAAAATAATCTAATAAAATGAGTAAAAAAAAGACTTGAGGTGGTTTAATTAGATTAACTAGTTCATGAGAAAACTAATTAGCAATAACTAAAACTAAGAAACCTTTTGTTACAACTCCGGAGATTTTCATAAGGACAAAAAATGAGTTTAAAAGACTTTAGAAAAATTAATCAAACTTAACTAACTGTTAAAGAGCCAATTAAAATCAACTAAATCTAACTAGAAAATTTAAATTTTATTAGAGAGGATTAGATAAGAGATGGGGGCTTTATAAACTTTTGAAAAGGGAGAAGCCTCTATTTTTAGATGACACCCTAAAGGTATTTATAGACCCATGAAGATGAAACCAAAACCCTAAAAATTTTAGCTCGATGAAAAAGAGTAATAAAATAAATTAGAAAAACTTGAAGGAACCGAATAAAAAGGGTTTGGTGACATTCAAACATTTGAAAATGACATGTTAATTAGAGGAGACAAATAAATTCATTTCCCTTTTTCCTTCTATCTTTTTGAAAAACAAGACGAAAAGAGGAGTTCTTTTTTGTTTTTGGAATTTGGGGTGGGGGAATGTTTTGCTGGGCAAGTAAAAAAAATATTTTCTTTCATTAAAAAAAAGAAAACCAAAAGAAAAAATACATCTAGACCCTATGAGATCTGGAAAGGCTATGGAGGTTTTCCAGCAATGACTTGGTAGTCTTCAGTGTAGCTTTGCTAAAAGGTACGATAAGGGTGCTCTCCTAAGATATAAGTTCCAGTTGTTGATGTGATAATGGTTGAGAAAGGAAATGAGATTGGGGATAATGGTGTTTCAAATAATCGAGACATCGATAAGGTAGATTGTCGGCTAGAGTTTTAGATTTTGAGAAAGTGTAGCTAGGTGGTACGAAGCAATCTTACAGCACTAAATCAGCTAGGGCAGGGCGATTGGGAAGTTTGAAACCAATAGGCCTTATCACTGTTCTATTGGGGTCTAAAAAGTTGTGGGCTGATACAGATGAATTAGAGGTATCAAGGCAGGGTTAGAATGAGATGGATGAGATAACTATTACAAGCGAGATACATAAGGATGCTGGTGGGAATATGAGGCATACTTGAAGGAAGAATAATTGTAAGCTGAATTTTCAAAAGTCGTTTGCTGACAATCGAGATCATAAAGCAGGATTAAGATTGAGATTTATTGAGCTAAAGGTGGATGCTTATGGGCCTATGGATATGATTCAACACGTAGTTGAGGAGGTTGCCTACCTAAAGGTTGCTTTGGTAAGTTACTATGTGGGCAATGCTCCTTGATTGGCAACTATGAGAAATTTCATTAATCAATATGTGAGTTAATGTGCATGTTTTTCCTATCATAGTGCTTGGCTTATTTTCTATTCAAATAATGATGAAGATATAGATGCCATATTTAAAGAAGGGCCATGGATTGTTAGGAAGCATGCTTTAATTTGAAAAAATAGGCCCTTTATTTCAAGTTTGATAAGAATACCATGGTTAGAGTGCCAATTTGAGTGAATTTCCATCATTTAGATTTGTTGAATTGGTCTGCTATAACTCTTAGCAAATTTGCTAACCTTATTGGGCATCCCCTCTATTCTAATAAATGTACTGCACATAAGGAGAAGACATCCTTTGGTAGGGTACTTGTTGAGCTTAACGTGAGGAAAAATCTGCCACATGAGGATTGGTAAAGAGGGCCAAAGAGGTGCGCACATTCAGTTTATTATGAGTGGGTTCTGTACTTTTGCGAGAATTATCATGGGTTGGGTCATAAAAAAGAAAAGTGCAGGCTTGGGCGAAATGTACGGGTTCAGAAATAGCATATTAGTAAGCCATACCATGTAGGGGATAAAGGTGGAGAAACTCAAAAATAGTGCATGCAGCTAATGCTGGTACACCCACCGAGAAGGTGATAAAAACCCCAGGATGAGGTGCTGGCTCAATATGTTCTTTAAAAAGAAAATAGGAAAAATAATTTTAGGACTAGTAAGCAGCATGATAAAAGGAATACGGCTCAGAGGGCCATCTCACAAAATAGGCAGAAAACAACTATTAGAAAGTTCTAAAAGTTTTAGTGAAAACCTCACATATTAAGAGCCATGCTACAGTCACTTCAGAAGGGGATAAAGCTAGAAGTATTAGTCTTAGTTTATTAGACAAAGGCCCTAGTGTTTCTCATGGTTAATAAAGATTGGCTCTTGGAATTAAGGGGTTTAATGATCCATTAAAACATGAGAAGGTTTGTGAAACCTTCTGGAAGAAGAAGTTTGATGTGCTAGGTCTTTTAGAGATTAGAGTAAAGCAACTAAAGGCTGTAAAGATTGTTAATACATTCTTTAAGGAACGTGAATGGGTTTATATTTATTCACGGCATCCCAATGGAGAATTTGGGTGGTGTAGAAGAACTCTATAACACTTTAAGTGCTTGGTGAATGTAGTCAATATTTTCATTGCGTTATTAGGCTAGCAAGTGGTGACTTCACTCTTGTGTCTACTTTTTGTATGCTTTTAATAGTAAGAAAGGTAGGATGTAACTCTTAATGGTCTCAAGCAAATAAACTAGCAAATAAAATGTTCTATGGCTATTGATGGGATATTTTAATGTGACCACTTCACAAATTAAATGGATTAGTAATGTGCTTATTTCTCATCAAACTATTAATAAATTTGTGGACTACTCACTACATTGTCAGCTCATTGATGTGCTAGCTATAGGTGCTTTTTACACTTGATGGAGCAATCAGGAAGATGACCTTGTTTGGTACAAGTTGGATAGAATTTCGTGCAATGATATGTCGCTGGCTCCATTACCCTAAATTTGGATAGTTGAAAAAGGCAAGTTTGAAGTATTTTTTTAGTTTGGATTGTACGGACTAAAGCAAAACATTTCTCTAAGCTTCATTTGCTTCATTTTCTATAGATAAGTAGGTAGTATATGGTTTTTAAATCTAGGGTAAGTTTGAACTAGTCTCTCCATAATTTTACAATTCAGGGTAAGGATACTACATCAGACCTCCCAACACCCCGCTTGGTGGCATGATTTTTAGGGTATTAGATATGTGGATTGCTCAAATGAAAATGTTGATGGACAATTTGGGCCAATGGGCATGTCTAATTATTGTTTGGTGATGGTTACCTTTAAGAATTAATTGATTGGTAGGAATCTTACTTTAAGTATTTGGATGTTGTGAGTGAGTATCCTAGCTTCTATCAATTAGTTAGAGAGGTTTGGGGGGAGGGGCGAGGGGGGCAAAACATTGAAGGATTTGCAATGTTTTAATAGCTTATAAAGTTGAAATTATTGAAGAAATAGTTAAGGGTACTACATAAGCAATGCTATGGCTGATTATCTAAGCAAGTGCACATAGAATGTGATAGGTTGATGGATTCCCAACAATAGTTGTCAGCTAACTCTAGAAGTAGTTTGCTCATGGCTCCGGAGAAGACTCTATTGAGGAGATACCAAGGCTTGGGAAGAACTAAAGAGATCTAGCTCAAAGAGCAAAGTAGGATTTCATATAGCTAGGAGATCAAAATAATGCTTATTTTGTGCTAGTCTGGGAGTTAACAAACATGAAATAGAATTGATGCTCTACTTAATAAATAAAGGTGGAAAGTTTCATCTTATGACCAAGTTCAAGACATAGTCCTGGATTTCTATATTGAACTACTAAATACTTCAACCTCTATGCATCATTTGAGTATGAATGATAGGGGTAGGAAATGTATTATCTCTACAACAATTACTAGTTCAACCTAACATGAGGAGATAAAACAAAGGCTATGGAGTATTGTAGATAGTAAAGCTCCTAGATGTGATGGTTTCATTGCATATTTCCTCAAATTTCTTAGCTTATTGTAGGGGATACCATATGTGATGCAGTTCAATAGATGTTTAAGTTAGGTAAACTTCTCAAATAGATTAATTATAGTTGCATTGCATTAGTGGCCAAAGAAGAAAGCCCCTCAGCCATTCAAGGGCATCGTCCTATAGCATGTTGTAATGTAATTTATAAGTTGGTTTGAAATGTTCTTATGAATAAGATCTTTCTTATCATGTCTAATTTATTAGGTGGGGAGCAAGCAACTTTTGTTGAGGGAGGCTTATGCAGGATAATGTGTTTTTAACCTATGAATATTGTGATTTTTCGCAAGGGCCCGATTTATCAGCGTAGCAGTTACGAGTGTCGATCCTCATAGATGGATTGTAACACTGGATTACTAATGACATAAACTAGCATGATTTAACTACGTCAACAAAAGTCTCTTATTAGGACACCAGTAGCACAATTGAACTGCAAATTTACACAGACTCAAATGAAATCAATAATCAATAATCATACAACTCTAAAATCGAGTGCCAGAACAGGAATCTTGCAATGCACCGAGGCCAAAATTCGGAAATGAACTCTAAAAAAAAACACTATGCTATCCATTGCTTGATGCTCTTCGCCCTCTTCTAGAAAACACCTTTGAATTTTTGTAACTGGCCTCTAGAACCCAACCATCTCTGATTCCTCAAAAACCCAGTCTTCATTGCTCCATTACTGCTTCCTTTAAAGCCCTTGTAACTGGATTGTAACAATCGATCCTCAAAGTAGGATCGTAAAACTGGATTACTAATGACCTAAACTAGCATGATTTAACTAAGTCAATGAAGGTCGCTTATTAGTTAACGAAAGCTCATACATGGCCACTAAGTGTTAGGAGACAGACTATATTCAACATGCTTTCTAACTCGAGAGCAAGATCACAAAAACTGAACCAAAGCAACACAAGGAGGTGGAAATTAAATTAGGACACCAGTAGCACAATTGAACTGCAAATTTCCATAGACCCAAATGAAATCAATAATCAAGAATCATTACAACTCCAAAATCGAGTGCCGGAATGGGAATCTTGCAATTCGCCGAGGCTAAAATCTCGCACCCTAACTCACAAATTTCAGCAACAAATTACACTTTACATTTGGAATTCATAAACCCAAGTCAAGTACATAGATCTGAGATGAACTCAAGCGAATTTGAAAACTCTAAAACATAAACAGAAGTAGAAAATTCGGAAATGAACTCTTAAAAAAAAAAAACTATGATATACTATGTTGAATGCTCTCTGCCCTCTTCTAGAAAACGCCTTCAAATTTTTGTAGCCAGCCTCTACAGCCTAACCATCTCTGACTTCTCAAAAACCCAGTCTTTATTGGTCCATTACTGCTTCCTTTAAAGCCCTTGTAACTGCAGAAGCTTCAAGGTGATCATGATGGAACTGATGGGTAATGACCGGATGTGATAATTAGACAATGAGTGTTGAGTATTGAAGGAGGGGAGAAAGAGAGAGCCATGGCAGACAAGAAGTCGCGACCTCTCTAAGTTTTGGGTTGTCAAGGAAGAAGAAAGAAAGGAGAAGGGTGGTTTGGACACGTGAGGATCACGTGCCTCATTAAGGAAAGAAGGGGAATCCCTAGGTCACAGTTGGGTTTCGCGTTGATCTGAAGTGTGGGCTGCTTGGATTGACCCACAGGTTTCCTTCTCTTTTTTTTCCAAGTTTATCTGAAGCTTTATTCTAGCTTGAAGAAATTATTTATTTTACCCAGGTTTTTCCAATTTTGACAAAAAAAAATAAAAAATGAGAACCTAACTTCATTCATTTATTTTGAGCAAATAGCAGATAATAAAGGGGTACAAAATAACATAATTTTTTGTTGAAAAAATACCCCCACACCTAAGTTTTGCTCGTCCTTGAGTGACATAAAACCAATAATCCTAGGAAAAGAAAATAAAATCCAAACTGACTTTCATAGGAATCACGATTACACTAAGCATATGCTACAAGCCCTTTAAACCTCTAAGTTACCCTTAGTGGATGAGTGAGGTCTCGTGAGGGTTTGTAGAAGACATACCCATAAGATCTATAAAAAGTAAACAAAAAATAGAAAATAAAAAATCTTTTTAGTTTTTTTTTTTCAAAACTCATATGTACAACACCAGGGAAACATATGTACACATTTCAATGAACCTCATCATTCAAGTAACCTAGAACTAGATCCCATATAAACACAATGTACACATCAAGAAACCCTAATCTCCATTGATGACATCCATGCACCATTTTTCACCCCACTTAGAAAATATGTACAAGCTCTATTGGTAGAAATTCACTTTAGGGATATGTAGAGGTGGAACACTCTCTCTAATGTGTTTAAATTTAATGAGGCTCACTTAATTCTCTTCCAATTATACAACCTATCATAAGCTTGCTAAGAGTCTCAATTCTCCATCACTGAAATGCAATATACAACATGATAATCAAAAGGACTTTTTAGGGTTGTAATAGGGCTAAGGGTAAGGGGTTAGCAGAGGGACAAATGATTTGCAAAAAGAAGCTAAAGTCATAGCTAATGAGCAACCAACACTTACAACAACTATACTAACCACACACTTTCTCAAAACAAAATAAACAAATGATTTGCAAAAAGAAGCTAAAGTCATAGCTAATGAGCAACCAACACTTAGAACAACTATACTAACCACACACTTTCTCAAAACAAAATAAGAACACACCCCCAAAAAATAGACCATTGGAAATGAGAATATATAGTGAGAACATTCATGCCAAACACCCTTATTAACACTACTCCTTTTCTCTAATTTTTGAGAGGTTTCAAGTTTTTCTTCATTTTTTTCATTTTTCTTGCTTTTTTTCTTCTTGTTCTTTGTTTAATTAGGAAAATGAATGCATGACATGTATAAAAATAACATAACTCAATTTCCAAATGGCCACAACAATATATCCATCATATTACCAAAATAAACCACCTACTACATAAACACCCAAAAGCTGCCCAACATATAATGAAGTATTGCTCTACTAGTCTTGACTTAGGTGTAGGACATGTGTTTTGGCCAAGGGATAAAATGAAGGGTTTACAACAAAAAGGTCAAGGTTCAAGGGGTTAACCAAAGGATAAAAACATTGCAAATCAGGGTGGCAATTTGGCTATGTGGTTCAAAAAAACAGATAAATGCCACTGTCATATTATCATAATGCATATGCTAAATCTGAGACGAAAAATGTTGAATTAATCTTTAAAGCTCAAAGTCTCATAGGTTCATATACCACAATCAAGCTTGCTTTTGAAAAATATCGGGGGTTAGGACTGCATACAAACATCACACTTTGGACTAAGTTCTATCATGTACAACACATTTGTATACAACCTAATACTGAGGCACAAGAGAACACGATTAATCAGAATATCATATATATATATATTCCCCCAAAAAACAAATATTTTCGAAGATAGTTTCCTTGCCCCCACACCTAAATTAGACAATGTCCTCATTGGATGTGGAAGGAAACACAAAAGCAAAGAAAAACAAACAAATACCAATAAAAGAAGACTAAAAAGAAAGAAAAAGAACAAGACTCTAAAACTAAAAAAGAAAATATTAAAAATAAAATAAAGCAACAAATATATATGGAAGAAAACTAAATAACAAGATAAAGAGGTATACTAGGCAAGGTGTTGAATCACACCTAAGTATAGCCTCTAAAAATTTGCTTAGATAGAGGCTCATGGAGAGTCAGCCACTCTATATTGGATTGAACATTGTTACTCAAATCAAAACCCATTAGAGTACATGGCAGCTTATCAAACAGGCAAGAATATTTCTCAATAACATTATGAGAATGAAAATTAAAGAGTTGGATTCAAAAAGAATACATCCATAAGATCAACGCTGCACAGGTAAGACTGTGTTTCAACTTCTCAAATTGTTGGGCCCAATCAAGAAAAAGATAGACTTACTTAAAATCAGCCAACAAGTGGGTCATTAGCCTAGAAACTTTATCATAATGAATGAGCGGTCTAGGCAAAACAGTGGGTCCATAGTCCAGTCTTTTAAGTTCAACACGTGCAAGAGTATGATCCAAATCAGAAGCCATAGGCACAAAAGTACAAGACTACGAATTTAAACTTGTGAGATTCAAGAGGATAGTCAGTAATAATGGGATCAAAAGAGAAGGATTCATACTCAACACAAAAACCCTCATCAAAACTTTCATTGATGTCCAAGCCACATGAAAAAGACTAATATTCCATAGAAAGAATATCATCATCAAATTCCAAATTAGTGGGCTCAACTTCCTCCACGCATGACTCCTGTGAAACATAGTTTGACTCATCTATATCATGATGTTCAACTTCAAATGTGATGCTCATACCTAACTCAATAGCATTATCAAATTCTTAACCCTCCTCAAACTCACAAGATTGGGTAAAAGGGACAGGTGGGATGGGGAAATCCTGGACATCCTCAGTAACATCCTTTTGCGAGCTGGTGTTGCGGTGCAAAGTGAGGCAATAGAGATATAGGGAGGTCGCTCTCATGTTCCAGGCTAGACAAAGGCATATCGTCATGTAAAGTAGGGTTAGCAAGATCTAAGAGGGCTCAAAATCATCGTAAAGACTAACTTGGTTTAGGAGATCCTAAAGCAGAGTTAGGCTCATTATAATTCTCCCAACTACGATTAACATAGTGAGAATGTTCAATAATTCTCTCTTTCATAGTCTCTCACATTTTATCAGTCATGTCATTTGTGATCTTTTCAACACTTGCACATTTAGCATCAATATAATCACAACATAGACAATTACAAGCATCATGATCAGAAGACTCATAGTAATCACAAAAAATAAGAGGCATATAAGAGTAAGATGGGTCATGTGAGTTCATACAGTGATCTTAGTGGTAAGGATTAGCAAGAAAAGCAGCCTCACTATGAGTTGGATATTTGAAAGCCTCTTTAGCTTGTTCATACTCATAAGTATCCCAAACTAATTTCTCAAAGAAATCACATACCTTATCTTGAGTTCTAGACAACAATCCCAGTAAACTTTTGGGACATAGAGACTCCACATAACCTCGACATTCAAAATTTTGATTCAATTGAGCATGATAATCATTAAGTCTTGACAAATAACTCCAAAAAGGTTCATACTCAAATTGTAGGAAATAAAAAACTGGCATTCTTGAAACTTTTTTTTTAATTTTAAGAATTTTTTTAATTTTTTAAGGATTTTCAATATTTCATTTTTGTTTTTAGGTTTTTTTGGTTATTGAAAGAAAATAAAAAAAAAATTCTAAAACAACTAACTATGAACTAATAACTAAAACTAAGAAACAAGACACTTAAATAATTAAGTGAACAAAGCAAAATAAACTAACAAAAATAAAACTATACTACCAAAATAAAAGAAAGACCGAAAAGACTTAAATATCAAAAATTAACCTAACACAAAAAATAGAAAACAAGCACAAACACAAAACAAGAGCATCTTGTCCTTTTTCTCATTTTTCTTCTTAATACACAAAAATAGAAAATATAAAAACCTAAAACAAAACAAAAACTAAAAATAAAATAGAAAATCAAACTCCACAAATTAGAACACTATGTATAAGAAAACTCAACACAATCACAAGGAACATGAATATATTTTATAAACAATTTCTGTCCCTAAACAGTGCAGAAAATTATTTGTAAACATCACAGAAAATTCCACAATATCCTAAAAATCACACAAAACTTCACGTAGACTCCACAACTCATGGAGAATCCATAAAAATATTATATCAAAAGAATTCACGCCAAAACTACTCCTAAAAGTTCAAACAAAATGTAAATTCTGGAAAAACTTGCACTGATTTTGTTCCTGTTCTGCTTTTTTTTTGTCCTCTACATAGAAATCAGATCTCTTAGTTCAATTTTTTTTTCCAGCAGATAATATCCTCTAAAAATCAAAATGAAATTCATCAAAACAAAGGAAATGGTAACACAATTCAAAAATGAAACAAATCTAAACTAAACTACACTAACACACACAAAATCGAAAATCAAAAATACGAAACAAAAGAAATGCAAATGACTCAAAAACAACTCACAATGACTCGATGCAACCTAATTTCACAGACTTATCCCCAGCAACTTGTTGTGATTTTTCGCAAGCGCACGACTTAGCGTCATAGTAATTACGGGTGTTGATCCTCAAAGATGGATTGTAAACTGGATTACTAATGACCTAAACTAGCATGATTTAACTAAGTCAATGAAGGTCGCTTATTATTTAATGAAAGTTCATACGTGGCCACTAAGTGTCATGAGACAGAATATATTCAACATGCTTTGTAACTTGAGAGCAGGATCACAAAAATTGAAACAAAGCAACACAAGAGGCATGAAAACTAAATTAGGGCACTAGTAGCACAATTGAACTACAAATTTGCATAGACCCAAATGAAATCAATAATCAAGAATCATCACAACTCCAAAATCGAGTGGCAGAATGGGAATCTTGCAATGCGCTGAGGCCAACATCTCACACCCCGACTCACAAATTTCTGCACCAAATTACACTTTACATTCGAAATTCATAAACCCAAATCGAGTACACAAACCTTGGATGAACTCAAGCAAATTTGAAAACACTAAAACAGAAAAAAAAGTAAAAAATTCCGAAATGAACGCTAAAAAAAAAACCTATGCTATCCTATGCTCAATGCTCTCTACCCTCTTCTAGAAAATGCCTTCGAAGTTTTGTAGCCATCATCTAGAACCCAACCATCTTTGACTGCTCAAAAACCCTGTCATCATTGGTCCATTACTACTTCCTTTGAAGCCCTTGTAACTGCAGAAGCTTGATGGTGACCATGATGGAACTGATGGGTAATGACCGGATGTGATGACCAGACAATGAATGTTGAGTATTGAAGGAGGGGAGAAAGAGAGAGCCATGGCAGATGAGGAGTCGCGGGCTCTCTGGGTTCTGGGTCGCCAAGGAAGAAGAAAGAAAGAAGAAGGGCGCGGTTGGACACGTGTGGATCACGTGCCTCGTTAAGTGAAGAAGGGAAAGTGCTGGGCCGCGGCTGGGTTTCGCATTACTCGGTTGCGGGCTGTTCTAATTGGACCATGGACTTCCTTCTCTTTTTTTCCAAGTTGATCTAAAACTTAATTCTTGGTTGAACAAATTATTTATTTTACACAAGTTTCTCCAATTTCTACAAAATAAATCAAAATATATTAGAACCCAACTTTATTCATTTATTTTGAGTAAATGTTAGATAATAAAGGTGTACAAAATAACATAACTTTTGGTTAAACAAATACCCCCATACCTAAGTGTTGCTCGTCCTCGAGTGAAATAAAACAAAAAATATGAGAAAAAGAAAAAGAAATCCTAACTTACTTTCATAGGAATCACGGTTACTCTTAGCATGTGTAATAAGCTCTTTAAGCCCCTAGGTTACCCCTAGTGGACGAATAAGGTCTCGTGAGGGTTTGCAGAAGATATACCCACAAAATCTATAAAAAGTAAACAAATAATAGAAAATTAAAAATCTTTTTGGTTTTTTTTCAAAACACATATATGCAACATCGGGGAAACATATGTACACATTCAAATAACTGCATCACTCAAGTAACTTAAGAACTAGATTATATATAAACGCAATGTACACATCAAGGAACCTTAATCTCCACTGATGACATCTATGTGTCGTCTTTCGCCCCACTTTGAAAATGTGTACAAGCTCGACTGGTAGAAGCTCACTTTAGGGATGTGTAGAAGTGGAACATTCCCTGTCATGTGTTTAAAATTCAATCAGGTTCAGTTAATTCTCTTCCAGTCATACAACCTACCATAAGCTTTCCAAGAGTCTCAATTCTCCATCACTAAAAAGTAATATGTAGCACGATAATCAAGGGGACTTTTTAGGGTTATACTGGGGCTAAGGGTAAAGGGTTAGCAGAGGGATAAATGATTTGGGAAAATGAGTAGCTAAAGGCCATATCTAATGAGCAACCGACACTTACACCAACTATACTTACCATACACTTTCTTAAAACAAAATAACAATGCACCCCCCAAAAATGGGCCATTGGAAATGAGAATATACAATGACAACATTCGTACAAACACTCTTGTTCACAGTGTTCCTTTTCTTCAATTTTTGACAATTTTTAACTTTTTTTTTTTTCATATTTTTTCATTTTTCTTGCTTTTTTTTTTCTTCTTTGTTTGGCTAAGAAAATGAATGAATGGCATGCACAAAAATAACACATCTTAATTTTCAAATGGACACGACGATACATCCCATCATATAACCAAAATAAACCACTTACTAAGTAAACACCCGAAATTGCCTAACATATAATGAAGTATTGCTCCACTAGTCTTGGCTTAGGTATAGGAAATGTGTTTAGGCCAAGGGCTAAAGTGAGGGGTTCACAACAAAATGGTGAAGGTTCAAAGGGGTAAGTAAAGGATAAAAACATTTCAAATTAGCGTGATAATTTGGCTATGTGGTTGACAAAAATAAATGAATGCCACTATCATATTGTCATAATGCATATGCTAAATGTGATTTTAAAGAGAATTGTAGCAAGTTCTAGAGATGTAATCATGGAAGAGATATACAAGAAAGAAAAATGTCAGACTAAAAATGATGAATTAGTCTTTAAGGCTCAAAATCTCACAAGTTCATTTGCCACAGTCAAGCTTGCCTTTGAAAAATATCGAGGGTTAGGACTGTATGCAAACATCACACTTTGGACTAAGTTCTATCATATACAACATATCTGTACACAACCTAATACTAAGGTATAAGAGAACAAGATCAATCAGAATAACACATACATATTCCCCAAAAACAAAAGCATTTTTGAATCTAGTTTCCACACCCCCACACCTAAATCAGACAATGTCCTCATTAGATGTGGAAGGAAATACAAAAACAAAGAAAAAAAAAAACAAACACCAAGAAAAGAAGACTCCAAAGAAAGAAAAAAAAACAAGACTCTAAAACTAAAAAAAAAAAAAACACATCTCAATGTGGGTCCCACTTTCGCGGGGTCTGGGGAGATCCAGATGTAGTCAGTCTTACCTCTACCTGCATTCCTGTCCGTAGAGAAATTAATTCCAAGTGACCCATAAAAACAAGATTTTGTGAAAATATTTTATAAAAATAAAATAAAGCAACAAGTATATACAGAAGAAAACACAATAAGAAGATAAAGAGGAACCATTATACTAGGTCAGGTGTTGAATCACACCTACGTATAGCCTCAGGAAATTTGCTTAGATAGAGGCCCATGGAGCATAAGCCACTCCATATTAAAATAAAGATTGCTACTCAAATCAAAACCCAATAGAGCACATAGCAGCTTATCAAATAGACAAGAACAACTCTAAATAAAATTATGACAATGAAAATTAAAGAGTTAGCACCAAAAAGAGTACACCCATAGCGTCAATGCTGCACAGGTAAGGGCCTGTTTTAACTTGTTAAACTGTTAGGCCCAATCAGGAAATCGATAGACATACTCAAAATTAGTCGGCAAGTGGGTTATCGGCTAAGAAATTTTATAATAATGAATGAATGGTCTAGATAAAACAGTGGGTCCAAAGTCCACAAGTCTTTTAAGTTCAACATGCGCAAGAGTCTGATCCAAATTAGAAGTCATAGGCTCAAAAGTCCACAAATTCAAACTCGTAAGATTCAAAGGGGTGGTGAGTAATGATAGGGTCTAAAAAGAAGGATTCATATTCAACACAAAAACTCTCATCAAAACTTCCATTGATATCAGACCCACATACAAAAGACTCATATTCCGCAGAAAGTATATCATAATCGAATTCCAAATTAGTGGCTCAACTTCCTCCTTATATAACTCCTGTGAAATATAGTCTGACTCATCTATATCATGATGTTCAACTTCAGATGTGATGCTCAAACCTAACTTACTAGCATTCTCAAATTCTTCACCCTCCTCGAACTCATAAGATTAGGTAAAGGGGCAAGTGGGACGGGAAAAACTGGACATCCTTAGTAACATCCTTTTGTGAGCTAGTGTGGGGTCCAAAGTTTAGAGACACAGGGAGGTTGCTCTCATTTTCTAGGCTAGACAAAGGCATATCATCATGCAAATTAGGCTTAGCAAGATAAGAGGCTTAAAATCATCATAAAGACTATCTTCAGGTTTAGGAGATCCTAAACTAGAGTTAAGCTCATTATAACTCTCCTTACTACGATTAACACAGTGAGAATATTCAGCAATTCTCTCTTTCATAGTCTGTGACATTTTATCAGTCATGTCATTTATCGTCCTTTCAACACTTGCACATGTAGCATCAATATAATCACAATATGGACAATTACAAGCATCATGATCAAAAGACTCATAGTAATCACAAAAAATGGGAGTCATATAAAAGTAAGATGGGTCATGTGAGTTTATAAAGCGATCCTAGTGGTAAGGATTAGCATGAAAAGTAGACTCACTATAAGTTGGATATTTGGAAGTCTCTTTAGTTTGTTCATACTCATAAGTATCCCAAGCTAATTTTTCAAAAAAATCTTGTACCTCATCTTGAGTTCTGGACAACAATCCCAGTAAACCTCCAAGACATAGAGACTCAACATAACCTCGAGATTCAAAATTCAAACCCATGGCGATGACTTCTTAGATTTCCCATTTTTAAAAAAATTTATTCAATTGAGCACAACAATCATTAAGTCTTGACAAATAACTCCAGAAAGGTTCATGCTCAAATTGTAAGAAATTAAAAACTGGCATTCTTCAAACTTCTGTTTTTTTTTTTCAATTTTAAGAATTTTTCAATTTTTTTAGGATTTTAATTTTTTTCAATCATGTTTTTTTTTTTGGTTATTGAAAGAAAAGAAAAAAATGACTCTAAAACAACTAAATACAAACTAATAACTAAAATTGAGAAATAAGACACTCAAATAATTAAGTGAACAAAACAAAATAAACTAACAAAAATAAGACTATATTACCAAAATTTTAAAAAAGACAAAAAAGACTCAAATATAAAAAATTAGCCTAATATAAAAAAATAGAAAATAAGCACAAACGCAAAACAAGAGCATCTTGTCAAAAACAGAAACTATCAAAACCTAGAACAAAACAAAAACCAAAAATAAAGCAGAGAATCAAACTCCAAAAATCAAAACACTATATACAGCAAAATTCAACACAATCACAAGGAACATGAATATATTTGTTTTCCATTTTTTCTATCTCTGAACAGTGCAGAAAATTTCAAACAGAAAATTATTTCTAATAATCACAGAAAATTCCACAATATCCTAAAAACCACACAAAAATTCACCTAGACACTAAAACTCATGGAGAATACAATAAAAATATTAGATCAGAAAAATTCACACTAGAACTACTCCAAAAAAATTCAAACAGAATCCAAAATTCCTAAAAAACCTGCACTAATTTTGTTCCGCTTATGCTTTTCTTGTTCTCTACACAGAAACATGATTTGTTAGTTTTATTTTTCAGCAGATAATATCCTCTAAAAGTCAAAATGAAATTGATCAAAACAAAGGAAATACTAACTTAATTCAAAAATTTAAACAACTCTAAACTAAACTAAGCTAATGCACAAAAAATCAAAAATCAAAAATACAAATGAAAGAAATGAAAATGACTCAAAATGACTCACAATGACTCGATGCAACCTAATTTCACAAACTCATCCCTAACAACGACGCCATAAAAACTTGGTGTGATTTTTTGCAAGCGTACGATTTATCGCTGTAGTAATTACAAGTATTGATCATCAAAGATGGATTGTAAAACTAGATTACTAATGACCTAAACTAGCGTGATTTAAGTAAGTCAACAAAAGTCACTTATTAGTTGACGAAAGTTCATACATAGCCACTAAGTGTTACGAGACAGAATATATTCAACATGCTTTGCAACTTGAGAGTAATATCACAAAAACTGAAACAAAGCAACATAAGGGAGGCGGAAACTAAATTAGGGCACCAATAGCACAATTGAATTGCAAATTTGAATAGATCCAAATGAAATCAAGAATCAAAAATCATCACAACTCCAAAATCGACTGCCGAAACGGGAATTTTATAATGCGCCGAGGCCAAAATCCCACACCCTAACTCACAAATTTTAGCACCAAATTACACTTTTCATTTGAATTTCATAAACCCAAGTCGAGTAAACATATTGCAGATGAACACAAGTGAATTGAAAACAATAAAATAGAAAAAAAGGTAGAAATTTCGGAAATGAACTCTAAAAAAAAAAATGCTATCCTATGCTCAATGCTCTCTGCCCTCTTCTAGAAAACGCCTTCAAGTTTTTGTAGCCGGCCTCTAGAACCCAACCATCTCTGACTGCTCAAAAACCCAGTCTTCATTGGTCCATTATTTTCCTTTAATGCCCTTGTAACTACAGAAGCTTAGTGTTGATCATGATGGAACTGATGGGTAACGATCGGATGTGATAATGAGACAATGAATGTTGAGTATTGAAGGAGGGGAGAAAGAGAGAACCATGGCAGACAGGGAGTCGCAACCTCTCTATGTTCTAGGTCACCAAGGAAGAAGAAAGAAAGGAGAAGGGGGGTTCGAACATGTGAGGATCACGTCCCTCATTAAGTAAAGAAGGGGAATCGTTGGGTCGCGACTGGGCTTTGCGTTACTAGGTCGTGGGCTGCTCAAATTGGGCCACAGGCTTCCTTCTCTGTTTTTCCAAGTTGATATGAAGATTAATTCTTGTTTGAAGAAATTATTTATTTTACCCAAGGTTTTCTAATTTCTACAAAATAAACAAAAACATATTCGAACCCAACTTAATCCATTTATTTTGAGCAAATATTAGATAATAAAGGAGTGCAAAATAACATAATATTTGGTTGAACAATGAACTTTTGATTGGTTATAGGAAGAAAATGTGTTACCATGAGCTATGCTTAACGTAGATATCTAAAAAGCATATGATTTAGCAAGAGGAGTTCCATAGATTTAGCCCTAAGGACCATGGGTTCCCTGATAGATTTGTGCGCCTAATTATGTTGTGTGTTACCACCATTGGCTTTTCGATCAATAGTAATAGACAATTGGTGTGGTTTTTCTTAGAAAGATGGACCTAAGGAAGGGGACTCTATCCCCATATCTATTTGCAATATGTGTGGAGGTCTTAACTAGGCCGTTACATAAATAACTGGTAGAGGGCCTTTCTAATTTCCACCCCAAGTATGGGAAACTAAGGCTAACTCACTGGATTTTTGCAAGCAATTTATTTGTCTTTATGAGAGGGGACTTGGATTATCGGATAGCAATTACTAGAGTATTGATTGTGTTTATAGAATGTCTATATCATAAGCCAACCCCTCCAAGTCTTGCATATACTTAGGGGGCATATCATATGATGTGCATGTAAGAAAAAGAGGTAATTTGGTTTACTGCTAATGAGATGCTTTTGAGGTATCCTAGTTTTCCCTTATCATCTTGTAGAATCAATCATCAAAAGTGCTAGCCTCTTATACAAAGCGGCTCCGAGTAAGGTGCAACATTGGTCTATCAAGTTGATGCCATTTCATGGATCACCTCAATGTGATGTGCATATGTGGCTTAGCTGATACTCTAAGTTTTGATTTCAAATCACATTTGCTACAATGTAAAAGGTCACGTGATCTTGCTTAGACAACTTTCTTTCGCTACGTGCTTAATTGTTCACAAGGAATTTGTTCAACAAGATCAATGGAAATTAATTGCATATGTAATAGCCCGACCCTAAATCATGTTTGTTTATTTAACTAAGCGATGTTATTAATTTCCCACATCTATTTATCGCATTTAATAATTTTGGTTCGGAAAAATGCATTTGGGCCTTGGCTTTGTAATTTAGGTTTTAATTATCATAAAATTTCAGGTGAATTGATAGTGGGCCTCGAATAAATACTATGTAAGAGATTAAATTATTTTGCCTAGTAGCACAGAAATTTAATTTTGAGATATGCAAAAATTGGATTGCAATGAAGTGTTATTTTTGCCTCGAGCTCAATTCATTTGCACCCAACTTTAGGCCCAACAAGTTTATATACTTGATTTAGCTAATTACCATTATTTATATCTAATTATATTTAGCATAAGTCACTTTTTGGAGCATAAATATCAGCAAAGCATCTAGTAAATAAAAAAAAATCTTTAAGCAAGCAAAACACAAAATTTTCTCTTCTTCTTCCTCTCTTTCCTCGGTTAATCCCCCTTGTTTTCATGCTGTTTGGGGCTGTTTCCACTAGCCTGCCACTAGCCCAAGGTTGCCACCACCACCCCTAACAACCCATCACCACCAGTTACCGCCCCCGACACCCACAACCCCTAAGCACCACCTACATCTCTCTCCCTCAAGCTTGTAAATGACGTAAAAGCCTTAACTCAACTTTGTCTAATTCTTAGTTTTATGTTGGATTTGATTGTGCATCATGTTATCTTGATATAAACAAGTGTTAGTTTGATGTTTTATTATTTGTGAATGAGTTGGAAGTATGTAAGAATGGGAATCAAGCACGATCATGCAAGCTTGATGTTGAAAATGATAAACTTTGAATTCTTTTCATTTAGTTTTGCAATCTTTATCATTAGGAGTGAATATGATGTTATGTAAGATGATTGTGGATGAGTTTGGATCTGAATTTCAATTGAGCATGGCTTAGGGTTTTATGACCATGCATGATTTAATTTAATTGAATCAAGTATGTTGTTTGAATTGAATTGTGTGTAATTTGGAGGTTGGATGTGATATTGGCTTAAAAGAATGATATTATGCGAGCTTTGCCAAAAACTAGTGGGTTATGTTGATAAACCTCAATTCTGACTAATCCTCAATCCCCTTTTTGGTTCTTTTCCCCTTACTTCTCTTTTGATTAATAGGGATTTGAGCAAGTTTTGCCTCCTTTAACATCGTTGCCTTGTCTAATCCTCTTTTTGACTTTTTGCATGTATTTTTCGAGTTATTTAAGGAAGAAGGATAGCTAGAAAATGGAAAAAGGCAATGCGAAGAGTAAAGATTGGTAACATGAAGGCTCGGGGGGAGCAAGAGAGCAAGAAAAAGTGAAAGTTCACGGCACATGACAGGCGACAACCGTCGTCTGCTGGTAGGAAATGTTCCTAAACCAGGAGGTGGCAATAGCTAACCTTCGCCAGGCCATCTTCAGGCCATTACCTTGGCAACGACTGTCACCCCTTCCCAGTTTTTAGCATATAAATATCCCGTTTTGCCTAGTTTCGGGGTGATGCTTAATTTCTCTTGTAAAAAGCACTTTAAACACCTTCTAGGTTTTTATGGGTTAAGAAAAGATTAGTGTGCTTGAATTATTGTTGAATGAAGATTTTTAAGACTTTCATTCTAGATTCCATTAATCGAAGTTGGTTCTTCTTTCTCTCTCTTTTCCTCTTTACTTAGTTTTGCTTAGTTTGTTTGATCATGCTTGGTTATGATTATTGGATTGTTACAATGATAATTAGTGAGTAGTTTTCCTTAACTTGGGTTGGGGATTAGCAGCTAACATGGCATAATAAACTTGATGTGATCTTATCTTGCTTTAATTTTCAAGTTATTAAGGGGTCTCCTTCTCTACCCACCAAGTGTTCAATGAAATGTCCCAAGGGACATCCCATCCAATACATGGGGTGAATAACCACTCTAAGAGGTGAGTATTCATCCTATGTGGATAGAAGAAGAGATAATAAGCATCAGGTATGAAAATAATTGAAAGTCTTGTTAGGTGAAAGTTGGTCTTTGTTAACCTTGACCTTTGATTCCCTATGAAAATATGTGGGCTTGTAGATTAAGGTCACCTTTACTCTCCGAAAGGAGGTTTGGGCGGCCCTAAAAGATCCAATCATCCCCTTACGATCGCTTGTGAATTGAGCCACGTTCGGGGACTCATGCCTAGCATAAGTAGCCACTAGCGACTAATCCCTCGACCCAAGTCCCTTTCCAATTGAGTTTTTAGCCACAACATTGACTAGTCTATGTTTCCTTCTCTCTTAAACTTACTCATCACCCCCGCTAGATTCAATTTAACACTAATTTAGGTGACCTAAGTCCTGGTCTTAGTGAATGACACCCTAAGCACACGACGATAAACCTTTCACTTGTAGTATAAATTTTAAAGCTTATTTCTCACCGAACAAAGTTTTGGTGTCATTGCCGGGGAATAAGGTTCCTTAGGTATCGTAACTAGAAGCGTGGTTGGAGGCTAGAGTTTTTGTTTTTTTATTTGTTCAATTGTTGTTATTCTTTCTTGAGTTGGCTTGCCTCTTTTAGTAGTACTTATTGTTGCATGCATAGGAGAAGCCAAGGTTTAGGTGGTTTGGCTCTTTTTGACCCCCAGATCGAAGCTATTTTCCATGCTCACCGATAACGTGCAATAAACCAAAGTAGACAAAGAAGGTAAACTCAAAAGGCCATCATGGATCCCGCCACAACCCCGTTGAGGGACTTTGCTATGGTGGGTCCAAACGTCATTCCATCTAGCATCGTGAGACCTTCCGTTGAGGCCAACAATTTTCAATTCAGCCCGATGTTCATCACCTTATTTCAACAAGACCAGTTTAGAGGATACCCAATGGAGAACCCCAACAACCACATTGCTTCTTTCTTAGAGAAGTGTGACACGATCAAGATGAACAGAGTCTCCAAGGACGCCATCCGGTGGAGGCCATTTCCTTTCTCCTCGAAGGATAAGGCCAAGTCTTGTCTTTTGAACTCTAATGCCAATTCGTTCACTACTTAGGATGGTCTTCCAAGGCATTCTTATGCAAGTATTTCCCTCCCAGGGAGACCACCAAAACTCCAGAATGGTATCACCTCCTTCTCTCAAATGGAGGAAAAGTCTCTTTATGAGGCATGGGAGCGGTTCAAAGACCTCCAACGGGAGTGCCCCGATCATGGCATCCCGAATTGGTTGTTGGTGCAAACATTCTACAATGGTCTTTAACAAACGATGAAAATCTAAATTGATGTGGCCGTCAGAGGCGCTCTTATTGCCAAACCCATCGTTGAAGCCAACCAACTACTTGAAGATATGGCATCCAACAACTACCACTGTGCAAGTGAATGGGGTAGACCCAAAAGATTAGGAAAGTATGAGATCGATGCCTTTACTATACTTGCAAACAAGGTAGAAGCACTTTTCCAAAAGGTAGATTAACTTCAACCTACTCCTTCTCATGGCAGAGCCCTTAGCAAGTCATTCGAGCAAGCAAGTGTTTGTGAAGTGTGTGGAACTCAAGGGCACAGTGGGAATGAATGTCATCTTAGTCAGTCATTTTAAGACCTCGCTATTGAACAAGCCACCACAACTTCCACAATCGACCACAAAATGACCCCTACTCTAATACCTTCAATCCGGGTTGGGGATACCACCCAAACTTCTCCTGCAAAAATCCAAACCCCTCCTCATCATCCCTCACAACATCATCCTAATCCTCCCGATTTTTAATACCGTGCTCCTCAAATTCCACCTTCATAACCTCCACCTCAAAAGTCCAACTTAGAGATCTTAATAGAGAGGTTCATTTAAACTCAAACCAAGACAAATGAGGCTCATGGTGAGTCCGTGAGCCAAATCAATTCCAAGTTTGAGAGCATATCCACACACCAAAAGATGATGGAGACTCAATTAGCCCAAATTGCCCAACAAGTGAACCACATATCTCAACCCCAAAGGTACCTCCTGGGCTAACCAGAAGCAAACCCCAAGGGGCATATGAATGCCAACACCTTAAAGAGTGGAAAGCAATTTGATGAGCTAAAAGGACCTCACGGGGATGAGGATAAAGGCTTGGTCAAAGACAAGGGCAAGAAAATATTGGAAGGAAAGGGAGATTTGGTCCCGAAAAGTGAATAGCAGGACAAGCATGAGGAGACCAGAAAGCTGAGGTTGGTTGAGCCTTATAGGCCACCGGTTCCTTTCCCTCAAAGGCTTGCCAAGGCCAAACCTGAGGCCAAGTTTGGAAAATTTTTGGAGGTACTCAAGAAGTTGCAAATCAATATCCCATTCTCAGATGCCGTCTCCGAGATGCCATCTTATGCCAAGTTTCTAGAATAGATGCTCTCCAACAAAAGGAAATTTCAAGAAAATGCCATGGTTTCCTTCACGGAGGAGTGTAGTGTCATCCACCAAAACAGGCTTCCCCTAAGCTCAAGGATCCAGGGAGCTTCTCCATTCCTTGTGTCGTTAGGGTTATAAGCCGTGCAATTTGTGACCTTAGAGCAAGTGTGAGTCTTATGCCTCACTCAATATGCAAGAGGCTCAAAGTGAAGGAACTCAATCCCACCACAATATTGGTACAACTTACGGATCATTCTGTTAAGTACTCCATTGGAGTTCTAGAGGATGTTCCCCTTTAAGTTGGGAAATTCTTCATCCCTGTGACTTCGTTGTTATAGTGATGGAGGAGGCACTGAAATACTTATCATCCTAGGGCGTCCTTTCCTAGCCACGATCGATGCGATGATTAATGTTAAGAATGGACGGTTATCCCTACCAGTTGGTAAGGAGAAGCTTGAATTTAACCTTTCGCAAGCAACAACTTCCCCCTCTCTTGAGGTCGTGTGCTACCGAGTTGATGTGCTTGAAAAGTAGTACTTGGAGATGGGACCTTTTAGCCCTCCCTCAGACCCTATAGAGACGTGCTTGATTAGCACTCGTGGAGATGGGGTTGACCATCATCCAGATGAAGAAAGGGAGGTGTATGTGAAGATCCTTAACTTGGCCCAACCATACCTCCCTCACCTCATATTTGTTGCTTCTTGATTGTGTGACTTTGCTTGTTGGTTTGCCTTTATTGCCATGCCTGAGAAGGGTGCTTGAAGGATCAATTTACCCATTCGTGTGATGTTAAGTTAAGCTTGGTTGAGGAGAAGCAAGAGCTCAGCATAGAGGAGTTGATAAACCTTAATTTTTACTAATCCCCTATCCCCTTGTTAGTTCTTTTCCCCTATTTCTCCTTTGATTAAGAGGGATTTAAACATGTTTTGCCTTAATGTCGTTGCATTGTTTAATCCACTTTCTGACCTTTTGCAGGTATTTTCCGAGTTACTTAAGGAAGAAGGGCACCTAGTACATGGAAAAAGGCAATGCGAGAGTAAATATTGGTCATGCGAAGGCCCAAGGGGAGCAAGGAAGCAAGAAAAAGTGAAAATTCAAGGAACAGGACAGGCGACAACTGTCGCACAGTTAACGACCTTGTAATCGTCTGTCTGCAGGAAATGTTCCTAAACCAGGAGGTAGTGACAGCTAGCGATTGCTAGGCCACAAGGCGACGACCGTCACCCTTTCCCAATTTTCAGGCTATAAATACCCCGTTTTGCCTAATTTCGAGGTGATGCTTAATTTCTCTCATAAAAAGCACTTTAAACAAATTCTCGGTTTGATTTTGGGTTAAGATAAGATTAGTGTTCATGAATTATTGTTTATTGAAGATTTTAAAGACTTTCATTCTTGATTCCATTAATCGAAGTTTGTTCTTTTTTTTTATCTCTTTTTTCCTCTTTACTTGGTTTTGCTTAGTTTGTTTGATCATGCTTGGTTGTGATTGTTGGATTGTTACACTGATGATTAGTAAGTAGTTTTTCTCAACTTAGGTTAGGGATTAGGAGCTAGAATGGCATAATAAGCTTGTTGTGATCTTATCTTACTTTAATTTTCAAGTTATTTAGGGGTCTCATTCTCTACCGGCCAAGTGTTCGATGAAATGTCCAAAAGGACATCCCATCAAATACTTGGGGAGAATAACCACACCGAGAGGTGAGTATTCATCCTATGTGGATAGAAGAAGAGAGAGCAAGCATTGGGCATGAAAATAACCCAAAGCCTTGTTAGGTGCAAGTTGGTCTTCTTCAACCTTGACCTTCGAGTCCCCATAAAAATAGGTGGCTTGCGGATTAAGGTTACCTTTACTCTCCGAAAGGAGGTTTGGGCTTCCCTAAATGAACCAATCACCCCCTTACGATGACTCATGAATTGAGCCAAGTTCGGGAACTCATGCGTAGCATATATAGCCATTAGCGACTAATCCCTCAACCCAAGTCCCTCTCTAATTGAGTTTTTAGACAACAATATTGACTAATCTTTGTTTCCTTCTCTCTCAAACTCACTCATAGCCCCTCTAGATTCAATCTAACACTAAGTTAGGTAACCTAAGTCTTGTTCTCAGTGGATGACATCCTAATTACATGGGGATAAACCATTCACTTATGGTATAAATTTAAAGCTTATTTCCCATCGAACAAATTTTTGGTGTCGTTGTCGGGGAATAAGGTTCCTTAGGTATCATAACTCAGAGTGTGGTTGGAGGCTAGAGTTTTTATTTTTATTTTGTTCAATTGTTGCTATTCTTTCTTGAGTTGGCTTGCCTTCTTTGGTAGTACTTTTTGTTGCATGCATAGGAGAAGCCAAGTTTCAGGCAATTTGGCTCCCTTTGACCCCGAGATCTAAGGTACTTTCCTTGCCCGCCGACAGCAAGCAAGAAACCAAAGTAGACAAGGAAGGCAAACTCAAGCGGCCAACGTAGATCCCGCCACAACCCCGTTGAGGGACTTTGCTATGCCAAGTCCAAACGTCATTCCATCTAGCATTGTGACACCTCCCGTTAAGGCCAACAATTTGCTATTCAACTCGACAATCATCACCTTATTTCAACAAGACCAACTTGGAGGATACCCAATTGAGAACCCCAATAACCCATTGCTTCTTTCTTGGAGAAGTGTAACATGATCAAGATGAGCGGAGTTTCCAATGATGTCATTCAGTTGAGGCTATTTCCTTTCTCCTTGAAGGATAAGGCCAAGTCTTGGCTTCTAACTCGAATGTCAATTCATTCACTACTTAGGATGGTCTCTCTAAGGCGTTCTTATGCAAGTATTTCCCTCTCAGGAAGACTGCCAAACTCAGGAATGATATCACCCCCTTCTCTGAAATAGAGGGTGAGTCTCTTCATGAGGCATGAGAGCGGGTCCAAAAGCTCCAACGGGAATGCCCCCCATCATAGCATCCCGGATTGGTTGTTAGTGCTAACGTTCTACAATGGTCTTCAACAACCAATGAAGATCTTAATTGGTGCGGCCACCGGAGGTGCTCTTATCGTCAAACCCATCAATGAAGCCAACAAACTAATTAAAGATATGGCATCCAATAACTGCCATTGGGCAAGTGAACGGGGTCAACCCAAAAGATGAGGAAAGCATGAGGTTGATGCCTTTACTACCCTTGCAAGCAAGGTTGACGCAATTTTCAAAAAAGGTAGATCGACTTTAATCTACTCTTTCTCGTTGGTGGAGCCCCTAGCTGGTCATTTAGGTAAGCAAGTGTTTGTGAAGTGTGTGGAATTCAAGGGCATAGTGGGAATTAATGTCATCTTGGTCAGTCATTTCAAGATCTCATTGTTAAACAAGCCACCACAACTTCCACAATGGACCACAAAATGAACCCTACTCCAATACCTTTAATCGGGGTTGAAGATACCAACCAAACTTCTCCTACAAAAATCCAAACCCCCCTCCTCATCATCCTGCACAAAATCATCCTAATGCTTTCGATTTCTAATACCGTGCTCCTCAGATTTCACCTCCATAACCTCTACCACAAAAGTCCAACCTGGAGAGCTTAACGAAGAGGTTCATTCAAACTCAAACTAAGATAAATAAGGCTCTTGGTGCGTCTGTGAGCCAACTCAATTCCAAGTTAGAGAGCATATCCACACACAAAAAGATCATGGAGACTCAATTAGCCCAAATTGCCCAACAAGTTAACCACTTATCTCGACCTTAAGGGCACCTCCCGGGCCAACTGGAAGCAAACCCCAAGGGGCATATGAATGCCATCACCTTAAGGTGTGGAAAGCAACTTGATGAGTCAAAAGGACCTCACGGGGAGGAGGATGAAGGCTTAGTCAAAGTTAAGGGCAAGAAAATATTGGAAGAAAAGGGAGATTTGGTCCCGGAAAGTGAAGAGCAAGACAAGCATGAGGATACCACAAAGCCAAGGCTGGTTGAGCCTTATAGGCCACTGGTTCCTTTCCCTCATAGGCTTGCCAAGGCCAAACTTGAGGCCAGGATTGGGAAAATTTTGGAGGTATTTCAGAAGTTGCAACTCAATATCCTTTTCTTGAATGCCATCTTCGAGATGCCTTCTTATGCCAAGTTTCTAAAGGAGTTGCTCTCCAACAAAAGGAAATTTCAAGAAACTTCCATGGTTTCCCTTATGGAGGAGTGGAGTGCCATCCTCCAAAACAAGCTTCCCCTAGGCTCAATAATCTAGGGAGCTTCTCCATTGCTTGTGCCATTGGGGATATCACCATAAGTCATGCAATATGTGACCTTGGGGGAAGATTGAGTCTTATGCCTCCCTCAATATGCAATAGGCTTCAAGTGGGGGAACTCAAGCCCACCACAATATTGATACAACTTACGGACCATTCCGTCAACTACCCCATTGTAGTTCTAGAGGATGTGCCCGTTAAGTTGGGAAATTCTTCATCCCTTTTGACTTCGTTATTGTGAAGATGGAGAAAGATGCCCAAATACCTATCATCGTAGGGCGCCCTTTCCTAGCTACAGCGAGTGCGGTGATTGATATCGAGAATGGGAGGCTATTCCTACAAGTTGGTGAGGAGAAGCTTGGATTTAACCTTTCACAAGCGATAGTTTCCTTCTCCCTTGAGGACGCGTGCTACCGAGTTGATGTGCTTGAAATGGTAGTACTTAAGGAGATGGGAACTCTTAGCCCTCCCTCGGACCCTTTAGAGGCGTGCTTGATTGGCACTCATGGAGATGGGGTTGACCCTTATCCGGATGAAGAAAGGGATTTGTATGTGAAGATCCTCAACTCGGCCAAACCATACCTCCCTCGCCTCATCTTTCTTGCTTCTTGATTGTGTGACTTTGCTTGTTGGTTGGCCTTTATTGCCATGCCTGAGAAGGGTGGTTGAGGGATCAAATTACCCATTCACGCGATATAAAGTTAAGCTTGGTCGAGGACAAGCAAGAGCTAAGCATGGGGGAGTTGATAAACCTTAATTTTGAGTAATACCCTATCCCCTTTTTGGTTCTTTTCCCCCTATTTCTCCTTTGATTAAGAGGGTTTGAACAAGTTTTGCCTCCTTTAATGTTGTTGCCTTATTTAATCTGTTTTCCAACCTTTTACAGGTATTTTTCGAGTTATTTAAAAAAGACGGGCAACTAGTACATGGAAAAAGGCAATGCGAGAGTAAAGATTGGTCATGCGAAGGCCTAAGGGGGGTAAGGAAGAAAAAGAAAAAAGTGAAAATTCAAGGCATAGGACAGGCAATAGCTTGGACATCGTCTGTTGCAGGAAATGTTCCTAAACTACGAGGTGGCGATGGCTAGCCATTACCAGGCCATCTTTAGGTCTTTTCCTTAGCGACAATCCTTACCCCTTCCCAGTTTTTAGCATATAAATACCCCATTTTGCCTCATTTCGGGGTGATGCTTAATTTCTCTCATAAAAAAGCATTTTAAACACTTTTAGGTTTGATTTAGGGTTAAGACAAGATTAGTGTTCTTGAATTGTTGTTGATTAAAGATTTTGAAGACTTTCATTCTCGATTCCATTAATCGAAGTTTGTTCTTATTTCTCTCTCTTTTCCTCGTTACTTGATTTTGCTTAGTTTGTTTGATCATGCTTGGTTGTGATTATTGAATTTTTACAATGATGACCAGTGAGTAGTTTTCCTCAACTTGGGTTGCGGATTAGGAGCTAGGATGGCATAGTGAGCTTGGTGTGATCTTGTCTTGCTTTAATTTTCATGTTATTTAGGGGTCTCATTCTCTATCCACCAAGTGTTCGATGAAATGTCTGAAAGGATATCCGATCAAATACTTGGGGTGAATAATGAACCCAAGAGGTAAGTATTCATCCTATATGGATAGAGGAAGAGAGAACAAGCATTGGGTATGAAAATAACCCAAGGCCTTGTTAGGTGCAATTTGGTCTTCGTTAACCTTGACCTTCGAGACCCCATAGAAATAGGTGGGCTTCCGGATTAAGGTTACCTTTACTCTCCAAAATGAGGTTTGGGTCTCCCTAAACAAACCAATCACCCCCTTACGATCACTCGTGAATTGAGCCAAGTTCGAGATTCATGCCTAGCATAAGTAGCCACTAGTGATTAATCCCTCAACCCAAGTCCTTCTCCAATTGAGTTTTTAGACCACAATATTGTACAATCCCATAAATGACCAAAAGAGGTTGTTTGGTTCATTTATGCAAGTGAATAAGTTTATGGGAGCATTTTAAGTGATTATGTGAAGGGAAAAAATCCATATAGCACTGGAAGCAGACCCAAAAACAGGGGGACTTTGGAAATGAACTGGTATTTATTAGTTCATTGAAAAATTATGATTTTTAGTTGATAGGAAGCCTTATCTTTCAAATTCCTCTAAAATCAATTCATTCTGAGTTTTGTGGAAAAAGTTATAGCCGATTTACTGAGGCTATACATGATAAACTGGAGCTGTGCACGATTTTGTTTTGGCTCAATTTTAGACATTGTGTTGTGGTAGTTGTGTTTTGCACTATGAATGAAAGTGTTATGGGACTTCCTAAGCTTTTCATATTAGGGTTTTCAGTCTTAATTTGCGGTCGAGGGGTGAAAGATATGAATTTTCTACGGGGGACCTTGAAGCTATGATAAAATATCTCGAGACTGTGAACTAGAATTTTGGGAGCTTAATCAAAAATTCCTACATAATTATTGACATTGCAAAGAAAATACATGGTTTAGTGAGTTTAACAACTTTTATTGTGATTAAAAACTCAACTAGGTTGGAAAACTAAGTTAAATGGGCATACAAATGAAATTGGAGAAGTGGGGAGAGCAATGACTCAAGAGCAGTGCTTGTTGGGCCAAGTCAGTGTGATCAAAGCAATTCTCAACCCAATTACACCCCTCTTGGCCTTAAATCCTTGTTATTCATCTCAAAAATATCAAAAACTCATATTCCATCTTTAAACCATTAAAGTCTTTTCATTATAACCTCAATTATTTTATTTTGGTCTATTTTGCTCCAATTTATTTTACCTCGAATTAAAGTACTTTAATTTAGTTAGTATTCAAATCATCTTAGTGCAATCTTATTGAAATGTTGAGTTATGAATGCCATTTAATTAATCAGTTTCTATTAGGGTTACAAATTATGAAAGTGAACGTTGTTTACTAACTACATGTACCTACTATTACATTTCTTAAGTAGAATCGAGGCCTAGTATATTGTTCCTCCTTGTACATAAGTATTATCAAGTGAGATTGCATTTTAAACACCCCAGGTACATTCATTGCCTATATCTTTAGAAATCAGGATGCATTTATCAAAGTTACAATGTCTTGGTAAGTATATTAGTGAATCAGTTTACTCACTTATTTATCACTTAATTAGTTACCTTGTAAGTTATCATTTATAGGACACTCGCCCTTCAATTACGCGCAGTGCCTCAGGCTAGCCTCCTGATCAGCTTGCAGTGTATACCTATCTATAGACAATACAATTTTCTGTTAATCTCATTCACTATTTTAAAGTAAAATGAATTGCAGAGTAGCCACCCAACCAATTCTTCAATGATCACTTAACAATACAGGAATACATGTACTAAGCTTCGGCTCATATTTTGAAATGTTTGTCATGTTTTGTTTTAGGCAAATGCTCAATGACCTCATGCTAGCAAACCAGCTGAAGAAAGTAAGTGAGCAAGGAAATATGGATGGATAAGTAATGATGTTGGTTCAAGAATATTTTGAGAATTGAATTTTAAGATCTTCAATTGACGAATTTGTAACCTTTATGGAGAATTGCTCTATGGTACTGATGTGTAAACCTTAGGGTGGTTAGCAACTATTTGTATATGATTTGATAATGTTTGAATGTGTGTGATTGTGATCTATGCTTACCTATGTCATATCTAGTGCACATGCTTAAAGCCTTGTCCTTCTGAATGACGGTAACACCCCAATCATTAGCTTTATCCATTTTAACTAAGGGTTTAATTAAAGAATATACAATCAGTGAGACATACGCATTGGGGGCATTCCAATTTGGTATCAGAGCCACATTTGCTTTTCCTTAATGGAATATGGAGTATGGAGAGTAGATATAGGAGGGTGAAAAGGATTGGTTAGTGAAGGCTAATAATATATTGTTAGAGATTTGTCATAATAGAAATGCCTGTTTATCTCTTGTATGTTCTTTTATATATTCTTCCTTGTTACATGGATTCATATGTAGTGAATATGATGTCGGGTACTTCTATGGCTCACATCTCTTTACTATATGATAGTATGGTAGCCAAGATGCAGGACCCCTTTTCTGAGTTTTATAACATTACGGTCTGTGCAAGTAGGTAGTTATGATCCTTGCCTATAGTTGCGCCTTGGGTCGAGTTTAGGACCCCATATCATGACTTTATGACTATTGGAGCCCCAGGACGGAATAGACCTAGGTTCCAACTTCAGGGGGCTTAGGCTACCATTACCACTGAGTTGTTACTCAGGGAGGAGTTTGAGCGGAGGGGGGTCAACATGGGCATTCTGCAGTATATATTTCATTTACACTTTGCATCTCCCGCACCGTCACCACCTGCATCAGGCTCTCCTCAGCTTCCTAATAGGCCATAGTCATTAGGATCTGGAGAGGGTATCCCTCAGTTTGATGGATCAAGGGAGGTTCACATTGTTGTGTATCTCCCTAACACACAAGAGGTAGTGGAGTTTAGCTTTGATAATAAGCTCATGGAGGATTCATAGGGGGACCCAGAGTTGGGGGAGCATTAGCTTGATCATGATGTCTAGGATGCAAAGTTGGGCACATCATACAACAGCTTTGACTCAGATGAGTAGCCTAGGGATGAGTATCACCTAGACTATAATCCATCTAAGAATCGTTAGATTGATATAGGTGTTGACTTCTCATTTAGGTTACATTTTGAGCCCCACATGTATGTGGTATGGTCAATTGGATAAATGAATTTTGAGCAGGTTGTGACATTGTATATAGTTAGATATATCTTCCTGACTGTGTTGACTAGTGTTGCCTTCGCCTTCTTTTAGGCATGTGGCAGATTTAATTTATTGGAGCTAGGCAGTGTTTGGTTAGGAGGTACGAGTAAAGCCTAATTTCGGGTAGTCAACTGGATGTGATATTCTTTTGTTGATCCATGTATATGTATGCAAGCGAACAGTTATGGCAATGATATAATGAAGGTTTGGGATTATGTTTTAACAATACTCGAACCATGTTGGTTTGTCTTTGTTGTGTATGCGTATCTTATATGTTGGTTGTGGTTAAGTGATTGGATTACTATGGTTAATGTATAGTAAGAAAGTCTGAATTTGTGCAAAATAATGCAGAGAACCACATAGGGGATAATTCGGATTATGGTCATAGGTCAAGTGACTAAGCTTCGTGTAATATGCCATCAAACCTTAATGGAATTCCTTGATTCCCCCCTGAGTTGGTTGGTAACATGGTGAACCCTAACTACTAGTAGACCTTGGTGCCTGAGTTGATGAACAAATTCCCCCAACACCTTCTAAAATCCTTTCTAAAGTCAATAAATTAGCAGATAGGGTAGGGTGGGGCAACCCTAATGTATATAATGGAAAGTATGACCACTGAAATTAAAGGAATGGATTAGAACGATGGAGAAGACTTTCATAGTAATGGAGGTTTCAGATGGAAAAAAAGAGTGAACATTGGAATGTTTTACCTAACTGGGAAAACAAACATCTAGTAGAACACAATTAAGAATAGGTTGTTAGGGCCTGAATTCACTTGGAATAAGTTCCTGGAAGAACTGAGAGCCAAATTTTATCCAGTTATGGTTCAACGGCAATAGTAAAAAGAATTTATGGAACTAAAGATGAGTGGTTATATGATGGTAATGCAATATGCTAATATGTTTATGGAACTATTCAGGTTTGTTTCTTGAGTTTGTGTTATCTGAAAGAATAAAGATGAGGAGATTTGAAAAGGGTTTAGCTTTCTATATCCGTATCAATTAGTTGGTCAATCAATCTATACCTACCAAGAATGATAAGAGCGAGTAGCTGAGGTGGAACTCTTCTTTTAAATTCTAAGTCATTTTGTGCATTGTTTGATTTGGGTCCACTCATTCATTTATATCTACCTAATCTGTCATGTAATTGAATCTTGAGTGTATGAAGGCGGAAACCAATTATATAATCAAGTTACCCAATGAGTTACAGTTGAGTGCCCTATCTCTTAAAACCTGGTCCTTATTACTACTGGTGGAATCATATTCCTGGAGACTTTTACTCAATTTGATTTGTTAGACTTTTGTATCATTATGAGAATGAACTGTTACATACTTGTGGGGCTAAGGTTGATTGTGAAGACTTTGGAGTTATTTTGAGGGATGAAAAAGGAGAGACGTATGTTTTTATGGGGAAAGAGAGAAAAAACCATGTCCCTTAATTTTTGCTATGAAAACAAGTAGGGTATTGTGTCAAGGGTGTATTAAATATTGGTATTATACCGTTGACCCTAAGAAACCGAAGAAAAAGTAGAAGATAATCCTCTAGTTTGTGAATTTAGATATGCTTTTCCTGAAGATTTACCAAGATTACCCCTATTAAGTCATAAATCATGCATTGTTTTAATAATTATTTTGATTATATTATATATATTATTTGGTCTAATTTACTTTATTTTATATATTTTTCAGGTTAAGCGTTAATAAAATAAAGAGGAGAAGAGAAGACGTCGAAGTTCGGATTTTACACGGTAAGTTATCAAGTTGGTCCAAAAATAATGATTTCTGAAAAAATATTATTTTCATAATGATTTATTTGGGCTAAGGTTACAAAATTATTACTCCTAATTGAAGAGAAACTAGAAGACTTGGAAAAGAAGGAATCTAAAGAAGAAAATCCTAGTAGATAATGTTATAAAAACTCACGCCAACCCTCATCTGTGAAAAAAACGAACATCGTTCCCCCTCAAACCACACACACTCACGCCACTTCTTCATCAGCCCGATCATCATTAGGATCATCTTTCATCACCATTGTATATCACCTTCTAAACACATCCACGCCTAACCCCCTAAAAGCTTCTTCTCCATCATGCCTCATCACTCGATCATAGCCTAGAATCCTCACTGCCATCACACAAGCATCACACCATCGATCGATCATCATCATCATTGTGGATCACTTCTCACGCCACAATCAAGTAGAATCTTCCTATTGCTTATTTTTATTTTTATTTTTATTTTTATTTTTTTAAAATTTAGTTTATTGTTAAACATGGAAGCTTTGGTTAATTATTGTGATTTTATTTTCAATATGAGTGAGTAATTTCTTTGTACTTAGTATAATCTATTTAAAGCCATGCTAAATTAATTATTTTAAAACAAGTTTTATGCTTTATTGTCTAGTTGATTTTTTTTATGGTTCTATAACGATTAGTATTTATCGTTTATGATATTCGCATTAGATTAATTAGAATGCATGCTAATATTCGCATTAGATTAATTAGCATGCATGCTAATTAGTTTAATACGAATTCATATGATAGTTTAAAAGGCTTTAGTACGTAAAAGCTAGTCTTTTAGGCATTAGTATCACCTTAATTAATCATGGATGACTCAAATCCATCTCTTTTAATTAGGTAATCATTATAGATCTTAGTTAAATCAGTTTGCTCGTAAATTGGTTACAAGGCATTAGATGATGTTTTTCTAATACTTAATGCTCTAGTTTGATTAAATTATTGCGCTGGTGTTAGGATTATCAAAACTAGTAGGGTTTATATTAGGGCTAGATCTAAATAAACTAAAATATAAGGGAAAACGGGGAAGATCCGCTAGTGGGTGTCTTCTACAGTCTGGCTCATGGATAAATCGATTTATGTGTTGATGATAAATATTAATTTGCATGGTGGATATAGATTATGCTAAGTATTTTTCATAAATTTGGTACCGTTGATAATTATTTCTTGCTTTTTAGTTAATGTCTCTAGTTTGTCAATTTTTATTCTTCAATTTATAAGCTTTAATATAAATCCCCCCCCCAAAGAGTAGTCTTTTAGGAGTGTCTTGGTAATATTAGATCAATTAGATTTTGATTTTTAGTGTGGTTATAATTTTCAGATTTAATTTCTATTCTGTTTTGCCATTTATTTACTGGTTTGTTAGAAATTAGGTTAAAAATAGTTACTTTTGTGTTTTTTCATGTTTTAGTACATTTTTGGGTTTATATAGTATTTTATTCTGCATATATTTAATTTTTGAATGTTTGGAAATTATTTGATTATTTTTCAGAATTATTTTGTGAATTGAATATAGGCAGGTTTTTATTTCAATAAATTTGAAAATTACGTTTTTAATTTTTCTTTTATGTTTTTAGGGTTTTATTAAGTCCAAAAAATTATATCCTAAAATCTGGGCAATTTGTTTATTTATTTTTCTATTCATATTAGTGCAGTTTTTTCTTTCTCTAATTTCATATTTTATTTTCTGTTTTAATTTTCTGGAGTTAATTTTCTGCCTTAATTTTTCTGAATTTAATTACATATAATTTTGGAGTTATAAAGTTATAAACTTGTAGAATATTAATTTGGATTAATTTCTGTAATTTTTAATATTAATTTTTTCCTTGTCATTTTCTATTTTAATTTTCAGTCTAATATTATGTTATTATTTATGCTTTTATTTTTCAGATTATTTAGGATAGCTATTTGCTGTTTTATTTCCAAGATTAAGTTTAGAATATTTAGGAGCAATATTAAGTATTTTTTCATATTTTTACTTATTAAATTTGATTTATTTTAGTAATATAAAGAGAAGTTATAATAAATTAGAGTAGTAAATTTAATTAGAATTAAACTAGCTTATTATCATGTCTTTCCTCATGGGATCGATCCCTACGTTCCTATGCTATAAATATTATTTATAAATCAAAGTAGTGGTTTAATTTGTAGCTCTACGACAAGCTTTACAAATTTTGGCACCGTTGCCGGGGAAAGAAAATAAAATCGTTAGTTTGCTTCTATTCAATTTTACTACTTTTATTGTTTTGTTTTAACTCTAGTATTTTATTTTTGTGGGTTGTTTTAGTTTATGAGATTAAGGAGTGGTCGTATGATCGAAGAGGAAAAGGAGCATACGTTTGAGGTGTCTGAAAGTGAAGTGATTCTGAATCTGTAAGCTCCGAATCGAAAAGTTGTGAAGTTTTTAAAGTTGAGATGACTACTGTATGTGAACTTGCTGCACCTAACTTGGTTGTACAACCCTTATCAATCACATATCTTGCCTTAGACAGATCTTTAAAACTGAATTCTGAATTTTTGAACTTATTAGCTAAATTTCATGGATTGCCTGGTGAGGACCCATATAGATTTATTAATGAATTCATTATTACTTGTTCCACCATGCAACCTGAGGGGATTCCTAAGGACTAAATTAGACTGAGGGCATTTCCTTTTGCACTTCAGGATATGGCTAAAGACTGGCTATATTATCTTTCCCCTGGATCATTTACTACTTGGACTCAGGTTCACAAAGCTTTTTTAGAAAAGGTCTTTCCTGCATTTAAGATAGGGTCGATTAGAAAAGAGATTTGTGGAATAAAACAAATGAATGGGGAGTCTTTGTATGAATATTGGGAACGCTGTAATAGGTTGTGTGCTAGTTGTCCTCAACACCAAATCACTGATCAATTATTAATCCAATATTTTTATGAAGGACTTTTACCATTTGACAGGAGTATAGTGGATGCTGCAAGTGGGTGGGCGTTAGTGAACAAAACTCCAGTTGTAGCTAGGGAGTTAATTAACAACATGGCCCAAAATACCCAACAATTTGGGACTAGGGAAAACCAACTTAGGAGAGTTAATGAAATTTCACATGGATCGTCTGTCGAGACTCAGTTGTCTCAAATTACTAATATACTGAACAAGTTAGTTACGGGTGGAGTTCAATCTGCTGTTACTTGTAATATTTGCTGCTTAGAAGGTCATATTTATGACGCATGTCCTAATTTGCAAAGGGGAGATGTTAATGCTATGTTCTCTAACCAAGGCCAAAGGAAGTATGACCCATATTCCAACACTTATAATGAGGGATGGAGGGATCATCCTAACCTTAGATATGGACCTAGACCTAATCCCCGTGGCTTTAACCAACCATCTAACCAACCCTCTACTCAAGAAAAGATTAACTTCCTTCTAGAACAGATGATGAAAAATATGGATGAACAGAACATGGAAACAGACCTGTTGAGGGATTTTGAGGGGTGGAAAATTAAAGACAAAAGGAAAAGAAAACCTCAAGTACCCGATTGTCAGTCGTAGTACTTTGAGGGTCGGTCCACAGGGAAGACGTTTGAAATTATGGTCATTAAAAACAAAACGGTTAAACTAATTAATTACAATAAATGATATTATTTAAGGCAATCTAATAACCTAATTCAACTAAACTCATCTAAACTACTAAATCAACCGATTGCTTTTAACTGAGAATTTAAACAAACTGATTAACTAAGTAAACTAGACTTATGCTAAACCTTATGTCAATTAACCAACCTAGACCAAACTAAGCTTGAATTAAGCATGATTTAGAACCTCGCCACTAACCACATTATTCCGAAATACTAACCCTAAGCAACATCATGATCATTAACCACCAACTAATCCTAATACTAACTACCAAGTCATCCAGAAGCACAAATTGCTAAAGCTTGTAATCACATAAGAGAATAGAACAAAGAAGGCAGCAACAGTGAAAGATGAGCAATGACAGTGAGCAAATCCAGAAAAACATGAACTCAGTCATAAGTTGAAATGAATAATACCTAAATCAGAACACTCAAACCCAAAGCCAAAATCAGGTAGAGGGGATTCACAATCCAGAACTTATGATAATCAAGCTTAGCATAACTGAATGCAATCAAACCTGCTCTGGTCTGAAACAGGGGAAAGCATAGCAGTAGGATGGTAGCAGCTTACAACTCGAATCAAATTCAGCAAATTCAAAGCCAGACATTGCAACCCTTGCTCACAATTCAACCAAACTAAACTGATTCTACTAATCTCGGCCAACACTTGCATATTAAAACCCAAGGAAAACAGTGGAATTTCAAACTAGATAGAACCCTACAAATCGAAAACAAAACTTGAAATTAAAACCTGAAATTAATTTTAGAAACATGAACAAAATCAAAACTCGAATTAAGCCTGAAATGGCTTTTACAGAATCGAATCAAACACTTGAAAATAGAACAAACCCTAATTCTGAAATTCGAAGTAAAATCAAAAATGAAAACGAAATTTAACTAAACCTAAAACGGAATTAAACAGAAATTAAACCTAAACTAGCCTAAATCACTAACTTAAATTACCTAAAACTCGAACCCCCCACTTCAATGGCGTCGCTTCCTTGCTTTATACCGACCTCCTTCAAATCTCGACCCTTCGTTTGGTGGTGTGCTGGCGGTAGATGAGGGTGGTGACGATGCTGGTGTCGTGGCGTGTGTAGCGTGAAGGAAGGGTGGTGGGATGGGTTTCCGGTTTGGGAAGTAAAACCGTGGGATTGGGGTTTCTGGTTTCGGGGTTTGGGTTTACTGTGGGCGAGGGTGATGTACGTGTTAGAAGAGAGAGAGATGACGAGGTAGAGAGAGAGAAGAGCGAGCGAGATGGCAGATGGAATGGGCATGGAGGATGCAGGGTCGGTCGAGAGGATTCGAGGGTCTGGGAATGGTGAGGGAAGAAGCAGGGGATTTCTCTGGGTTTGGGGCTCTTGGACGCCGAAGAAATGAGGAGAGAGAGAGTGAGTTAAGGGGAGGGGGTTAGGCGAAGTCATGCGCAGCGCACATGAGCTGGGGGGAGGCTGGACCGGTTCAACTTGCCTTGGACCGGTTCGGTTTTTTGTCCCTTTAATTTCTGGACCGGTTCAACTTTGTTTTTGGGCCGGTTCAGCTCAATTTAGCCCGGTTCTTCAATTCTCGACATTTTTCCCATTTTTTCACCATTTTGGCCCCTTTTTCACATTTATTAAAAATCTGCAAAATAAAATAAAATCAGTTAAAAACCTTAAAAATATTATTGAAACGAGCATAAAGCCAGTGAAAAAGGACCTTAAAAATAGCACATTTTTAGCTCAAACAAGACCTTAAGCTACAGAACTTAGAGATGACTGTGAAGCAGATGCAACAAAGACAAACTGCTTCTGATACCTTAGTTAGCAATCTACAGACTCAAGTACAACAAAGAATACCACCTCAACCTTACCCGAACCCTAAGGATAGTGTTAATGTTATAACACTTAGGAGTGGGAAAGAGTTAAAAGAGCCTAAATGGAGTAGAGAGGTAGAGTCTGAAAAAGAAATTGAAGCTAAGGAACCCGGAAATGACCAAAAGAACGAGTTTATCGCTGTTTCTAAACATGAACCATCAAAACCAGTTCCACCCTTTCCTAGTAGATTGAGGAATTACAATTCTAAGGTAGAAGAGGCTAACTAGGACATTCTAGATGTATTTAGAAAGGTTGAGATTAACATTCCTCTTCTAGATGCACTTAAGCAGGTACCTCGCTATGCTAAGTTCCTAAAGGAGTTGTGCACCTCAAAGCGCAAAATGAAAGGAAATGAAAAGGTAGGTATAGGGTAGAATGTTTCTGCTGTTCTCTAAAAGAAACTCCCTACTAAATGCAAGGATCCATGTATGTTCACAATTTCCTGTAAAATAGGAAAGATGAAATTTGATAAGGCTATGCCTGACCTAGGTTCTTCCATTAATGTGATGTCAAGATCTCTTTTTAAACAACTAAAAATAGGAGAGTTGAAATGAACTGGTTTGGTAATTCACTTAGCTGATAGAAGTTGTCCATACCCTGATGTTGTCATAGAAGATGTCTTAGTTCAAGTAGATAAACTAGTATTTCCAACTAATTTCTTTATTTTGGATATGGGTGATGCTTCTAATGATGTTCCTATATTGTTAGGTAGACTGTTCTTAAAAACATCTAGGATAAAAATAGATGTGCACACCAGAACTTTGTCTATGGAATTTGATGGAGATGTAATTAAATTTGATATTTTTGATGCTATGAAATTTCCATATGATGAGAATCATATATGTGCACTTGATGTCATTGATGAATTGTCCTAAGATGTCCACGACTTATCACATAAAGATGAGTTAGAAACTATGCTGACCATGAGTTTAGATGCATTTGACCATATGTCATATGTTTTGCATGATGAGTTGGTGGCTATGATTGAGTCTTTCTGTGTAGTGAGTTCAATTAAGGAGTCTAAGGAAATTTGTTTGACTACTGAACATGAAAAATTGCTACCCTCACTTATCTCACCCCTTAAGTCAGATCTTAAACCTTTGCCTGAGAATTTGAAATATGTTTATTTAGGGGATGATTAGACACTGCCTGTAATTATCTCTAGAGCACTTGAGCTAGAACCAGAAGACAAATTGGTTAGGGTGCTTAGAGAACATAGGGAAGCATTTGGATGGATATCATATGTGTAAGATACGCAGACATTATTAGTGCCACAAATCTCTAAGGATATCATAATAATCCTCAGTCCTCACTAACCAATTTCTCAGTATCTTAACTCATACTCTATATCCCATAAAGAAAATCTCAACCTAGCTCTGATACCAAGTCAGTAACTTTACGGAAAACCTGGTATTGATTGGGTCATTGAAAAATTGTGATTTTTGGTGTGTGGATAGATCAATGAGTTCTGTTTAAAATGCCTCTTGAATCGCCTTAATCCGATTTCTGTGGAAAACGTTACGGTCATTTTGCTACGACTACGCAGATTGATCAGAAATTGTGCACGTCTGTGTTCTACCCTACTTTTAGGGACCTTATTATATGAATCATGCTTTGTGTCCTAAATAAGAGTTTTAGAGGACACTGTGAAGTTTTCATATTGGGGTTTTATATCTCATTTGGAGTTTGGGAGTGAAAGATATGGATTTTCTAAAGTAGACCATCAAATGGTGGTGTATGAAGGAAGAAATCAGTATCGAATGAATCAAATTGAGGTTATTTGAGCTTTTTATGATCCTCACAACACTCCTCATAGCATTAAACCATTTGTCACCCATCTCAGAGGCATTAACCATTCTATTATCCTTTTCAGACGCATCACACTTTCCATTATCTATTTTAGAAATATCCGAAACCCATACTTCATTTATATCAATTAAAATCTTTTCATTATTACCTCAATCATTTTCATCTGGTCTATTTTGCTTCAATTTGTATTACTTCAAGTTCAATAACCCTAACAGATTTATTATTCAAATCATTTTGGTTTAACTTGTCTTATATCGAATTATTGGAACTGTAGGAGTCTTTTTAAATAAATCATTTATGTCAGTGAATATGATTTACTCGGTGAATATGGTTTACTAACTACGTTTACCTATAATTACATTTCTTTAACAGAATCGAGACCTAGTCTATCGTTTCTATTGTGCATAAGTATTATCAAGTGAAATATCATTTTAAAGACTTCAGGTACGTCCATTACCTGTATCTTTAGAAATCAGAGTGTATTTATCAACGTTATCATGTTTGGGTAAGTACATCAATGAATCAGTTTACACAGTGATTTATCAGTTAATTAGTGACCCCGTCAGTTATCATCTACAGGGCATTCGCCCTTCAGTTACCCGCGCGGCTTCAGGCCAGGTCCTCGATCGGCTTGGCAGGTGTACACCTATCCATAGATCGTAACAGTATCAAGGGGTTCACTATCAGATAATAACTAACAATACAGTTTTACATTTATTTCATTCACTGTTTTAACTTAAAGTGAATTGCAAAGCGGGCTCAATCAGTGTTCAATGATCATTTAACAATTCAGGAACGCATGTACTGAGCTTCGGCTCACAGTTCGAAATGTTTTTCATGTTTTGTTTTAGGCAAATGGTTAGAGTATTGCCCTCATGCCAGCAAATCAGCTGAAGAGAATAAGTGAAGCAGGGAAATCCAGATGGATCAGAAGTAATGCCGTATATGCATACTTTAATGTTGTATTTTGAATTCTTCTGTGGATGAAGATGTAGATTACATGGTGAATTATCTTCCTATGGTTTTATAAACCTTACATTGGTTAACACTTGATTGTGAATGGATGATCATGTGTGAATGTGCATGGTTGAGATTATGCTTAACTGTGTTATATATAGCACTCATGTTTCAAGCCTTGTCCTTTTGGACGACGGTAATGCCCCTATCATTGGATTCATCATATTACAATTGAGTGTTTTATTAAGGAGAATATGAACAGTGAAACATGTTTAATTTGGGGCGTTACAGAGGCTAAGCCTAGGAGAGACCCTCAATGGAGACTTGACCCACCCATAATGGAAGTAGTGCAGAAAGAGATCCTTAAGTGGTTGGATGCTGGGGTAATTTATCCAATAGCTGATTCTGATTGGGTGAGCCCTATACATGTGGTACCAAAGAAAGGGGGGACAACCGTAGTTCAGAATAAAGAGGGGGAGCTAGTTCCTACTTGAGTTTAGAGTGGCTAGAGAGTCTGTATAGATTATAGAAAACTGAACAAAGCCACCAAGAAAGACCACTTTCCTTTACCTTTGATGGACCAAATGTTAGAGAAGCTAGCTGGTGGGTCTCATTATTATTTTCTAGATGGGTATTCAAGGTATATCCATGTCCCAATAGCCCCTGAGGATCAGGAAAAGACCACCTTTACTTGCCCATTTGGCACTTATGCATTTAGGAGAATGCCTTTTGGTTTATGTAGTGCACCAACCACATTTCAAAGATGCATGATGAGCATTTTTTCTGACTTTATCATCAAAGTTATGGAGGTTTTCATGGATGATTTTACTGTTCATGGTGATTCTTTTGATGAGTGCTTACATCATCTCATTTTAGTGCTTAGGCGATGCATTGAAACCAATTTGGTTTTGAATTTTAAAAAGTGTCATTTCATGGTTGAGCATGGTGTAGTTTTAGGACATGTTGTTTCTGCTAAGGGATTAGAGGTAGGCAAAGCACAAGTTGAAATTATTCAGTCTTTACTTTACCCTCAATCTGTTAGAGAAGTCAGGTCCTTTTTAGGACATGTTGGATTTTATCGTAGATTTATCAAAGACTTTTCTAAAATTGCTTCTCCTTTGTGTGATATGCTTGCTAAGGATGCTTGTTTTGATTTTAATGAAGATTGTATGAAAGCATTCGATGAATTTAAAATAAAATTGACCACCAATCCTATAGTGCAACCCCTAAGTTGGGCCTTACCCTTTGAATTGATGTGTGATGCTAGTGATAAAGCTGTAGGGATAATTTTAGGTCAAAGAGTAGGAAGAGTACCCCATGCAATATGTTATGCTTCTCGAACTCTTGACCATGCACAAAGAAATTACACCACCACTAAGAAAGAGTTGTATGTTGTTGTGTTTGCTCTTGAGAAATTTTGTTCTTATTTGCTTAGTGTGAAAGTTATTGTATTTTTTGATCATGCTGCTCTAAAAGCTTTGTTTCAAAAGAATGACTCTAAACCTAGGTTGATTAGATAGGTTTTATTACTCCAAGAGTTTGACATTAAGATAGTAGACAAGCCTGGAGCACAAAATTTAGGTAGATGACCATTTGAGTAGGTTAGAGAATGGGGAAATGGGACACCAACTTAGTGACCAATTACCAGATGAGACTTTATATGTTGTGACTACTCATAGTCTCCCTTGGTATGCAGACATAGTCAATTACCTAGTGACCAAGGAATTCCCCACAAGCTTTTCTAGAGCCGATAAGAAGAAAATTAGAGCCCAAGCCAAGTACTACCTATGGGATGAGCCATACTTGTGGAAATTTTACAGTGATCAGATCATTAGACGATGTGTAGATGGCACTAAAATTTATTCCATTCTTACCTTTTGTCATTCTTCTGAGAGTGGGGGGCACTTTGGTCCCAAGAGAACAGCTCACAAAGTGTTAGAGTGTGGTCTTTACTGGCCTTTGATCTTCAAAGATGCTTATGAATTCTGCAGGCAATGTGAGCCTTGTCAGAAAACAGGTAATCTATCTTGGAAAAATCAAATGCCCTTACATGGTGTTTATGTTTGTTAACTTTTTGATGTGTGGGGTGTTGATTTTATGGGACCCTTTCCCCCTTCATATGGTTATACTTACATTCTCTTGTTTGTGGATTATGTTTCTAAATGGATTGAAGTTGTGGCTACTAGAACTAATGATGCTAAGAGTGCGGTTAAAAATGTCAAATCTCTTATTCTACATAGATATGGAGTACGTAAAGCACTCATTAGTGATAAGGGGACACATTTCTGCAACAAAATCGTAGGCACCCTGTTAGCTAAGTATCACGTCACTCATAAGGTGTCTACTAGTTATTAACCCCAAACAAATGACCAAGCTGAGATTTCAAATAGGGAGATTAAAAGTATTTTAGAGAAAGTGGTCAACCCAGATAGAAAAGATTGGAGCCTTAGGTTAGAGGAAGCTCTTTGGGCTTACCGAACTGCATACAAGACACCAATAGGCATGTCACCTTATCGATTAGTTTTTCGGAAGCCTTGTCGTCTACCTGTTGAATTAGAGCATAAATCTTATTGGGTCGTTAAGCAATGCAACCTAGCATATGACTTGGCAGGTAAGGAAAGAAAATTGCAGTTGCAGGAATTAGAGGAATTGAGATTAGAGGCCTATGACAATTTTGTTATATATAAGGGTAAGGCTAAGGCATTCCATGATGCTAAGTTGTCTAGGAAAGAATTGCAAGTGGGTGCAAAAGTTCTGCTATTCAATTCTAAATTGAGACTCTTTCCAGGCAAGCTTAACTCTAGATGGCTAGGATCTATTGTAGTAACCAGTGTCCACCCTCACGGTGCTGTTGAGATTAAATGCTTATCCACTAACAAAATTTTCAAAGTGAGTGGGCATAGGTTGAAACATTTCAGGGATGGAGACTCTATGAAGTTTATTGAAGAAATCACTCTATAGGATCCATGAGCTTCATGACGTCGAGCCAACGACTGTAAACAAAGGCGCTGGTTAGGAGACAACCCAACATTTTTCAGGGAAGTTTTTAATTCCCTTTCAGCATCTTCTTTTCTTTTATTAATTAGCATGCATTAGGGACAATGCATGAATTAAGTACGGGGGGTGCATCCTACATTTAGTTCCTCCAGTATTTATTTTTAATTTTTTTTTATTTTCTTATAAATAATGCATGATATGAGTTTATACTAGGCTTGCTTGCTTTAAAAAAAAAATTCTTAGCTATTTGTAGTTTATTCTTCTATGAGTGAATACTTCTGAGCATGCTAGCTGTCATTCAGAGAAGTTTGAGTTGATCCTTATATATCTCTTTAATGAGTAACTGACGTGATTATCCATCTTATTTGGTTATGTTATATAACCGCTTCAGAGGCAATAAAATGACCTAGCCCATTTCCTAGACTATTGAATTAGTAGAATAACTCATTAAAATGGTGACTTTTCTTGTCTTATTAAAAAAACAAGAAAGAGAGAAAAAAAGAAACGGGAAAAAGGGTAGATTCCAACATGAGTAGGAGTAGGTGGCTCGACACCTTTTTCCATTAAGTCTAGGTCTCAAGTTGAGCCTTATGTGTGGAGTAATCCATGATTGGGAGAGTCATGCCCCTTTTGGGCCGATCAATGACTTGTATCAAACTAACAACCAATAAAAAACGTAAAATAATGATGAGAATAAATTGTTTGCTCCAGCACCTTTTTTCGGGTGAATGTGAGACAGTGAGTGTTTAATTTCTAAGACCCTATATGGGGCTTGAATATGTGTGCAATTAGAGTTTGAAAAAGAAAAAATAAAGAAAAAATAAAAGAAGAAAAAAATTACAAGGCAAGTTAGAATCAATTTTAGTGAGTTATTCCTTCTAGTTCAATTGTTTCTATAGCCATACCGTACTTTAGTTTTTCTATTGTAAAATTTTTAGACCTCTTGATCGGTGTATGCGTGCTTAAAAGAGATGGATGATTATTGCTCTTGTCACTTTATTAAAGAGATCCTGTGAGGCTGATGAAGAAACTCTTTGATAGTAGTTGGATGTTTAGTAGTTATTCACTTGTTGGAAGGAAGATCAATTAAGTTTGAATAAAACTGTTTTCAAAGCAAGCCAATGCTTAGTGTAAATTTCATATTTATGCATGACTTTATAAGAAAGTGGGTCAGCGTTTAGATCGAGTCCCAGATTTCTTTGCACAAGGACGTCCAAAGTCTAAGTGTGGGAGAATGTTAAGTCATAAATCATGCATTGTTTTAATAATTATTTTGATTATATTATATATATTATTTGGTCTACTTTACTTTATTTTATATATTTTTCAGGTTAAGCGTTAATAAAAAGAAGAGGAGAAGAGAATACGTCGAAGTTCAGATTTTACATGCTAAGTTATCAAGTGGGTCCAAAACTAATGATTTATGGAAAAATATTATTTCCACAACGATTTATTTGGGCTAGGGTTACAAAATTATTACTCCTAATTGAAGAGAAACTAGAAGACTTGGAAAAGAAGGAGTATAAAGAAGAAAACCCTAGTAGATAATATTATAAAAACTCACGCCAACCTTCCTCTGTGAAAAAAACGAACGCCGTTCCCCCTCAAACCACACACACTCACGCCACTTCTTCATCAGTCCCATCATCATCACGATCATCTTCATCACCATCATATATCAACTTCTAAACACATCCACACCTGACCCCCTAAAAGCTTCCTCTCCATTACGCCTCATCACTCCATCATAGCCTAGCATCCTCACCACCATCACACAAGCATCACACCATCGATCATCATCATCATTGTGGATCACTTCTCACGCCACAATCAAGTAGAATCATCATATTGCTTCTTTTTATTTTTATTTTTATTTTTTTTAGTTTAGTTTATTGTTAAATAGGGAAGCTTTGGTTGATTATTGTGATTTCATTTTCAATATGAGTGAGTAATTTCTTTGTACTTAGTATAATCTATTTGAAGCCATGCTAAATTAATTATATTGAAACAAGTTTTATACTTTATTGTCTAGTTGATTTTTATACATGATTCTATAACGATTAGTGTTTATCATTTATGATATTCATGTTAGATTAATTAGAATGCATGCTAATTAGTTTAATACGAATTCATATGATAGTTTAAAAGGCTTTACTATCTAAGAGCTATAGTCTTTTAGGCTTTAGTATCACCCTAATTAATCATGGATGACTCAAACTCATATCTTTTAATTAGGTAATCATTATAGATCTTTGTTAAATCAATTTACTAGTAAATTGATTACAAGACGTTAGATGATGTTTTTCTAATACTTAATACTCTAGTTTGATTAAATTATTGCGCTGGTGTTAGGATTATCAAAACTAGTAGGGTTTATATTAGGGTAATAAACTAAAATACAAGAAAAAAAGAGGAGGATCCGCTAGCGGGTGTCTTCTACAGTCTAACTCATGGATAAATCGATTTGTGTGTTGATGATAAATATTAATTTGCGTGGGGGATATAGATTACGCTAAGTATTTTTCATAAATTTGGTACTGTTGATAGTTATTTCTTGCTCTTTAGTTAATTTCTCTAGTTTGTCAATTTTTATTCTTCAATTTATAAGCTTTAATATAAATTTTGTTTACCCCCCCCCCCCACACAAAAGAGTAGTATTTTAGGAGTGTCTTGGTAATATTAGATCAGTTAGATTTTGATTTTTAGCGTGGTCATAATTTTCAGATTTAATTTCTATTCTGCTTTGCCATTTATTTATCGGTTTGTTAGAAATTAGGTTAAAAATATTTCCTTTTGTGTTTTTTCATGTTGAGTACATTGTAGGGTTTATATAGTATCCTATTCTGCCTCTATTTAATTTCGGAATTTTTGAAAATTATTTGATAATTTTTCAGAATTATTTCGTGAATTGGATATGTGCAGGTTTTTATTTTAATAAATTTGAAAATTATGTTTTTAATTTTTATTCTATGTTTTGAGGGTTCTATTAATTCTAGAAAATTATATCCTAAAATGTTGGCAATTTTGTTATTTATTGTCGTATTTATATTACTGCAGTTTATTCTTTCTCTAATTTCATATTTTATTTTCTGTTTTAATTTTCTATAGTTAATTTGGTATTTTAAATTTTTTGAATTTAATTACATATAATTTTAGAGTTATAAAGTTATAAACTTGCAGGATATTAATTTGGATTACTTTCTGTAATTTTTAATATTAATTTTCTGCTTTTTATTTTCTGTTTTAATTTTTAGTCTAATATTATGTTATTATTTCTGTTTTTTTTCCAGATTATTTAGGATAGCTATTTACTGTTTTATTTCCAAGATTAAATTTATATTATTTAGGAGAAATATTAAGTATTTTTCCATATTTTTACTTATTAAATTTGATTTATTTTAGTAATATAAAGAGAAGTTATAATAAATTAGAGTAGTAAATTTAATTAGAATTAAACCAGCTTATTATCATATCTTTTCTCGTGGGATCGATCCCTACTGTCCTATGCTATAAATATTATTTATAAATCAAAGTAGTAGTTTAATTTGTAGCTCTACGACTAGCTTCACACCCCCTCAAAGAGAAATTAATTTTGAGATTGAATTAGTCCCTAGTGCCTTACCCATCTCCAAAGCCCTATATCGTATGACCCCAACAGATCTTAGACAACTAAAGATTCAGTTAGGTTAACTATTACAAAAGGGATTTATTAGATCAAGTGTGTCATCGTGGGTTACCCTAATTTTATTTGTAAAGAAGAAGGATGGAACCTTGACGTTGCGTATCGATTACAGGGAATTGAACAAGATCATCATAAAAAACAAATACCCTTTGCCCTAAATAGTTGATTTGTTTAATTAACTGCAAGGAGCAGGAGTCTTTTGCAAGATTCATTTGAGGTCTAGATACCATTAGCTTAGGATTAAACCTAAAGACATCCCCAAAACTGCGTGTAGGACTAGGTAAAGTCATTATAAATTCACATTGATGCCCTTTAGCTTGACCAATGGCCTTGTGACCTTTGTGAATCTTATGAATAGAGTTTTCATACCCTACTTAGACAAGTTTTTGGTGGTGTTCACATATGACATCTTGATTTATTCCAAGGACAGAGACGAACACACTGCTCATTTGAGGATAGTGTTGCAGACCTTAAGGGAACACCAATTATACGGTAAATTAAAGAAGTGCGAGTTCTAGTTAGAAGAAGTGGTATTTTAAGACATGTGGTTTCAAAGGGGGGGATTAAGGTTGACCCCCAAAAGGTGAAAGTAATTACAGAGTGGTGAAGGCCTACAGAAGTCACTGAGATTGCAAGCTTCTTGGGTTTAGCTGGCTATCATTGAATGTTTGTGAAGGATTTTTTATTTTTTTGAAAATAGCATCTCCCCTGACCAATTTGTTGAAGAAAGCTATTAAGCTTGAGTGGGCAGGGAAATGTGAAAGGGCATTTCAAGAATTGAGGTAATGGTTAACTACTGCCCCAATCCTAACACTACCAGTATAAGGTAAGAAGTACACTATCCATAGTGATGCATCAAAGAATGGGTTGGGTGTGTTCTGCAAGAAGATAAAGTGGTAGCTTATGCCTCCTGACAGCTCAAGCCTTATGAGAGAAACTATCATACCCACGACCTAGAACTAGAGGCTATGATCTTTGCACTGAAAATTTGGAGACATTATTTATACGGGGTATCCTATAAGATCTATGTTGATCATTAAAGCTTGAAGTATATCTTCACTTAGAAGGAGCTCAATTTGAGACAAAGGCATTAGCTAGAATTGCTTAACGATTATGACGTTTAGATGCAATATCTCCCAGGAAAGGCAAATGTTATGGCAGATGCCCTGAGCAAGGAGGCACAACATAGCTTGAACACTGTAGTGATTATCCAGTTGAATCTCTTAAGAGAACTTGAGGGCTTGGGTGTTCAATTAGTGTCACGTAGGGAAGCAAGTGTTCAATTATCAACACTTACTTTATAACCCCCTATAGTGGAGGAAATTCGAGCGAGCCAGGAAGATAAACCTAAACTCCAAAGGATAAAGCAAAATCTTAAGAGAGGGAAGTCACCTGGATTTGTTGTACATAAAGATGGAACCTTGCAATTTTGAATCTCCTGTGTGTACCTGAAAATGTAGAATTAAGGAAGAAGATCTTAGATAAGGCTCCCATCACCCAATACTCGGTGCACCCAGGAGGCCCCTAGATGTATAAAGAATTGAGATAATACTTTTAGAGGAATAATATAAAGAAAGAGATCGCAGAGTATGTAGACAAGTGTATGATTTTCCAAAAGGTTAAAGCTAAGCATCAATGTCCCATGGGCGAACTACGACCTTTAAAAATCCCCACTTGGATGTGGGACTCAATCTGAATGGACTTTGTCATGGGTTTACCTTTTTCTACTTCAAAGAAGAAATAATTGATCGACTCACTAAATTTGCCTATTTTCTGTGAATTCTGGATACTTGGGGAGTTGAAAAACTAGCCCAACATGGGAAGACAACTTACCATTAGTGGAGTTTTCTTATAAAAATAGTTACGAGTTCACCATTAAAATGGTCTGTTTGAGGCTCTACATGGAAGAAGTGTAGAACCCTGTTGTGCTGGACTGGCTTAGATGAAGCGTTGATCTTGGGCCCAGAACTGATCCAAGAAACAACTGGAACAATAAGGAAGATTCAAGAGCATATACGGGTTGCCCTATATAGCCGACAAAAGAGAAGGCCTCTGGAGTTTCAAGTAGGTGATAAGGTTTTGTTAAAAGTTTCGCCAACTAAAAGTAGAAGAAGGTTTGGAATGCGAGGCAAATTAAGCCCAAGATATATTGGACCACAGTCATTGAAAGACTGAATCCTGTAGCCTACCGAATAGATCTGCCTGTAGAACTCGAACATGTACATAACGTGTTTCATGTCTCACAACTCAGAATTTACATTCCAGATCCAAACCATGCTATCGTAACCAAGCCCATTGAAGGTATTGAGGATCTAGTGTATAGAGAACGCCCCGTTTAGATACTAGATCGTAGGATTAAACAGCTATACAACAATCCGATACCTTTAATCAAAGTACTATGGACAAATCATACCTCTTCAAACGCCACTTGGGAAACCAAGGAAGAAATGAAAGCCAAGTACCCGCGCCAATTGAACTAATCTTACCTGTTCTGATAAAGTTTATAAGTTTCAAGGACGAAACTCTTTAAGGATGAAAGGCTATAATAGCCAGACCCTAAATCATGTTTATTTATTTAATTAAGCGATGTTATTAATGTCCCGCATCTATTTATTACATTTAATCATTTCAGTCGAAAAAATTCATTTGAGCCCCGACTTTGTAATTCATATTTTAATTATCATAAAATTTTGGATGAATCGATAGAAGACCCTAATAAATATGTTTTAAGAGATTAAATTATGTTTTGTAGCATTATAAAAATTTAATCTTGAGCTACACAAAAATTGGAATGCAATGAAGTGTTATTTTGCCCTGAGCCCAATTCATTTGAGCCCAACTTTAGGCCCAACAAGTTTATACACTTGATTTAGCTAATTATCATTATTTATATCTAATTATATTTGGCTTAAAGTCACTTTTTGTAGCATAAACATCAGCCAAGTATTTAGTAAATCAAAACAAATGTTCAAGCCAGCAAAACACAAATTATCTTCCTCTTCTTCCTTTCTCTCCTAAGGTCATCCCCTTTGATTTGTTGTTGTTTCCACCAGCCTCGACTAGCCCAAGGTTGCCTCCACCACCTCCAACACCCACAACCCCTAAATACCACCTACATATCTCTTCTTCAAGCTTGTAGGTGAGGTAAAAACCTTAACCTAAACTTGCTTAACTCTTGGTTTTATATTGGATTTGATTATGTATCATGTTATCTTGATATAAACAACTGTTAGTTTTATGTTTTATTATGTATGTATGAGTTAGAGTTATATAAGAAGTGGGATCAAGCATGATCATTCAAGCTTGATGTTGAAAAAGATAAACCTTGAATTCTTTTGATTTAATTTTATAATCTTTTTCATTAAGAGTAAATATGATGTTGTGCAAGATGATTTTGGATGAGTTTGGATGTGAATTTGAATTGCACATGACTTGGGCTTTTATGGACATGCATGTCTTAATTTAATTTTTGAATCAAGTATGTTATTTGGATTGAATTAGGTGAAATTTGGAGGTTGGATTTGCTATTGGCTTAAAAGAATGATGTTATGTGAGTTTTGCCAAAATTAGTGGGTTATGGAAAACCCCATAAGTAACCAAAAGGTGTTGTTTGGTTTATTTATGCTAGTAAATGAGTGTCTGGGAGTATTTTCAGTGATTATGTGGAGGGAAAAAAAAGCATATAAGGAGGGAACCGACCCAAAAATAGGGGCGCTCTGGAAATAAACAGGTATTTATTGGTACATCTAACACTTGTGATTTTGGTGGATAGGTAGGCCATGAGTTATCTTTCAAATTCCTCTCGAATCATTTCATTATGATCTTCGAGGAAAAAGTTATGACAATTTACTAAGACTACGCATGATAAACGGGAGTTGTGAACGGTTTTGTTTAAGCTCAATTTTAGATGCCGTATTGTGGTGGTTGTGTTTTTGCACTGTGAATGAAAGTGTTGTGGGACTTCCTAAGATTTTCATATTAGGGTTTCAGGTCTCAATTTGAGGTCAGGGGTGAAAGATATGAATTTTTTTAAGGTGGACCTTGAAGCGATGATAAAATATTGCGAGACTATGAACTAGAATTTTGGGAGCTTAATCAAAGTTCCTAAATAATTATGGATATCACAAAGAAAATACAGAGTTCAATGAGTTTAACAACTTTAATTGTGATTAAAAACTCAACTGGGTTGAAAAACTAAGCTAATGGGCATGTGAATGAAATTGGAGAAGTGAGGAGAGTAATGACTTAAGAATAGTACTTGTTGGGCCAAGTCGGTGTGATCAATGCAATTCCAACCCCAACTACACACCTCTCGGCCTTAAACCCTTGTCATTCATCTCACAAATATCAAAAAACCATATTCCATTTATAACCATTAAAGTATTTTCATTATAACCTCAATTATTTTATTTTGGCCTATTTTGCTCCAATTTATTTATCTCGAATTAAATTACCTTAATTTAGTTAGTTTTTAAATCATCCTAGTGTAATCTATTTCATATTGAAATGTCGAGTTATGAATTCCATTTAATTAATCAATTTCTATTAAGGTTGCAAATTATGAAAGTGAGCGTTGTTTACTAGCTACATATACCTACCATTACATTTCTTAAGCATAATCGATGCCTAGTCTATCGCTCCTCCTTTTGCATAAATATTATCAAATGAGATTGCATTTTAAACACCACAGGTATGTTCATTGCCTGTACCTTTAGAAATCAAAATGTTTTTTTATCAAAGTTACAATGTTTTGGTAAGTATATCAATGAATAAGTTTGCTCAATGATTTATCACTTAATCACTGACCCCGTAAATTATCATTTGTAGAGCACTCTCTCTTCAGTTACCCATACGGCTCTCAAGCCAGGTCTCCTGATCGGCTTGGCAGGTGTGCACCTATCTATAGATCATAACTGTTACAAGGGGTTCACTACCAGATAATAACTTATAATACAATTTTACGTTCATTTCATTCATTGTTTTAAAGTAAAATGAAATGCAAAGCGGCGCCCAACTAAATTTTCAACGATTATTTAACAATACAGGAATACATGTGCTGAGCTTCGGCTCACATTTTGAAATGTTTGTCATGTTTTGCTTTAGGGAAATGCTCAGTGAATTGCCCTCATGCTAGGAAACCAGCTAAAGAAAGTAAGTGAGCAAGGCAATATGGATGGATCAGTAATGATGTTGGTTCAAGAATATTTTAGAAATTCAATTTTGAGATCTTCAGTTGCGAAGTTGTAAACTTTATGGAGAATTGCTCTATTGTGATATGTAAACCTGACAATGGTTGGCAACCATTTGTATATGATTTGATAATGTTTGAATGTGTATGATTGTGATCTATGCTTACCTATGTCATATCTAGTGCACATGCTTAAAGCCTTGTCCTTATGCACAGTGGTAATGCCCTAATCATCCAATTTATCAGTTTTAATTAAGGGTTTAATTAAAGAGTATAGAATCAGTGAGACCTGCGCATTGGGGGCATTACAGAATAAAGCTTCAAAGTTAGAATCCAAATACCTCGAACTTTTGGTCAGGAATCTAAATAGACTTATTAGATAATAACTTATAATACAATTTTATGTTCATTTCATTCATTGTTTTAAAGTAAAATGAATTACAAAGCGAGCGCCCAACCAAATTTTCAATGATTATTTAACAATACAGGAATACATGTACTGAGCTTCGACTCACATTTCGAAATGTTTGTCATGTTTTGTTTTAGGAAAATGCTCAATGAATTGCCCTCATGCTAGGAAACCAGCTAAAGAAAGTAAGTGAGCAAGGAAATATGGATGGATCAGTAATGATGTTGGTTCAAGAATATTTTAGGAATTCAATTTTGATATCTTCATTTGACGAAGTTGTAAACTTTATAGAGAGTTGCTCTATTGTGGTGTGTAAACCTGACAATGGTTGGCAACCGTTTGTATATGATTTGATAATCTTTGAATGTGTATGATTCTGATTTATGCCTACCTATGCCATATCTAGTGCACATGCTTAAAGCCTTGTCCTTATGCACAGTGGTAATGCCCTAATCATCTAATTTATCAGTTTTAATTAAGGGTTAATTAAAGAGTACAAAACCAGTGCGACATGCGCATTGGGGGCATTGCAGTATAAAGCTTCAAAGTTAGAATCCAAATACCTTGAACTTTTGGTCAAGAATCTTAATAGACTTATTAGATATGTACTCTTGTCAGAGTTATAACATTGGTACAACTTTTATCAAGTTTGAAACGAATTTTATCCTACTCTGATTATTTACCAGATTTTGGAATTTACATACATGTCTAATAAATGAGAATTATTCTTGCATAAGAAATTCCATGATAAGGAACATATCACAAATTGTGGTACCACAAACTGTTCATCACTTATACAAAGTTTGTCCTTGTATCCTACCCCTTAGAGATAGTTACTTATCACAATAAGAAAAACTGGATTAATTAGATAAATTACAATTTCAATAGTTGGTAATATTGCTATTTGATTACTGAACAATCTATAAGAAACAATATTAATTTTGTGGTTTCCATGTTACAACAGTTGGCTACATTAGGAAAGCCAAGAAAGCATATTCAAAATTATCCCAAATTAGGTAAGAGCCAAAAACTCTTTTGTTGAAATGAATGGTTGTAGATCAGCTATTCCAAATATAGAAGACATCAACATCAGAGCTTGAAATAATAGTTTCTGCCTCATCAATAGAGGAATACAATAGTTAATGCATAAATTAAAGGTGAAGAACCATCTCTCTAAGCCATAAGATGCCAACACCTGACTGAGCAACTTTAAAAAAAGTTATAGACGTAAAGGCCCTTGTACCAGGTGGTGGCCATTAGAGAGAAGCATTCGATGGAATATTCTAAACCATTTAATGGCTACATTCTTCAACACCACTAGTCTCATCTTCACTGTTTATAAAAAAAATATTTTACTGAAGAAGAAGAGTACGAACACGCAAACAGAAAGGGCTTAATTGATATTCTAAGTGTTACTGCACTCTTGAGTGATTAACTTCAAATCATCATAATCCTTACACACACGTTTGAGAATATTTGTAAGGTAAGATGGTGGAGAGAATCCTACTTATAAATAAAAGGGTTACTAGGAGGGTCATCCTTCCTAAGTGGTGACTGAGGAGAAACAACTTTGAGAAAGATTTGAAGGGTGTGTTATGGTCAAGAAAGATACTTCGTTGGATGCTTGCAAATTTTGTAAAATTTAAAACATATTAATAAAATTTGTTTGAATCCTAAAGGAGAGACCTTAGGTAGGGACGTAGCCTAGTTGGTGGGGTGAACCTGGTCAAAAACCTCTGTGTTCTTTACTTTCTATTCTGCTCTGACTTTATTCAACTGCCTTGATCTACGGTTTTAATGTCCTTCATTTTATTGTTATATGTCCTTAAGTTTGCTATATCTTGCTATATTCTATGCTTAAGTTTTGAATTGAATTTATCTACTATTATTCAATTCAGCTCTTCCAGGCTAATTTAACTTGATTGGAGGCAACTATTAGTATCAGAGCTAATCCTACCTCTTATGACTTAATCGTCAACTGAGTAAACATTTATATCTTGTTCAGGAATGGTTGAGATCAATCAAGCCATATATGTGTCTAGACCTCCTTTGTTTTATGTTTGTGTATATTTTTGTGGTGAGAAGTGTGAAATGTCATCCTCCGGGATGATGACAGATTAGCCTAAGATTGACTTGATTGAGAAGAAGATTTTGATTTGATTAACCAAACTAAACTACCCTAAAATGCAAATTTAAGCTAACATCATTACAACTTAGGGTCCACAGCTTAGAAATAACAAGAGAAACTCAATTAACCTAGCTAACAACTAACTAAGCACAATCAAATAACACATAGCACATAGAAAAGGGTTGATTGGGGCTCAACATGGCCTGTGGCTCGACATGGCCACTAACTTAACCCCAACAATCCTCAAATAGATCACCCACAAACAAAAATCTAGCCTAAATTACTAGTATTTGTAAAAAATGGCAATAAAAGTGAAGAGAGAGAGAAAGTTATCCACAAGTTAACCTTCCTTGATGATGGAGTTTCAATGAGCAATGAGCTTCTTATCCACATTCAGTCACCACAAAACCATAATCAAGTCCTAATTTAAGCTTCTAACATTGACTCTTCAAACGTGAATATAACCAACTTAATATAGTGATGTTGATGATGAAGATTGAAGAAGAAGAATGCAAAGAAAAAAATGATTGAGTTTTGAGAGGTTGATTGAGGGCTTAAATCCTTTTAGATTGATCCCAGAAAAACCCATATTTGTAAATGTTTTTGGTTGCTTTAAAAAAATATTTGGAGAGAATGAGGAAAGAAAAATGCACTAATGAATAAGGGCAACGAAAAAATTGCAAGAACTATATCGAAGGCTCAAAATTTTATAAGTTTTCATTAATGGAGAGTAAAGTGTTTACGAAGGCTAAGCTAGATAGAGAAAGTAAGCTATCACATCCACTACAATCAACACACATCCCTCACAATCACAGACCCTACCCAACAACGTGAGATGATGACTTGGGTGATCTAAACACCAAATAAGCCCTCCATGCCAAGACTTTTATTTAATTTTTCCCTTTTTTTTCTTTTTCCTCTGTTTTGCTTTTCTTCATTTTTTTCTTGCTTTTTCAACAATTTTCTAAAGGCACTTGGCATGAAGATTTGCATCCAATTAACTTATTCTCAATTTTGCACGGACTCAAGTCAATCACCATACTTTATTCTTTCCTTATTTGTATGACACACCAAATATGCACTACCTCACATCATTTCCAACCCCTTTATCATAGTAATACTCATTAGTCTTAGCTTCGGTAATGGCAATGTTCAAGGTCAAATACTAATAGAGTGGGTCACAACAGGAATGGCGATAATGAAGGATTAAAAAGGATAACAAGGGATACAAGTATGCACATTGGGAGGCTTTTTGGCTAATGTGGTTATAAATATGCACAAAGAATGCCTCTTTCCTCTTATCAATCATACAAATATTCGGTTTCAAAAAGAGTTAGAGCAAATTCTAGAGAGAGACTACTTTGAGTGAGTCTCTCTTATGAAAGCAAATAAATGACCATAAGTTATGAAGTGGTCTGATTAGGCTCAAATCCCCACATGTCCACCTACCATGTGTACTACCATCTATTAGCTCAAACTAAGCATGTATTGCTAAGAATTTGGACTTCCTATCCATCAAATGCACCCTAATTTTGTGTTACTTGAATCCAAGGAAAAAAGATATCATTGTCAACAAAACTGACAAATTTTCCCCCAAACTCTCTATTTATAAGAAAAATAGAAAACCCTTTTGAGTTTTCAAAAAAATTTCTCTATTTTTTTCGTTTTCAAAAATCATGGAGGAAGGCCTCATCAGCCCAATACTTAAAGTGCACAATGTCCCCATTGTGGTAATAAGATCCCTAAAAAGGAAAGAAAAGTAAAAGGAACGAAGAAAAGAAAGTGAAAAGGAAAAGGCATATACATAGGAGTAAAAGGAATACCTTGGAGTAAAATGAAAACGATCATACAAGGATGTATATGTATAATGCAAATGCAAAACTACTCTAAATGCACTATGTACATTGTCGATGCTTCTTGGAGCCCATTGAACATGTACTCCAATCCACCACACGTCAATTTCATAGCACATAATCCTCAAATGACATGGATAATTACGACCAAATTACTCCTCAAATGGCCATCGACAACCACAATATCAGAACAAAAAGGGGTAGGGGAAAGATAAGATGCATAAATATTACCACCTAACCGAAATGAGATACCCATGCAATAAGTATTCATATGCAATCACCCCATCAAATATGTAATATGCAATGAAAAGTATTGGAGGGGTAGGGGATATAGCTCACAGTCACTGGATTTTTCGGGCCCAAGGGGTGGCCAAAAGTACAGAGGAAAAGGCCAGAATGTCAATGAGTTTCCTTGATTGCCCAGGAAAGGGCGGAACTATGCCTCCAATTTTCGGATGGCCTCGAATTGTTGTCATATGAGCTCATTCGTCCATCGCCGCCCCTCATGTTCTCGTGCCTCTTTCATGGCCCACTCATCCTCTCTTCTCATCCTCCTCAACTACCTCTTTTCTTAATGGTCCACAAAACCCCTAAAATATGTCACCCCTTCCTCAATGGATTCCATGCACCCGGCTATATGATGAATGTCTTGTCAAATCGGTGTACCCCTCTCGTAGCCCAATTACCTCCACTTGGAGGTTGAAGAAGGATTGAATAAAGGAGGATTCAAATGGCATTTGGATAGAGGAAGAAGACCCCCCCATCTCAAAGGAGGGTGGTTATTGATATTATGGTTAGGGTGGCATTGGTTTATTTTGTACTTGGGTTCTATCGGCTCTTTGTCATCTTTACCCTATTTTTCACCTTCACCCTCATCAGCACCACTATAATCCTCATTATTATCATCACCCTCATCACCCTCTCTTGGCAACACCATCTATCGAACAAATCACCCAATCGCAATTCTAATTTCTTTTGTTGGTTATGGTGGTGCAAGCCATATAGGGAAAACTGAAAAGGATTTGTTTGTGGTAGAGATATTTGTTGACACCACCTTTTGTGTCAATTATGGTCACATGAGCTAGGGTGGCGATGTCAAGGCTTCCTCCCAAGAAGTGAGGCTCAAATTATCCAAATTTCCCATCGTGGTTCAAAGCTTGGGCAATTGTGGTGATGGTCCCCTTACAACTATCACATTCTCATGGGTGGTCTTGGCCACCTCCACTAAGTGATGTTGCATATTGTCTAAGGTCATAGACTTGAGGTCTCCCAAACCTATCGATGTAGGTTTTACATTTCAAGCAAGTGACGCTCAACCAAATAGGATCGGATCTCCACCTAGTTAGAGTATCTCTAAAGGCATTCGCATAGACTCAGAGGTGAAGTAATTCATTAGATCCCCTTAAGCTCATCTGGTGATCAGTGCTAAACATGCGAATGAAATTTAAACCTCTTGAGCCTTATATGATTCAGCCCAATCCATGTGCAAATAGCTCAAAAACTCAATTACAAGCTAGTCATATGACACACAATTCATCTCCATACATCCTAAGTAGCTAAGCAAAGAAACCACATCATCAAGCATTTCCTAAGTCCTCAAAGAGTCCACATGCCAAAACTTTTGCTCACTAGTCTTCCTAGTACTTAAGGTTTCATACTTCAATTTTTGTTCTTCATTAACACTGACTAAACCTCTAGTACTAGGAGGAAGAATTAAGGGGTATGCATCCTTTGTACTTTTTGCTCTTGAGAGTGAATTGAGAAGGAGGAAGCCCTTGAAGACTTCTTAGGTAGAGATAGGGCTTGAGAAGATTCTTCAACTCTCTTCTTACCCACAATTGAGGTTTGTGTGCAAACCAAGCTTCCCTTGCTTCTACTGGCCTTATCAAGAGTAGAATGGAGTCAAGGGGCACTCTTTCTTTCTCTAATACTTTCAAACCCAACAATGGAGGTTTGGGTTTTAGAGAGTGAGCGGTTGGGCAAGAGAAAGAGCATGAAATTGAGGGAGATTTTGATGGAAAATAAAGCATTATGAGTGGAATTTGGGAGATTTGTGAGAGAAAAAAAGGATTTGGGGTGGATTTGAGTGCAGAGTGATAGGGGAAGTGAGAAGGAATAGAGGAGTGAAAGGGGGAGTTGTGTAGAGAAGGCAGAATAAAGGAAGAAGAAGGATAAATGAAGAAGAAGAGGGGGAATTCTTGAGATTTAGGGCTTACCAGAGTTGGCACAATCATGCCACGAGGCCCCGTGCCAATTCTCTAGTCAACTTACTGGAATTTCTATTCTAGCACACACGTGCCACTTGGCAAGGGGGCACCGTGCCAAATCTCTGTGAGGGATTTTCTTTTCCCCCTTAAGTAGCACGATGGTGCCCCTTGGCGAGGGCTCCTGATGCCATGTTTCAGTGGAAAAACTTTCATCCTCTCATCCATTCTTTTTTTCTGATTTTTTTCTTTCTTCTTTTTGTGTGTTTTTTTACCTTCTCTTGTTTTTCCACACATTTTTGAACTCTTTACTCTTTTTCTCTTTTTTTGGCTTTTTTTTCTTATTTTTTTAAGTTTTTTGTTGTTTATTGTTTTAAATTTTTTAACACACATAACTCACACATATATATACACTATGTACTAATATACAAGGAGTTAAGATCGTAATTACTCAAATGAGGGACGTTCACGGAGGAGAAGACACTCAAAATCCCCCTCGCTTGGTATCTCTAAGAAGTGCTTCAACTTATGCCCATTAACCTTGAATTCATGGTCCTCGGTGTCATTGATTTAAATTGCCCCATGAGGGAACACTTTTATCACAGTGTTGGGACCGGTCTACCTAGACCTAAGTTTTTGCGGGAATATATGAAGTTTTGAGTCATACAAGAGGATTTTTTACTCGAAGAGAGAATTCTTTCCAATTGATGTGCTTATGATGAAAGACCTTGGCTCTCTCTTTGCTCAACTGGATGTTGCCATAGGCCTTTGTCTCAATCTCTTCAAGCTCATTCAACCTCAATTTTCTCTCCTCACTAGGGGCATCTAAATTGAAGTTGAGGGTCCTAATGGCCCACCAAGCTCGATGCTCGAGCTCAACGAGTAAATGGCATGGACACCGATAGCCACCATATAAGGTGACATGCCTAGGGGGTCTTAAAGGCAATGCAGTAGGTCTACAATGCATCTATCAACTTATCCGCCCTATCCTTTCTATTCGTGCTTACAGTCTTTTCAAGGATTTGTTTGATTATCCATTGAACACTTTTACTTGACCATTCGTTTGAGGATGGTAAAGATTTACAAAGCTATGAATGATGGAGTACCTTTTTAGTAGTGGGCTAAATGACCTATTGTCAAAATGGGTCCCTTGATCACTAATGATTGCCCCCGGTATCCTGTACTGGAAAAATATTCTCCCTTGGAAACCTTATAACCACCCTAGACTTGTTTGTTGCTGTGGGGATTGCTTCAACCCATTTAGACACATAATCTACACACACTAGAATATACTCATTTTCAAATGAATTTGGGAATGGTCCCATAAAATCAATTCCCCATACACCAAATATGTCAACAACAATGATGGAGATGAGTGGCATCATGTCTTTTCTACCGATTTTGCCCAATTGTTGACAACTTAAACATCTTTTACAATAGTCATGGACATCTCTAAAGAGAGTTAGCCAATAAAATCTGCTTTGGAGAATTTTCGCAATAATTTTTCTCATACTAAAGTGCCCTCTATAAGCATGATCATGGTAAAAAGAGAGGACACTATGGATTTGGTCGTCAGGCGCGCATCTTCACATGCATCTTTGTTCACTAAACCATTGTCAGAAAATGTGCCCCATCATTCTTGTTCAAACCCTTAGGCATTTCCCCGGTCACCAATAGTTCACTATGTCGGCAAACCATGGCTCCACATGAGCCCCAAATAGTTGTTCAATGGGAAAATGATCACAAATAAGGAATTCACATGCACCGTTGGTCACAATCCTAGAGAGGTGGTCTACTACCGAGTTTTCGGAACTCTTCCTACCCTCAGTCTCACAGGCAAATTCTTGGAGTAGCATAATCCATCTAATTAGCCTAGGCTTTGCATCTTTCTTTTCAACAAGGTGTTTCTAGGCAGCGTGCTCAGTGAAAACAATGACATGAGACGGTATGAGGTAGGGCCTAAACTTTTCAAATCCAAAAACTACTACTAGAAACTCCTTTTCATTTACAATAGTTCACTTGCGCCGCCTTCAAGGTATTACTTGCATAGTAAATTACAAGGGATTTCTTATCAATCATTAGTCCTAAAGCTACTCCAACTGCATAGTCTGATGCATCACACATAAGTTCAAAGGATTTTCCCTAAATGGGAGGATGCAAGATGGGAGTTGTGGTCAATGCCACCTTAAGCTTCGTAAATTCCAATTCACACTCCTTGAAGAAGTGAAATGGCATATCCTTGTCTAGGAGTGAGGACAATGGTTTAACAACCTTGCTAAAGTCCTTGATAAATCTCCGGTGGAAACTGGCATGTCCAAGAAAATGTCTTATGTCCTTCACACAAGTGAGGAGGGGGAGGTCTGCAATCAAATCCACTTTAGGCTTATCTACTCTATCCCATCACTTGAGATAATATGGCCAAAGACTGTCCCCTTCTTGACCATAAAGAGACACTTCTCCCAATTAAGGGTCAAATGCTTATCTTGATACCTCTTTAGAACTTTTCCCAAGTAGGGCAAGCAATCCTCAAAAAAGTCTCCATATACGGAGAAATCGTCTATGAAAATCTCAAGGCATAGCTTGATTAAATCAGAAAATATTGAGACCATTCACCTTTGAAAGGTAGTCGGGGCATTGCGAAGATCGAAGGGCATCTTCCTAAAGGCATAACTGCAAAAAGGGCATTTGAATGTAGTTTTCTCTTGGTCTTTGGGGGGCAATGGGAATTTGGGTATAATAGGAGTACCCATTAAGAAAACAATAAAAGCCCATCCGGCTAACCTCTCCAACATTTGGTCTTAAAAGGGTAAAGGAATGTGATCCCTTCCAGTGGTGGAGTTCAACTTTCTATAATCAATGCGAGGTGGTGCAATTTCAATACGGATGAGTCTTCCACAACTAGGTGACCTTGTCCAAGCACTTATTCATCATCATTTTCGTGGCTTTTCTATTTTTTTTGTTTGGATTTTCAGTAAGACCTAAACTAACATATGTACAAAAGTCAAGACTATATCAAATGCGAATCTAACACCATCATCCCCAGCAATGGCACCAATTTGTTTGTGTATTTATTTATTTTTTTGGGCGAAAAGGGTAAAATGTCGTCCTCTAGGATGATGACATGTTAGCCTAAGATTGACTTGATTGAGATGGAGATTTTGATTTGATTAACAAAACTAAGCTACCCTAAAATGCAAATTTAAGCTAACTTCATTAAAAATAAGAGTCCAAAGCTTAGAAATAATAAGAGAAACTCAATTAACCTAGCTAACAACTATCTAAGCATAATCAAATAACACATAGCACATAGAAAGAGGGTGATCAGGGCTCGACATGGCCACTAACTTAAACCCAACAATCCCCAAATAGATCACCCACAAAAGAAAATGTAGCCTAAATTAGTACTAGTCCTAATAAATGGCAAAAAAGTGAACAGAGTGAAAGTTATCCACAAGTCAACCTTCATTGATGATGGATTTTCAATGAGCAATGAGCGTTTTATCCACATTCAATCAACACAAAAACATACTCAGGTCCTAATTTAAGCTTCTCGCATTGACTCTTGAAACTTGAATATAACCAACTTAATATTGTGAAGTTGATGACGAAGATTGAAGAATATGAATGAAAAAAAAATGGTTGAGTTTTGAGAGGTTAATTAAGGGCTCAAATCCTTTTGAACTGATCCCAAAATCTCCTCATAACCCCCAATGCACTGAAACATATATCTGGAAATCTCGATTGCTTAAAAACATAGTATTTGGAGAGATTAAGGAAAGAAAAAGCGAGATTGTGCACTAATGAATAAGAGCAACAAGAAAATTACAAGAACTAAATCAAATACTCAAAATTTCTAAGTTTTCATTAATAGAGCATAGAGTGTTTGCAAAGGCTAAGCTAGAGAGAGAAAATAAGCTACTAGAAATCAGGTGGCACGGTCATGCCACGTGACATGGTGCCCTCGTGCCAAATTTCTGGTTCGTGGCATACCCTGAACAGTTCGGCACTCCCTTAGCAACTCTTTTGGCATTACCAATCAGCTGCGCTTCAAAATTGGTTGGCCCTTGCTCCCATTTGGAGCTTTTTCTCTTATATTTCTACAGAACACTAATAAATAGCTACATTAAGGGTTATTTGTGAGCTAAAATCAAGAATGAGATGAGTCAAAACTGTGTTGGTTGAGAACTGAACATTTTGTGAATGTATCTTTGCTCTATGGAAGTGACTTATGCAGATCTGATTTATAGATTAAGATTATACGAGATGAAAAATAGTGTCAAAGGCTTCAATCTGAATCATACATACTGTTAGCATTGGAAAGGATCTACCTCCCCAGGGTTGTAATCTTCCGCGAATGGTCGAACTCGTTTACTATGTACTTTATTTATTTTTTTTAGAAGAAGATTTAATTTTTTATTTCATATTTTTTAAATAGAAATAGAACTGGGTTACACGATCATGGAGAACTTAGCCTTAACCCTTACCAAGGAACCTAGCCAGGTCCAGTTCCCTATCCTGGCCTCTACTAATTGCTCAATTTGGCCCAGAATCTAGGAATAAGACTGATCCAGGAACTTATCCAGATCTCTGGGTCAGTTCTAGCCCTAAATTCTAGTCCAAAGATGACCTATTAATCCAATTCCAAAAGTGCAGAAAAGAGGAAATATGTGAAATAAGAGAAACAATTAAACTTTAACTAATAGAGTCGCCAATGAGTTTTAGGAAAAACTTATAAACCAATTTTACTTTTTGAAGCAAACCATAAACCGATAGGGACAACTGAGAGGAACACCAAAATTCACTTCAAAAAGGTTTCGGAAGACCCTGATTAATCCCTAGTGTGGGGACCATCCTGACTCCATGGACTGAAACCAAGGATCCATATTTGGGGGCAATGGTACGATAACATGATAGAGTGTATCATATCACCGCCCATCTTCAATGGTAGCCTATACTAATCAACATAAGAAATAAAAACTTAATCAAAACTTAATCATGCTAAAACACACTCATGCAACATATTAATATTAATCATATTAAATCATGCAAATGTACAAACTTTAGCCCTACAAAAATCCAAAAAATAGAATAACAGCTACAGCAAGCGAGGATCTACCTAAAGATTACATCTTTGGTAATTTAGAATAAAAAATCATAAAAGAGAAATATAGTAGAAGAGTAGGGGAGGATAGAGTTTTTGGCCTCAGAATAACCGCACCTGATTTACATGTGAGCCCAGTAGAGTGACACTGTTTTAATGGATGACCCAATTCTCTCTCTCTCTCTCTCTCTCTCTCTCTCTCTCTCTCTCTCTCTCTCTCAATACCTCTAATATGTGGAGTATTTCTCTCCTAAATTTTGATGTTCTCATCTCTCTAGTTTTTTGATGTGTGTTGATTCTAGTTTGATTTGATCCTCGCTTTAATTGATGCTATTAACTGATGAAAAATTTTTAATGCCTCTAACCCCAGGGGTAGTCCCTTATTTATAGTGGTTGAGGCGATATTCCAAATCAATTTAGATAAAGGAGACATAATCCTAGTCTTATTAAGGTTAATCTAAATAGGTACACTTTTTAGGATTTTGACTAGTTATTCTCGGTAAACTAATCAGCCTAGAATTCTAGTTAATTAATCCCATTTAGGCAGATAAGGACTCTGAGAGAGGAGCCCAGCCAGGTTCATAGCCAAAGGACCTAGCTCGATTCTTGGTCTGGTCAAGTCATATCAAGCAAGTCAGGTTCCTAGGTTGTGTTGCAAACAGCCTAATTTATTTTGGCCATAACTTTCACGTCCAACCTCCCTTTTGAGTGATTCTTTTTTCCCTAAAAGCTTATTGAGTCTAGTTTTTAATAAAACTAATTTCATAATTTTTAGATAAGTGTAGAACAAGATACAAGCCAAAAAAGTAAACAGGTGTCATTTTCAGCACAAGCCCAAATATCCAACTTATATATTTTCCGTTGCTTGTAGGACATTGGTGCATAATATGTCATCAGAAATCCCATTCAATGAAGAATGTTGATACCTAGACTTAATAATTTTATACTGTCTTAAGCGTATCTCAATTAGACACTGAGCGCTGTCAATTTAGGTCTATTTGGGCTCTATTAGCCTTTCGGAATCTAATTCGATGATTACTCTACTAGGCCCGTAGGTACACAAATTGGGGTATAATTTATATCATTGGACAATAAAAAATATGATTCCATTTCTAGGCCTTTACGGCATTGAAAAATTATAGAAGCTTATTGATCACTATACCACTGAAGAACACTAGAGAGTGTACAAAAATTACATAGCAATTTACACTTTATATTGTGTGTTAGATGATATTGGGTTTAAGAACCCTTCTCATAAAGGTTAGACTAGTTTAGGTAACTTGAGAATGCTTTTCAAAAAACCATGTGATCATTCAAGAATGAGAAAGGGATACCAAACCAACTCTAATAGGAGATGGTGGCACAGAAATTGTATGCATTCGAAAAGTCATACTAGCAGCAACCCCAGCTCATATGGCAACATATTGCTCAGGATTGCTCAGGTTTGGGTGCCTTAAGGTGCAAGACCCTTGAATTTGGCAACAGATTCTGCACCCCAAGTTAATATCAAAAGAAATGGAAAGGTTCAATGTCTATCTTGCAGGTATGCTATAGTGATTTATAAAACTTTAACAGCGGATACACAGGACACATGACTAGTGATGCTATAGTGTTTACAAAAGAATCCAATCTAGACAAATTGACTTTTGGAAATAAAAAGAATAGTAAAATCATTAAGGTTGGAAAAGTTGGTAAAAATCCTTTTAACTCAATTGAGAATGTTTTTTGGCTAAGGGTCCTAAATTTAATCTGCTTAGCATCTCTAAGTTGTGTGATAAATGAAACAATGTCACATTCAAGTTTACTCTATGTGATATTTCTAGCCTTAAACTTCAAAAAGTTGCTTTGTCTAACTGAAGAGTAGGATCTACATGCTATGAACCTTGATATTGTTGATTCTAAAAATCTTGCTTGTTTTAAACCTATCATTTATGATACATGGTTATGTCATAGAAAATTGGGTAGGCTAGTATGAATATAATTAAAAACTTCTTTCAGTTGATCTGGTAATTGGTTTTTCCAAGCACAAGTATGATGAAGATTAAGTTTGTAGTCCATATGCAAAAGGTAAACAAGTAAGAGCACCAAGCCCATAAAAATTGTTGCAACCTGTAAGCCCCTTGAATTGTAGCATATGGATTTGTGTGCTCCTATCAAGAAGAGAAGTCAAGGTGGCAGTAAATATGTATTTGTTATTATTGATGATTATTCCAGTTTTATCATGGTCTTGTTCATGAAAGATAAGATAGATAATTCTAAAGTGTTTGCCAAGCATTGTAGACAGGTTTAGAACACTCAACGAATATCAATTTAAGCTATGAAAAGTGATCACATAATTAAGTTCAAAAGAGATTTGAATTATGCGATCAACTTGGAATGTGAGACAACTTCTTAATACTAGGGACTCCATAGTAGAATGGGGCTATTGAAAGGAAGAGCTAAATCTTGGATGACATGGTTAGAACAACACTATGTGAGAATGATCTTCCAGGCTTAAACTTGGAAAAGTTGCTTTGTCCAGCTCAAGAGTAGGAAATCTACATGCTATTAACCTTGATGTTGTTGATTCTAAAAATCTTGCCTATTTTAAACCTATCATTGATGATGCATGGTTATGTTAGAGAAAATTAGGTTGACTAGTATGTATATAATTAAAATCTTCTCTAAGCTGATATGGTAATTGGTCTTTACGAGCACAAGTACAATAAAGATTAAGTTTATAGTGTATATGCAAAAGATAAATAAGTACGAGCTTCATGCCCGTAAAAACTATTTCAACCTGTAGGCCCCTTGAATTGCTGCATATGAATTTGTGTGCTCCTATCAAGACAAGAAGTTTAGGGCACAATAAATATATATTTGTTATTATTTATGATTATTTCAAATTTACCATGGTGTTGTTCCTAAAAGATAAGATAGGTAATTCTAAAGTGTTTGCCAAGCATTGTAGAAAGGTTTAGATTGCTAAATAACTACCAATTTAAGCAGTGAAAAGTGATCGCAGAACTCAGTTCAAGGAAGATTTTATTGAATTCTGTGATCAGCTTAGAATATGACACAACTTCTTAGCACCAAGGGCTCAATAATAGAATGGGGTTATTGAAAGGAAGAGCAAAACCTTCGAGAACATGGCTAGAACAACACTATGTGAGAATGATCTTCCAAAGTGTTGTTGGGATGAAGTTGTGAACATTGCAAACAATGTTCTCAATAGATGCTTGATCAGATCCACCTTGAAGAAAACTCCCTATGAACTATTTAAAGGGAAGAACTCATAAATTTCATATTTCAAAGCTTTTGACTGCAAGTGTCTTACACACATAATGGTAATAATTTAATACATGAAGTGATGCCAAAATCTTCTTTGGATACTCTCAACAAAGTAAGGTTTATAGAGTCTACAAGAAAACAACCACGGTAGTTAAAGAAAGCAACCATATGATATTTAATGAAAACAATGATAGAACTGCCAGCTCAACCTCCTTTTAAGATCTAAAACTCAATAGCATGATGATGATGAAGAAGATAGAGTTGAATCCAAAAAAAGCAACCACTCAAAGTGTACTCAAGGTGCCTTAAGCTAACCTAAAGATATTGTCAAGGCCCTTGAAGATATAAGAACTAAATACTTTGAGGTAAGGCACTGTAAGCACCAAATTAGGCATGCAAGATTCTGGACTAATCAATGATCACACGTCCAGTGCTTTGTCACCTAGTGATGACAATGATCTAACCCACCAAGAATATAGCAACATTATACTTAAATTCTTAATAGTCAATATGCAAATAGATGTTTTCTTGGTTCGTAAAAATTCCTACAAAGTTTTAAATGCATATAAAACCCAAAAGTTTGAAAAACAACTACCAAAGTTGCCAAAAACTTGGAATTTGCTCAATTTGCTAGCATGGGGGTTTGAACCAGAGATATTGAGCAAGAGTGAGTGAGATTGTAATTAGTGGAGTGACGCATTGTCTCATGATATAACTCTCACAAACAAATCTCTCAAAGTAAAAACAGGGACTGACAGCATAATCAGGGCTTCTACTAGGACCTAGTGCTAAGTTTTTGCCACCTAGCGACTATTGATAGGTCCTAGTGTCGGCCATTAGGTCTTGCCTTGCACTCTCCTTCTAAAATCAAATTTGATTTGATTATTGATTGTAGCAATCAAGTTAATCCAGGTATAATTTAGCTTATTGCATTCTAATCAACCCAATTGCCCCCATTTTACAAAATTTAAAGAACAAAAATGATTTTATTAATATTCTTGAATTATATTTTGCTTAGCATGGTCACCTTGCTAGCCCTATAAATATAGGCACACACCCCTCATTTTTTAGAACAACTTCATCTAGAGGAAACTTTACTCTACTCTTTGTAGCAAAACTCTGGCAAAACACTACCTCACTTTTCTTTCATGCAAAATCCTTCTCAAACTTGGTAATAACATAACTCTACCAGATCATTCACTCAGAACTTTTAAAAAAAGATTCTTCTTTTGAAAACAACCAGCACCATCCTACCCTAACGCACTTGGGAGGAAAAGAATCTAAGAATCATTTCTTTATCGCTCTACTTAGATCAAGATAGGTAATAAGGGCCATAAACTAAAGAGAATAATTTGTTTTATCATTTTTGTTAAATTTTGTCTTTTTTATCCTACTTTGATGTGACCCTTTGTGATTATATGTTTTATGTGTATACTTTGTTCATGAAATACAATTATGTTCATAATAAAGTGACCACCAAAATTTTTTGCTTTCGTGCACATTTTGATTCTTCTAACATGATTTGCTAATAAGCGATCATAAAAAATCTCTCTCTTGTTAGATGTCTCACTAAATAAGACTAATTCATAAAAAATGCCTTTTGTATGTAATTGAAAAATAAAAAATTTTAGCACTGTCATTTCTAACAGAAATGGTCTAATAGTGATTTCCACCATTCATTAGACTATACTTTCATCCCTGAATCTGTTCCCATACTTCGTAGCCAAGGAATCATTTCTTTAATCCCCATTCAAGAAACTCGACAATTCATCCTCCAAAAAAGGCACCTCTTTTTCTTGAAAATTAAATCCTATATCCGTCAATTGTTCCTTTGATTTAAAGAATTTGATTGAAAGAAAAATCATGTCTTTATATAGAATTATAGATTTGTACATTTCCAATGAAAATGTGCCGGTGACTCAACAAAACTAAAGCACCTTTCCTTCTTGTCACATTTTACCATGGAACACCACTACGACAAAGCCAACGCGAGCACCTCACCTCAAAGGAGGGAGAGTCGCAAGGGGAAAGGGAAAAGGCTAGTTGAGCCTCGTGGAGGCCCAACCTTGAAGCCTCCATGGACCCATAAGAGGACACCATCGGTCTTTAGGCACTTTCAGGCATAAAGGCAAGCAAGGAAAAATGCGAATAAGAATCTCCAAGGACCAAGAAGAGGCTACAAATTCCTTACACACCATCCTATAAACAACACCATCTCAAATATCAGCTCAGGTGTAAGGACCCATTCCTCTCTCATAAATTCATGTGCATTCCTACATGTGTGTCTCTCATATAACTCAAGAACCCTTAATAAGCTCTAGAGGACCCTAGCTAAACCTTAGCCATGCAAGAACAACTCATGTAACGCCCCCAAAATGCTAATGACATTATTTACAGAAAACTGCAGCAGAAGACTTAATGATAGAAGGGCGCTATCGCAGTCCTGATAAGGATAAGGCTCACTGAAACCATTTAATCTTGTAACTCATGTTCACATCACAATATCTTTTAAACTGAAACACTCCAAGGCCAAAATCCTAGTTCAACTTCAATACAATCGACTTAATCATACCATGTGCTAACTCGCACTCCTCACTACACAACTATATTGAATATAGACCCAACTTGACCCTAAGGTCAAACCCAACATTCATGCTATGCTGAATCCACTATGAGAATCTGATGACTTCTAAAAGGACTTGCTAAATGGAGAAACAAGTGATACTTCATCATCTAAAATGAAAAACAAAAAAACAATTTGAAAATGTGAGCAAAAACTCAGTACATGCATTCATGTATTGTAAAATGAGTATAGAAACACTGTTGATAGGTACCCGCCTTTGCAATTTATTTAGTTTGCAATAACAACGAAAACG
>JACYFF010031959.1:52347231-52350138 GCA_017589665.1 Selenicereus undatus | reverse complement strand
GTCATAAGTTAAATGGAAAATCACTCTATAAACTGATTCATTGATAAACCCATTAAGAGTTGTAACTTAATAAACATGCCCTACTTTCTGAAGATACAAGCAATGGATGTACCTTGAGTCTTTAAAAATGTCATCTCACTTGATAAATATGTTCTGACTTGATAGCACTTATGCATAACGGGGAACGATATCTAGGCCTCGACTCTATTTCATAAATGTCATTGTAGGTATGTGTAATCAGCAAATGATCTTTACATAATTGAGTAAGTAAAAGTATGTGTAATAGAAATTGAGTAATTAAATGGTATACATAACTTGGGTATTTCAATATAACTTCAAAACTGAATTAATAAAAGTAATTAAATCCGATATAAAGTAAATGAAAGTAAAATAGACCACAATGAGATAAATGCGATTACAAAGGAAAAGGCCTTGATGGTGACAAATGAGAGAGTGGTTGTGGCCTTTTATGAGTTAGGTTGCCGATACGGGTTTGAGGCTCACTAATGTATAGCTTGGTTCAAAATAACAGCGAGTACACTAGATTGGCTTGATAAATGCATTTGATATATTTTGAATGAGTAAGTAATAAAGGATTAAGGCCAAGAGAGATATATCTTGGTTCAAAATAGTATAAACTGCAATAACTTGGTTTTATAAATATGGTTTATGAGTCAAAAATTCTCCTCACCTCCCATAATTCATTCATAAATCCATTAGAAATAGAATTCCACCCCAAATGAATCATTAAACTCAATAGAAGCTATTAAGCTCACTAAACTTGGTATTTTGTTTGTAAAATCTATAATTGATTCAAAGCTCATAAATAAGCTCTCAAATTATATACTTGTCTTCTTGTTTCTCATTAATCAAGCTAAAAACTCCATGAAAGTCCATAAATATTCATTTCCTCCTTAAATGACCTTATTTAACCCAAAATACACAAAATGAATGCATGATCAATCTCACTCAATCTTTATTATTGCTCTTTACACAATTACTCAAAATGCCTCCAAAAATCACCAAACTCCAAAATACTCAACTAAAATTCATGAAACCTTATAGGAAATTCGAAAATAATATGGACAATCTATAGTACAATTTTCAGAATTCATAACTTTCCCCCTTGACCTCAAATGGAGACCTAAAACCCCAATATGGAAAGAATAAGAAGTCGCAAAAAACTTTCATTTATAACACAAAACATGATTCCCACAATAGGGCTCCCAAAATAGGGCTAGAACACAAGTGTGTCAGTTTTTGAAATACAATACAGCTCATTGATCTAGCTCCCCAACAAAATTCTTAAGTTTTTGACGAGCCACAACTTACCAATTTTTCCCAGAACGGACCCCTGTTTCCAGGCCCTTCACAGCTAGCTACCTGCTTTATTATCCTCCTTTTTCACATAATTACCCTCTTAAATCACTTGTTAAAATTACCAAACCATGGGGTGGCCCTCAACATCACTTTAGACAGCCATAATCCATAATTTTTACTTCATAATCATCCAAGATTCATTTTCAATCCAACAACATAAATCACCTCATGTGATCCAAATGAACATATTTAATACAAAAACTCACTAAATCAAGCATGATCATGAAAAACCTAATTCTTGCTAATTCAAGTGAACATCCAAATAACCATAATTGACTTTAAAATGATCATCTGACATCATATTTTTCATGATTTATCACACAAATCACAACAAGATACATAAACAAGCTCAAACTCACACTTACTTAATTTCAAGTCACTTGATCATGTTCTTGATCAAATACCCATAACTCCAAACATCTTCAAACTCAATAAAAATTGCATAATAACTATCAATTTGATCATCCGAACATAGCCCATAAATAAAATAACCGTACAACTCAAGATGGAACAAGTTAGCGCTTTGGGTATACCTTACTTTAGGCTTGAATTAGAGGGAGGAGGGGGTTGTTTTGAGTGATCTTGGTGGTTGGATATGATAGCTGGCAACAAGGGGAAGTCGAGGCAGCCGAGGGGTGGCTGGAAACCACCAAAAATGGCGGCACAAGGGGTAGTAGCTACTACCCCTGTTCTAGCAGCACTAGCATAGGAGAGAGAGAGAGCAATAGAGAGCTTATCTTTTCATTTTGTTTGTGTGAATTTTTTATGAGTCACTTGGGTGGATGTTAGCTTAAGTATGGCTGAAAATTTTGAGTCATAAAATACCTTTTTGCTAATTAAAATTAATCACAAAGCATAGCTATTAGTGAAAATAAATTGGCAAGTAAATTGGGCCTTGTTGTTTTGGGCTTAAATGGTTGGTTTTGGGCTTGATTTTGGGCTCAAAATAATTCAAAGTTGCATAAAAATTTTTATAGGACTCGAGATTAAATTTTCTCAACGTTAAGAAAATAAGTAATCGCTAAATCATGCTTACCGAGGCCTAATATCGACTCACCCGATATGTAATCAATCAACGAAACTTGAATTGACAATCAATGAAACTTGAATTACAAAGTGGGACCCAAAATAAAATATCTCACAACCGGAATGATTAAATACGATAAATGAGGGTGGAAAATTTAAATAGCATAACGGAATTCGTTAGATAAATAAATTGGGTGTAATTGAATTAATAAACATGATTTGGCTAAATAAATAACCAGGACCAATTAAATAAATAACCATGATTAATTAAACAAATAAACATGATTTAAATAAATAAATATGATTTAGGGTCTGGCTATTACAACTCGACTAGCTTGAAAGAAATCAAGTTTGGTTCTTGCCGCCCAACCTAACAATCATCCCATCATTGGAACCAAATGGGCAATTGCTAAAGGGTATAACCAAGAAGGAATTAAATATGATGAGATCTTTTACCCCAGTTGCTACATTAGGAGCCATCAGAATGTCACTTCCAATTTC